>VZSF01010244.1:51632-296108 GCA_013398295.1 Chionis minor | reverse complement strand
GGCGCCGAGCCCGGCAGGGGAGCGGGGCAGGGGGACGCGGGGGGAGCCGCGCGGCGGCGTCCCGGGGCCCGTTCGCGTCGTGGGTGATATTTTTTCTTATTTAACCAAAGTTTGTCCAAGCAGGCCGGCGGGAAGTGCTCGCGGCGACTCCTGGCCCCGCCGCCGTCGCGACCGGGATCGCGCACCGGGACCCGACGGTCATCGCCCCGAGTCGTGCGGGGGCCGCGGGGCCGGGGCTGGCGTGGCGCAGCACAACCGGTACCGGGTGTCAGGGCTTCCATTTTATAGGGCAGGAGGAGAGGGAGGCGATGGTTTGTATCCCCCACTAACCGGCTGCGTAACTAAAACTGGGTAAATTTCACTAATGCCTCTTGAATTGATCCGGTTGCAGTTGGGCACCTCAAATATCTCTGTGTAATCGGGCTAATACAGATTTTTCCCTTATTGGCTCTAGCAAATGTGTCTCCTCGCTCTTAACCCATTCGCACTCTTTGCTGGGAAGCCCGTTTTTCAGATGCCGGGGTTGTTCTCCACCGCTTTGTCTGGGTTTTTGCTCGCAGTGCTTTGGGACTGTCTTTTCTTTCTGGTCGATTGTTTAAATTCAGCAGCCGCAGAGGCTCTGTAGGCACGGCCACCTCGGGTCTGCTGTTCGCCTGTGCCTTGTCCAGCTGAGTGCTCTACAAAAATGTGAATTTTAAGTTGTAGCAGTGATTGCGAGTGTTGTCAGCATCATCTTTTATTAATCTCTTTGATGCTCCCAAATTCATTAGTTCCATCTTGCCTTTGCTCTGGAAAACGCCAGGTTCAGGCTTTTCTCATTTGCGTTGAAGTAAATGATTAACTCCGCTGAAGTAGTAAAATGCCAACTGGTTAACAGGGGGTGTAAGTGAGAAGAAAATTAGTGTTGATCTGGAATTCATAGCTCAAATTGTGAAGTTTTGGTTCTTTAGTGGATGAGAGGATGATCGCCAAAGCACGCTCGAGCTTGATTCCCTTTTTGGGCTTCCTGTGCTAACATACAATGACGTTTTTTCAACCTAAAGCGCAGGTTTCAGTATACTTGTTCCTCTGAGGCCCTGGCTTTGCAGGGCCGTGCAGATCAGTACTTCTGACTTGAAGGTAATTTGGCCTTTACGCTTGTTACTTAATGCAACTTTTATCCTGTTCTGTATGGGTGACTGGTTTCTGTGGGCCGTGTAATGCGTTCTTGCTGAGGAGGTGGGTGCGCGGCAGCGTTTGCTTTTGTAACGCAGTGCTGCGCAGGAGCTGCTGGAGCAATGACTTCTGTGCCCAGCACCAAAACGCGCCCGCCCGACACTGTAACCCAGCGTGTCCCGGGCTGGTCCGTGCTGGGTCGCTGCTTTGTGCCTGTTGGGGCTCGGGCAGCGTCGCTGCGCTGGGAGCGGAGCGTCGCCGGCTCGGCTCAGCACCAGCGCCTGTGGTGTTCTTGTAGTAAGCGCACAGAGCAGCTCCCCGCGCTGACCTAGTTCTGTGGTATATTTTCAAGGAGGCAGGATATAAACCATTCATTCCTTAAACTTAAACTCTGCCTGTCAGAAACTTAAATGGGAATCGTTTTAAGGTGTGATTCAAGACAAGTGTTTCACCAGTAGTACAGATGCCAGAGGAGAGAATGCAAGTCGCCTTAGGTTTTTGTTACTTTAGTATTTAAAAAATAAATGGAAATGGCAGCTAGCAGGTTAGTTGCGTGGAGAAGCACTGCTTTTACTGGGGAGCAATCTGTTCCGTCCTCCCAAAGTGGTACAGGAGAAACGAGCCGCGTGAACAGCAGCAAACTGCTCTGCAGACCTGCCTGGTCTTTGAGCTTCCCTGTCACGCTTCGGTCGGGGCTTCTCCTGCCCAGCCAGCAGCAGAAAAACCTCGGCGGCAGGTGAGGGTTTGCAATGAGGCTGGCATCTCTGCTCCCTGGCCGCAGGAGAGATTTCCACGTCTTGGAAAACTTGGGTGAGTTCCCTCTTTTCTGGTTTCTTTAGGCAGGATGAAGTTGGGCTTGATGACCGAACAGCTCTTGCCATCCCTGCAGTGGAGTGTTTGTGGCTTTTGTAGTTTCTGCTGCGTTTTGCGTGTCTGCACTGGGATGGGAGGACTGCCCTTGGAGGCGCCGTCTTGGCAGCTCTAATGGGCCGTGAACTTGATCAGGGTGGGGGTCTTCTTTAAATTAGAGAAAGTCTTAAAAAGTTCAAAATGAAAGAATGTGCAGAGAACCTTTGTTTTGGTTTCTGTGTATTTTCATGGACAGGTATCTGAAACCCCTTGCTTCAGAGTAGTGCCCCTTTATTTAGATGGTGCAGCTGGTGCAGGACTTGGGCGCTGTATTTGTTGTCCCACTAAATTCAGTTATATGCAGTTGTTGAATTTTACGTCTGTTAATTCAGGCAGGGTCAATAGCTGGGAAAGGCAGGAGGTGGAATTTCTCCCTGTAACTCCCACGTGAGCCCAGGACGGTGGTAGGGATTCTGGCAGCTCCTCTGGGTTTGTTATTGATGCAGACCAAGAAGGAAGTTAGAGCTTCAAATATTATTGCATGCGAGAAACTGTTTGGGTAACATACCTTTTAAAAACAAAACATTCTTGATTTGGTTGTTAAACAGCAAATATTTACTTCCCTCTGCGGAAGTGTTGCATAACGTTTATTACTTAAACAAACCTGAGCTTATTGTGAGCGTGATGGATTGGATTTTGTGCTGTGCTCTCTGTACCGCTGTCCTTCTTGGCAGAATTGGTCTGTCACGGTGAAGAGGCAGGGTTTGACGCCCGGCTCAGTCCACTCGTTGCCCCAGAATTTTTGCTGAATTTCAGCAGTTGGGATTTTACCAAAATTTCCATTGTTAGAGATAGAAGCAAACTGCCTTTACTGAAGTTTCTAGACCTTCTCAGAGGGCTGTAAGCCAGCAGGACAGCTTCAGAGAGTGGACTTCATTCGCTTTTTATGAACAGCAAGAACTACAGGAGGTGAATTTTTTGGAGTCCTTTTGGTATTATAACTATTTTACGCGAAAGATTCCTGATGTAAGACATGGGGCTTGTTTAAAGCTCTAGTTTTTTAATCCAGTTCCACATCTCTTCTTGTAAACGATTTTCCCGAACTCTTTGGCTCAAAGGGTGTTTGTTTTATTTGTGTGGGGTTTTGAAGCTACCTGTAGGAAGGTTTCCTACAGATGTTGTAACTCGGATTTAATTTCCTGGGAAATGTTGTGAAACAGTGGAAGGATTAGGTACAAGTAAGGTTGGAATGAATGTTTCTAAAGTTTAGTCTTTCAAGATGTGGTGCAAACTTTACATGACCATTGTTTTTAAATGGTTCTTCTCAAACATGCAGTCTTTTAAAGACCTACACGTGTCATGGGAGGAAGGGGCGGCAGCTAT
This sequence comes from Chionis minor, assembly GCA_013398295.1. Lineage (NCBI taxonomy): Eukaryota > Metazoa > Chordata > Aves > Charadriiformes > Chionidae > Chionis > Chionis minor. The sequence goes on along the minus strand of VZSF01010244.1, from coordinate 292,721 downwards.
CCTACCACTCTGTTCAGGCAGCCTTCAGAAAGCAGGAGCTGGAATGTGACCTTCCTTTTTTAGTGTCCCCTCTGTCTCTGCTTCAATAAACCAAATGTATCTGCGGGGGGGGGGAAACAAACCCAAACCTTTCCATGGAGCAAAATGGGGCTGGTACAGCATGTAGTGGAATACAGTGCCGGTTAATTAAAATTCAGTGCTTCCAGCAGCTTCTTGCATCTTCAGTGTTTCCTGGCTTCCTCTTCCACACCTTGCTGAGCTTTTTCTTTTTAGTTTTTTCCTCTCACTTTGTGCCCTGTTTTCACCCTCCGTGGCTTCCTGTGCCCCTTCAGCCCTGTGTTGTGTTTACCTGTTTGAAACCCTATGAGTTTTAAGAGGCGAGTATGCCTGCGGGTGCTGGCCTCTGTCTTAACCCCAGCTTTTTGGGGTGCAGCACAGTTGTTGGCGATAGGGAGCAGTGGTCTAATCGTTCTGTTGCACTTGTCATACTTAAAAGCAAGATGGTGAAGGTCATGCATGAGCACACTTCGGAGCTGCAGGAAAAAGTTAAAGCAACTGCAGTGTTTTAGTGCTGCTAAAGATTGCTTTTAAAATACTTTCTTTTGTGCACCTTCTGAAGTTAACTGAATTCTCCTGTCTTGCATGGTTAGCAGGGTGCTTTAGACCGCGTGCGAAGGTGGGAGAGGGAAAGAGGAGCCTGTGAAACAGAGGAGCCTGTGAAACACAGGAGCTGGTTTTGTTGGTTGGGGGAAGTAGATTCCTAAGTGCTGAGCACGCTGGTAAATGTACAGCACAAGAAATAAATAGCTAATTGTGTAAACCAGCCCTTCGCAACCAGCGCATGGGCTTTCATTAAGAAGAATTGTGCTATCAACTTCTCCCCTAAACGCACCATTTGCAGTTTTACATAACTGTGTTGTTTAAATTGAATTCAGTTATAAAATGTCAAAGAAACTTTCTGCTATGTGAAAAGGACACAATAACTTACAAGTGGAGCATTACTGGTGGGGAGAACTGGGACAATAATATGCAGCACCAGAGTTTTAGCTATATTTGTGTTTCTTACCATTTTAGAATGGTTTGTAGAGCTTGTCATAGCAACAAAGTATTTTTCAGAAATATTCCAAGAAACCAGGCTAGCCTTAATAAATGACTAGAGAAAAATTATTTCATTGATCATCCTTGATACTACTGCCATTCCTAAGACTTCTTCCTCATCCTTTCTGGTTTTCCTCGTTCCTCCTGTTTTCCCCTCAGGCAGCAGTCACAGCTGCACAAGAGCTGGTTTCTCTCATCCCCTCTTCCTCCTATTTCATGTTTTTTGCCTTTGCCCAAACTTTACGCTTTTCTCATGTCCTCCCCTCAGCTCTGTGCATTTCTGGGGCTGCCTGCGTCCTTCCTGGTGAAGGATCAGGAATGCCTTTGCTCGGCCAGCGGCTGAGCCGAGTGCTGGCATCCAGTGGAACCTTGCTAGGAAAGCAGCGTTGGAGAGCTGGACCAGGTTATCTTATCTCAGCCACCCTCTATTGATATTTAGAAATCTGCTTTTGTTGCCAAGAGATTTACAACTGTAATCGTCCAAATATTTCTAGAAAACAGACCAAAAGCTGTTGGTTCTGCTTATATTGCTACTTGTTTACTGATTGAAAATGCCAGGAACAAAGTTTAACTATGAGAAATACTTGCCAGTCCTGCAGATATTTGAATCAGGGATAATTTTTTGCATTTAATTCTCCCACACTGAATTGACTGTTACGGTGTTGGTTTTTTTTTTTCCCCTGTGTCCAGAGGTCAGCAAGTGAAAGAATGTAGGACCTCAAGGGGACTTCGTACCCCCACCCACAGCCCAGGATCTGGCAGAGCCAAATCAATACATGGGAAATATGGATATGTGAAAAAAAAAATCTTTTGATTAAATCTAGATATCTTGGCTTTCATTTTTGCCTACATCTTTGTGTATCAACTTCAGGAAGTGGGTTATTGGAAGAGGAGCTTTTTGCAAAGGGGAAGAGTTTCAGAAAAGCCAAGAGGCTTCAGAACCACAACTCCAAAGGAGGGACCACGGAGTTGGTGCTTTTGCTTTTGGGTGTTGACGTCATCACTCTCTTAAGTACGCACGCAGTCGTTCTTTTCCTTGCAAGGAGGGCTGGTGCCTGGGTTCGTACTGCGTTACGCCCAAGACTGGATGACTTTGGGCAGCCTACGCTTGCTGTGTTCCTGTGGGGGCCACTTCTGAACTGTAGTTACTCGGTTCTGCGGCTTAAGTGGCAGCGTGGTGAGTGGCATCGTGGTTAAGTTTCCACCCTCCAGTTCCATTTAAGTAGTTCATAATTGCATTGTGATTTTAGCTGTTTGTTTTATACAAAAGTGCCTATTTGTAACATTTAAACACCTTTTACCTCTTGTGAGGTGGTTAAGAAGATGGCCAACCCTAAGTTATTACTTCATAATAATAGGTTTATAAAACTTGTGTTTGTGATTTTATAGGCTTATTCTTTATATTTATTTCCAGTATAGAACTGTCTACAAATCAGCAGTTGATCAACACCCATTCAGCCATTTCTGTATTCTCCAATTATACGTTATATTGATAAACTGTGGTAGTTAAATGGTCTACAGATCTAAATTCACCTCCTGGATCACAGAAGATTTAAGAACCAGTTAAAGAAAGAAAAAAAAAAAAAAANNNAAAAAAAGAGGGGAGGGGGGATTGTTTGGAGAGCGGGGGTAGAGTACAGCCTCACTGTGTGATTTGCTGTTGTGCGCTTTAAAGTTTTATGGCCCATGTTGCATCCCTTGGGAGGATAAAGTGCAAGGAGCATGAAGAAACCCATAAAATTACGAAGGGTTTATGTGGTATAATTAATATGGAACTTTCCATGAACTTTATAATAGTTGTACTTTCTTAATTTTACATGAGTTTCTGGTTTCCTAATAAGTAATCTTGAAGATTGCTAATGGAACTTAAATTTTGGATTTTCGTAGTGCAATATAACAAGATACATTGTAGGCTGCTATATTTTAGTATATAGCTTCCTTATTGTAGTTTTCAGAATTGGCGGTGCCTGCTTTGGGAAGCGTTTCTGAGCTGTGGCCAGCTTTGCACTAAAAAAACCCCCATGTCGATACAGCTTTACTGGCAAATCCTCCTTGTGCAAGTGCAGCTTTGCTTACAAAAGCACTTTTTATTGACAGTGGATGGGTTTGCAGATCACAATGTCATAAGTCGCACCCATAGCAAAAATGATAGGAGGATGAAGTTCAAGTGCAGATCTGGCCTGGATTAGCACGGTGAAATCAAACTAGTATTGTGAAATTGCAGCTCCTTTTTTTAACTACAGAGGAAATTTTAGTTCTAAATAAATGTAAACTGTTCCCTCTGGCGTGTGTTGGTTACTGTGTAAGTTGGACGTGGATGCGGAGCAGTGTTGACTCTTACCCCTCGGACGAGCAGAGGACTCTTTGGTAGGTGAGTGGGTACGTCATGTTGACAAAAATGACAGATTTGAGTCAAACTAAAGGAGAACCACTTTCCCCCCCCCCCCCCCCCCACAAAGCTTTATCTGTTTTCGTTGTAAGGATTGTGGTTATTTGTGAGGAATGTGAGCAGCAAAGCCATCGCTGATTTGGGGGGATGTGAACTCTTGGTAGCCAGTCTGTAGGTGAGGGTGGCAGATCCTGTGTGCTGCTGGGGGCTCTGCCGATGGCAGAGGCTTTCCGAAGAAGGCTGAATCCCAGAGTGGGGGCCCGGGGGTGACCGAGGTCTGCCAGCACCCTTGGTGCAGCTGGGAGAGCAGCAGTCTTCCTCTGTGCCCGCCTTCCCCCTTTCGTCCACACAGACTTCCCTGTGTTGGGGAATACGTCCAGAATGATTCCTGCAGGTGGAGAAGCAAGTTTTAAAGCAAGTGTGCGTGCATCGTCTGGGGACAGGCACCTTCTCGTTCTTCATCCCCATAGCTGGTTGGCCAACTTTGTCCTTTTCCAAGGTCAAACCTGTTTTAGAGGTCACTGAATTAAGGATCCATTTCCCGTAGTACGATGATTGTGTGTCATTCCAACCACGCGGCTAGAGGATTCTTTAATGAAAAGCCTGTCAGATCGAGGCAGGTGGCAGTCGTTGTTTTCCATGTTGGGGATTTTTTGGAATGAAGAACTGTCATTGCTAAGTGCAGAGAAGGGAAGCGTATGTGAGATGTAGTCACATCACAGGATGATGAAAATGACCTTCCATCGCTCTAATAATGCAAAGGTACGAGATGCTAACAACAGGAGTTGGAAGGTTTAGAGTCAGCAAGTTCTGATAACTTCTACCAAAACATTTTTAAGGGATCTATTATCCATCGTCACTTTCTGGATTAATAATACTGATAATTGATGACAGTGGAAGAAAGTTAATAAAACGAGCTGAATAATTAGAGGTCTGCCAGCCCTGCAAAATAATGGAATGAATGATAGAGGACTTGACTGATACAGAGGTAAGGGGAAGTAATACAATTAATGTCAATTAAAGTGTGCCCATGGAAAATAAGCTGATGAGATGTAACTGGGGATGTAGTTTGGCTGATAAAAGCAATAATGTGTGCTGTAAAATACTTTGCTGCCTTAATGAATTGAATGTAGTGCAATGCAATATTTTGAATGGGAAATGAAAACGATATAAAATTAATGTAGGGAATGTTAAGTAGGTACCAGCCAAATCCGATGGCGGATCTGAAAACACAGGTGGGAATGTCTGGGGGCTGCTGGCATGGTGGGGCCCTGCCCTGCTCTGTGCTTTGCCCCAGGTGAGTTGGTGCCTTTGTGGATAACCCCAGGTGTCAGGATGTGCCTGTTTGTGAAGCTCTGAGCGACCAGAGGTGGTGGGAAATAATAAAGGTGACGGTCACGCATGCAGAACATTGCCTGGGGGGAGAGGTATGGCCAAAAAGCCCCGTAGAGGGCTGTGCACTCGCTGAGATACTCGCCCGTCAGGTAGAAATTCTGGAATGGTATGCAGAAAAATAATTGAGAGAGGACCTTCTACGCGATTTCTTTATCAGTTCAGCAAAGATCAATACTGCCCGGCGGCTCCTTTGCCCAGGAAGAAGTACAAAACTGGCAACCCTGTTGATTTTGTCTAACGCAGCTGTATAGCAGAGTTCCCAATAACTCAGGGAGCGCACAGGACTCATAAATTACAGAGCAGCTCACGATTATCATACACATCGCTGCTTATCTTGTAAACTCATCTGCTGTGCTTGCACGAGTAGTTGATTTAACAGCATGTATATTGTTGAACTTGACACATCCAAGAGTATAATCAAGCTTTAAAAATACTAGGGATGTCTGGCTGCTGGTTTGTGCTCTTCGCCCGCTTTCTGAAATGATTGCGGGACGGGTTCTCTCTGGTTTGCCGCAGGTCATGGGGAATTTCTGTATTGTATGTAATTGCAGGGGAGTTTTATCATGATGCTGGCATCTGTTTAATGACATGAAATGATTAGATGTATAAGAGGAAAAAGTTAATATCCTTTTTCTGTGCACTTACAAATGGAAAATTACTATAAATTAATTTTGTAGGGTAAAGTGCCGCTGAGTAAGTGTTCTTCTGGTATACTGCTGCCCAGTGTCTGTTCTGCGAAGCGTGAGAGTAGTGGGAGAAGGCAGAGATGGGGTTTTAGGAGGAGAACTAGTAAAGCTTCTGTGCTGTAGCTGGGATGTCTTACCCTGCTGCTCCAGTTCCCTTTTCTGTGGGGACTGATTTGGTCCATAAACATTCAGTTCGTGGATGCTCTGATTCTTTAGGTGGTGATAGAGACATAATCAAGTTAATGCTTCTGGCACTTCTGCGGGCTGTTGTTGGACTTCAGGATCCTTTGGGTCTTTTTTGGTGTTTGTTTTTTTTTTTTTTTTTAAGGGGAATTGATGTACCTTCTATGTTTTTAGGAACAAAAAGGAATAATTTTGTATTCTTCAGTATTTCTGCTTTTGAGACCCCTGGGTCTGGTGAGGTAGGAAGATTTCCATCCCTCTACCTCACTCTCATGTTGAGGAACTGCATTCGCTTTCTGGGCTGTCCATGGAAAGAAAAGTAACCTGTTCTTAATTGGTACAGGGCATTTTAGTTTTAAATGAACTAATAGACCTTGAGTTGCATTTCTGCTGCAGCTTGACAAAATTATAGCAGGTACTGGGGCTCTGTGCTTATTTACTTGCAAATCCTGTTGGGTGTGAACTTCATTTTATGACTTCCCTGGCAGGTCGTACTGCTGTGGTCACAGGTTCTATAACATTTTGTTGCTATTGCTTGTAAAATTTGTCACTGAGGGAAATAATAAGCTAAAATAGGCACAGGTAAGCACACACACAGGCCCCTTGTGCTCAAATCCATCAAAGCTCTTCTCAAACTTTGCAGCCATGAGGAATTAAACTGTATTTATATTTCTGAAATAAACGTGCGATTTCAACAGAAAGCCATGTTCTTCTTTGCAATGGCAAATTGCCTGCTCTTTGACAGGTGAACTGGTGGGTTTCCAAGTCTCGTCGGAGCTAGGGTCTGCTTGTGGAAACCTTCTGTTCTGTGTATGCATCATGTGTCTCCTCTTCTTTCCAGATGATCATGGGAACAGCAATGGCAGTCATGTAAAAATCTTTTTACCGAAGAAGCTGCTTGAATGTCTACCAAAATGTTCAAGTTTACCAAAAGAGAGGCACCGCTGGAACACTAATGAGGTAGTTAAATCTCTTACTTATTCTTAAACATACCAGCCTATTTGACGCTTACGGATTATTTTTTGAGAGTATGCCTTGTAAGTTACAGAAAATGAATTCCCTGGCTCGGCAACCCATTGTTTAAATAATAAAGTCCTATTACATGTTGAAAGTGAGCTTTAACACAAAATGTTATCTTACGGTTTGTAAAGACTTCTGAACAAAGAAAACCAGTGCATGTTCTTTCCTGAGGGTCCTGAGAAATAACTAGCTTACTCCTGTCTGAGAAGTCTTGTTAAGAACAGGGGACACAGAGAATTGGGCATTTATACTGGAATCCAGTTGCTCTGAATGTGCTAGTTTGCATATCTCCTATTAACGCTGCGCGGTTGCGTTCATTGAAATGAAACAGAAGTTTTTAAAATTCAGGTGTCTGGTGGGCCAAGGTAAAGTTGAAGAACATTTCAAAGAGGTCTACAGTCCCTTGTCTTTATTCCCTCTGGGCAGCAAGGCTGGAAGTTACACAGCAATACCTGCAGTATAGTTTTAGTAGCACTGTCTTACAATACGTTTGCCATATTTACAGGAATCATTTAATAATAGAAGCAATCAATCTTGAGAAATTACCATAAAATTCCAGCTAGTATCTGCCTGTTGCAAGCTGCCTGCTCTTGTCCCTCTAATGAGTCATTTGCAACATGTAAGTTAGTAGTTTTTTGTTAACAAAAACTGTGCTCATGAGTTTAATGACTGCAAGTGGCAAGCTGAGTGCAGAAGCAAATATGGATCCGTTCATGTGTATATTTGCTGAGTGTGGAATCAAATACAGATCACTTCGTGTGTGTATTTTTCAAAATTGGGGTCCTTCACTCCCCCTCCTCCTTTTGTCCGAAAGTTAAAGCCCAGTATCCATTTTTAACATACTAATTACTGTGACAGTATTAATTGTGTCTTTTGGGGAGTTGCTGGCATTGGCTCTTTTGTGTAGATGTTTTTGTCTTGGGTCATTTGAATTGAAATGTAAATTTTAGAAAATGTGGGTTGTAGTTTATTCTGTGATAGCATTTATACCAATGCGAATGGGGCACGGAGTACTAGCAATACCAGTGGCTCTAGAAGATGATGTTTTGACAAAGGCAGTTGAGAAAGAAAGCTTTCTGCACAGGTTAGTGGCAGAATGATGCTCCTTCTTGTTATTAGAAACAGCTTGTTGGGTTTTAGTCACTTTTCTCTAGTATTTCTGCTGTCCCTAGTTTAGTGCCTCGTGTATACATTGGCACGCGCAGGCTTCCAGCTTTTCTTTTTGGAACTTTTGCTGTTTGTAGCCTCCCAGGGTACAGAATGTGGCAAATTAAGTTAATCATATAGCTGAACATTTTTCTTATTCATAAGCAAGATGCAAATAGGAAAGTGTAGGTGCTTGCGAGGTATATTAGGCTAGAAGAGAAACTTGTGAGCGTAGCCTTTCTTCTGGAGAGGGGGACAGAGAACAGTTTTGGTGGTGCTCGTCAGCATATTGCTGCTGTAGGTTTGTCTCATACCTTAATTCTGGAGGGATTGTTTGCTAATAATCACAAATCATCAGCTAGTATGTTAAAACCAACCCACTTCTGTCTTTTTGAATGTCAGACTTGCCACACTCATTTGTATCTTTCTTTCTTCCAAAACCTGTCACCGTGGCTGCCATGCAGTGGGGACAAGGAGCTGGTTCTGTGCGTGGGTTATTACTGGTGCTGTCTCTGCCAGCATACGTGGTGTGTCGGTTGCAGTTTCCCTATTGCATTATTTAAAAGGAAGAGCTTTTCTTGTGGCCAGAGATTTTTGGCCTCGTTAGCTCAGAGGAAAAACAAAAAAAAGAAAAAGAAAAAGGCAGAATCTTATGCCTAGATGAAGTCTTGGAAAATTTGTCTTAATTACGGGGGAGGAGGGAGCTCGGCTTACAGATTTTATTTCCCTCCCCACCCCCAACCTGCAAGTTTAATTTTGTTCACTGTTATAAAACTTGTATTTTTCTTAGGGTATAATTGAATAATAATGTTGGACTACATTTCAGAGTCATTCCTAAGGGAATATATTTTTTCATCTGAGTACACAGGTGTTCTGTCTGTGCTGGTGAAGGCAAGTTGTGAAATAAGGAAGAAAAAGATGTATATTGTACAGTGGTACTTCCAGAATCTTTGTGTTGGTTTCAAAATCACTGGTATTCTTTGCGAGGTGTCTCACTGATAGGGAGGTTTATTAAAAGATAAAAAAGAAAGAAAATGTGTAAAGTTACTTAAAGATCTGAATATGTCTGTGATGTTGCTGTCCTCCCTCAGGCTCATGTGTCCAGACAAACTCACAGATATCTGGTCTCGCCACAGACCTCTCCGGAGCGCGAGTGCAGTAGGAATTGGTGCAGGACGTAGTGTGGGATGCATCCCCGGCCGCCCTCCTAACCCGACTACGGCCTGGCTCCTTTTCAAAACCCTTAAGCATTGCTTTTTCTGCCCCTTTGTCTGGGGATGTGTCAAGGAAACTTAAACGCGGCCCTTGTGTGTGTCTGCGGGTCCTTGACATAGAGCACAAGCGTATTTTGGTGCGCTGGGGCTGGTGGGTGGCGCAGAGGGCACGGCACGCGTTGTGCGCCGGCCTGCCCGCCCGGTCTGCTGCCAATTCCCTGGCACCCGCGAAGGAGACTGAACACGGAGGTCAGGGAGCAGCTGGGGTCTGTTCTTTCCTCTACCAGGGCATCGCCATGGGAACGCCGCAAATAACTTCAAATGCCTTCATCTGCAGATCCAGGATAATGGTCATATGTTGCTCTGTATTGGGTAATTGGGATGGAGAAACAATATCCTTTGAGAGCTGGATAGGTTGTGGTTGACTTTACACTTAATAAAATAATGCGATGAGCAGCAAGAGAAATGGAGCATTTAAAAATGCTTAGAACACGTTACCGAGATGTTTGCTTTCTGTCAGATTATGCGGTTTTAACTGGAATGTTTGATGGAAATATATTTCCATATCAAGATGTCACCTCATCTTAAATCAAGTTTATAGTGGTTTTATGTTTCCTAGTGAAGGAAGTGTTCCTTCTAATTCAGTTTTTTTTTAACCAGAGATACAAAATCATAAGTTTAGCCAAGCAATTTAATTACAGATTTACATTTTTTGAGATGCCTGTGAAAGTGTGCATGTGCTTATTTCTCTTGCTCTGGGGGAGGATAGAAAGGGGATTTTCAGATGATTTCTCACGTTAGGACAAATCAGTTAATTGCCAGAAAATTCTACCACGCTCTGTGCCTGTGAGGGAGTTCCTTGCTCTGGGTTTTGGTTGTCGATCATTTTGAACCCTTTTAGTGGTTGTGTCTGGCAGGTCCGGTTTGGTTTCAGTGGGCGGAGGGAGCAAAGGCTGCCCGTGGGGTGGTGCCGCTCCTGCTCGCTTGCCGTGCTCGCGGTGCGCACCCTCCCAGCCTGGATTTCGGGAGCGCTGGCTCTCAGTCCCCCTGGGCACTCGCCTCCCGCTTTGCCCACAGCTCAGCACTGCGCTGAGGGAGGTGGCAGAGGTCGCTGGCTCGTTAAGCGCTGATGGCTTTGGGCAGCAAGAGGTGTCTGCAGGAGATGCGTCCTGCTCCTCTCTGTGAAGTGACCGGCTTCTCTGGGCAGCCGGAGCTTCCCCGGCGGCTGCGCGCTCCGGTGGGGATGGGTGCAGGGGCTCAAGGGTGTCAGAGTAACCTTGTCTCCGCTCGGCACTTGCCAAAAGCGGGATTGCAGCTTTGAGCAGAGATGCCGTTTGTTAATGGAGTTGGCAGCCGCAGTCATTAATCATCCTTGTAAACACTTAATGATACAGTACGAGAAAGAAGAAAAAGTTAAACATCGGAAATGTAAAATGCTACCTTGGGCTTTTGTTTCTGACAGTATTCCATATTTACGTTCTCTGTTGGGAGAAGCCCAGAATTTCCGCAGTAGAAAAAACCCAGTAGTAATTGTTTCATGTGCTCAAGCTTTTCTTGGGGGGCAAGGCAGAAATGCCCTGTTTTCCTGCATGATATCTAGCATCAACTTTTTACAGATTGCGGGCTTAGGTATTGTTTGGTAGCATGCAAATAAGTGCAATTACCAAGCTTTATATTTGAGCATTATTTAGCATAGGAAGAAATTCCTTAATGATGCTGCATTGAGGACCTTGAGTCGCGTGCTCACTGACATACCTGTGGTCTCGCATTTCTGCTTCGCTTGCACGACAGTGACATTCTCCTCTCCTGCTTGACATCAAGTTATTTCCTGTCTTTTCTCTAAAGCTCAGAAAAGATCTTGAAGGCTTGGAGAATTGCTGAGGGACGTAGGGGACCCAGACTGTTTGGGGAAGTGAGTCTCTGGCGTTTGGGCTGGCCATTGGGCTACGAAATGGCAGCGAGGAGTAGGTGAGAGTGCTGTGCCGTCTGCCACCAGCACTCCAGTTCTCCCCAGGCAGAGAAGTGTCAAGCAGCCAGTTACCGGCACAGCTCCTGTCATCACCAGTTTGTTCATCAAAGTACTGCTCTGGGTAAAGACCGAGCAGTGCGACATACTACTACCTTTTTTTTTTTTTCTTTAAATGCTTTTAAGTGCGTTGTAGAATTAACTCTTATGTCTGAAAACTTAAAACAGCTATTTGTTTTAAGGCTATGGTGTAGTTAATCTTTGCTACGTTGACCTACCAGTTCATACCTTATTTACCAAAGTAACGGAATGTGTTATAAATTCACGGGGTTGCGCAAGCGTACGGGATCAGCTTTTGTCATCGCCACGGTCAGAGCGAGGAGGGGGTGTCTGGGCTGCTCACAGCATCACCCCCTCTGCCACAGCCCACCAGGGTGGCAAAACCCTCTGGAAAAGCAACAGCACCCGTTGCCGTTTCCTGAGGGCTGTAAAGTTATTTAGTGTATTTTTAATACTTTCCATTAAGCTTAAGTTAATTCAGATGTGTTTTGCTTAAGCGCAGTTTCCCGCAGCCAGAGGCTGGCCGTTGTCGTGAGAGCTCTGGCTGCGGAGCACTGGCAAAGCTGGAACGTCGTCGCAGGCTGCGTCAGCTCTCTGATCTCTCAAGAGCAATAAGAATATTTAATTTTGACTAATTGCCCGCTGCCCATGTGATCACAGAGTATAAAATATTATGGTGGTATTGGCAAGTGCTGTTATTAGAAGTTTTGTTGCTCTCTCTTTTTCCTGATGCTCCTCTGCTGGAGGAGTAGTGGCCCGTGCTCCCTTCCTGCGTAGCGTCTCCGGCTGCGGCGTTGCTCTGGCACACGGGGTGGCCCTTAGCTTTGTGCTGAGCTGGGGGCTGACACAGTTAACGTAGGGTTTTCTGGGTGGAAGGGGGTGCTGAGTTGAGGGCGGAGTGTTTCCCGAGTGCTGGAGCAGCCAGAGCATCTAGAATTGAGAACGTCCGTGTTGATGGTCGTCATGTTGCAGCGGTGGCGGGTCCTGTGCTGGCCCTGGCGGCTGGGAAGGGCAGGTCCCACCTGAGCTTGGCACTGGCTCGTTGTTCGCTGGCTCTGCCCGCCGTTGGTGCCGTGCTTGCCAAAGCATGTCTGTCCTCTCGGCCAGCAGCAGAAGTATGAGAAACCCCACTTTTTTTAAAGGAGAAGGCGACTCTCTGAAGGTAAATCCAAGGAAACAGGGTTTGCACCCTGACCCGAGCGGCGTCGGGAGTGAGCTGTTCGTACACCTGAGCGACGCCGTCTGGTGCGTGTGGGCGGCTCTTCGCGCTGCGGGTGGGATTGTGATTTGAGGCTGATCAGTGAACGAGATGGAAATTTCTCTTTAACGGAAGCACTTCATTATAGGTTTATTTTGTGAAATTAATGAAATTCTGTGCTTTGCTTAATGTACAAAGCAGAAAATCTGCTACTGGCTTTGCTTTTGCAGTTTCTCAGTCATGTTTACATAATTAGTAAATGTTGTGAGTGGGCTCCGTGATTGAGCAGAACTGAAAGGTTACTGTTCCTGGCAATTTCAAACAAAAGCAGTAATACCTGCTATGCTCTTCATGCTGTAATAGAAGGATTTTCCTCACCTTCCTCTTAGGAAAATCTAACTTTTTTTACCTTCCCTTTCATTAATGTTAGGAGGAAAGTTGTAGTGGTATAATGATAATTCTTTAAAAATGGCTGATTTTGCAGTTCTGTGCAGTTAATGTGTCGGAGTCCTGGGACCAGGTTGAATCCTGTAAAGCATAGCAAACGGATGAAATGTATTGTTTTCAATAATGTACTGCCCTCCTGGTTTTTTTTTTCCAAGTGAATTTGATTGAATGAATTAAATTAACTTTTTTACACTTAGTAGCTAGCTAAAGAAAAAAATTACTTTGTAATTAGTTTTAGCATATTATACACAAAGTGTAAAGTGCTGATGGTATTTAACTCGCTGGCTTCTTGACACTGGTAACCTGTCAAAAAACCTCTGAACGGTTTTACAAGTTTTGAAACTTCCTGGCAGTTAGTTTGGAGTGGAACTGGCCCAGTGGGTTTTGAGCACTCCTGTGGCCGTGCCCCTGCGGGTGTCACGGGAGCTGGAGGTGCTGGTTTGTGCGCTGCACCGAGCGACAGCGCAGCTGGGACCAGTTCGTGGGTAGAAGGATGAGCCCCCCCCGCAAACCAAAGTGGCTGTTTCGGGTGGAAGGTTCTGGTTTTCTGCCGTGCCAGGCGCCACCACGTTCCGCTGCTGAGAGCGCCTCGCGGAGACACCACAGTTTGGCAGCGCCGGGTGCGTGGCCAGACAGCAGCATCTCTGAGTCCTGTGTCTCTGATACACTTAACACAACTGGGGGGGGAAGGTATCGTAGCTTGCTCTAGGAATGGGGGAAAATAAGGTGGGATATTACTTCCTCCAATTGATTAACCTGGTGTGCTTTTCTGAACGTGCATCATCTGCTGGGGCTCATCCTTTTTGATGGCACATGGCTACTCTGCAGGACAGTACTGAAAGAGAATGTGGGACCCGGTGTAGGGGGAATAAAAAGTTGGCGTGACCAGTTCTGTAAACCCTTCTTCAAATGTGAGAGAATGAGCAGAGTGCGCTAATTGAGCTGTTTATCTCCAGGAAGACCAGCAGCAGCGGTAGCTACCTCTGTGTCGGGTATTTGGGTCTCCGGCTTGCCCAGCATGGAGTGAAATACTCACTGGTGTGTTACGCAAGTTGTGCTTTGTACCACATTTTACGAGGAAAATGTTACAACAAAGTCAATTTACAAAGTCAATTTAAGTGTCTCTCTGCCAGGGACTGGCATATATAAACAGAAATGAATTGGTTCACTTGTCAAATGAATGGAAACTGAGGATATTACATTTTGTAAGTGATTGAAATCCTGTCGTCTTGGTCTCATGTTTGCTGCTTCCAAGGGTGGCTGTTTCATTTTGAAGAGAAAAATCAGGGGATTTAGATGAAAAAGAAAAACTAGATATGAAGGAAAAATTAGTGCCAATAAAAGCAAAGATTTTATGCAGGGGTAGTACTTAAGAAAAAGGACTAAGAGTGAAACCAGTTTGTTTTCTGCAAAACGAGTGATCACTGGGGCATTGGGGGGAACAAAGTGTACCTGGGGGGAGAGGGGAGAAATCTGTTGCAATAGGGATAAATTAAAAAAAAAAAAAGTCTTTGTGTTCATTCCTTTGGAATTGGCGCAGTTGTTTACAAACATGCGAACCGGAGCAGGGAGCTATTAGCTGTCTGGGAGTGAGCAAAGTGCAGGTGAGGTGTTGGGCGTTGCGGGTCACTTGCCATCCCGGAGGTAAAACGTCCTTGGAGTTACTTAAAACTCATGTTATCGCACACTTGAGCAGTCAGGTGGGGCTCAGGCTGGTGGGGGGGATGCGGCACCCGTCGCACAGACCCGCACCGGGGCTGCCCGCGGGGTGACCGGGTGGCTTTCCCGGCTCTCACCTTTGAGGTGCTCCAGAGGTGTGGGGTCTTCGTGGTGATACAAGCCAATGTTCTGCCTTCCGGACCGAATTAGCTGCTGAGTCACTGCAACTCGCGTCTTGGGTGTTGAATTATTTCTAAGTCGCTTGGTTTCCAAATCACTTCCCTCCAAAATGAGGTCGTCTCATAAATCTGTAGCGTAAGTCATGGTTAAGGGACCCAGCCTCAGCAGAGGGGTGGAATAACAGCGGGAAAGCAGCCCTTTTGTTTTGGCTCACAAAAACTGGAATGGATAAATGTTGGAAATAATGGCAAGAAATTAGTTTTAACTCAACATGTGGCAGTAACTTGTTTGCCAGACGCTGCTGCTGAGGGGGAGGTTGAAGACGGAGACCGTCCCACTTTCTCCGGCAGGTTCTTGACCGCGGTACGTGTAAGGCAGGAGCCATGCGGAAAGGTGGGATGTGGTTTCTGGAAAAGCATACAGGCAGACTAGATCCTGGCACTACCGTTCAGCTTTGGATGTGGTGATTTTCTGTTGTTGGTGGCTTCTTTGCCTTAGGAAGACACGGGTTTGTGGGGTGGGTTTGTTTCTTGGCTTCAAGCATGAGGCTCTTTCAGTCCAGATAAAAGACTCCCAAAACTTAATGTCTTTGCAGGGGCGGGGAGAGGTGCTGAAATGAGGAGGATGTAATGCCCTTGGTGGGTGTCTTTCTCCTGAAGTTATCTGATGTAAATATTACGTTCTCTGCATAAATTTAGTATAGATAATTGGCTGCATCTTGCTTGGAAATGGGTACCAAAGGTTTTTTTTATAGCTTCTGTGTAATTGAAATTCCAGGAGGAGAGGCCTTTGTCTGGGTAACCACATTTGAATTACTTTTTTATTGTAGCGTTAAACCAGTACGTTATGATGTTAGGAGTTCAGCGTGCGTGTGTGTCAATAATGACTATATTTCCAGAGTTACAATGAATAAAGCAAACTCTTGAAAAACAGCGTGTAATACTTACCCTGAAAAGAGGTGATGTGAAAGTTGTACTGCGGGCCCTCCGCGGTCTCCCCGGGCAGGTGACCCGGCGGTGCATCACAGCCCGAGCGCTGGGGCCGTGCTGGTTCTTAGCCTGAGCTCGGAAAACACGTTCTGTGTCACGAGAAACCGGTGCAGCAATATTGCCAAAGAAATACGGGAGACTTGGAGAAAGTCTTGTAGAAGCCACTGAACAGGGTGTTTCAAAATAGTAATAATAGTATTAGTAATGCTAAGAGGAAGCTGCGAGGAGTAATACCGCGGTAGCCGGGAGGTGGTGGCCGCAGGAGGGTGTGCGCAGCGTGCCCGCAGTGCGCCCCGTGTGCTGTGTGTGAGTTGCGAGAGCTTTGATGTGATTCCGTGGAAGGTATTAGTTGTACTCACTGAAGCTCCTTTGTTTTGCAGAGATCTTGATGCAGACGCCCTTTTGGATTTCTTTTTAATAATGTGTGACCCTTCACCTTTGATCCCTTGACCTGCATTA
Organism: Chionis minor; assembly: GCA_013398295.1. Classification (NCBI taxonomy): domain Eukaryota; kingdom Metazoa; phylum Chordata; class Aves; order Charadriiformes; family Chionidae; genus Chionis; species Chionis minor. The sequence goes on along the minus strand of VZSF01010244.1, from coordinate 276,632 downwards.
CTTTGGTAACCATTTCATTTTTTAAATTTCATTTCATTTTTAATTTTGGTGTGCAAGCTGTAACATTTCATCATTTTAAACTGTAGCGTTCTTTGACCTCCCCAAATGTCTTTTTTTTTCTATGAAGATATGTAATGTTGGTTTTTCTTGAATAAAAATTATTTCGGTTAAAAATAAAACTATGTAATTTTCATTGGTTTTTGCTTCTTTTAAGTTTAACTGTGTGTATGTTTCTTGTATAGTACATTACATTTTTTGACCTGTGTTCTCCCAGTACTTAATCTCATTTATTTTGATATTTCTGTACATCTTTGCTTTTAATTTGCATTTCTCTACAGTTCTTTTGGTCAGTAAAACATACATTGTTCCCTACCACACCCCCTTGCCCAGTCATGTTTCCATAGCCCAAAGTAATCATGGGAGTGTTTAAGATACTCTTATTAATAAGAAATATTCTTTATGGTTAAAATTTTGTTCCCTGTCCTGAAGATAACTTTTCCTAACCATCAGCTTAAAACTGATAGCTATTTTAATAAAAGATTAGGCTTTAGACCAAAATGAAAATCTCAATTGAAACTCAATTTACATTTGTTTTTACTTTATCACTGAAGCCAAAAGGAAGGTTATCAATGCTCTGAGATGTGCTAAAGAAGCAGTGTTGTGTGTACACGGGATGGTAGAGCCCCCAGAGTTTAGTAGCCATTTCTTCCCATTTTTCTGTTGAAAGGGTGCTAGCTTATAAGACAGATTTTGGCCATAGTCTATTTTTATCTTGTAAATGATCATATGAAACCTACCGAGCACGGCCCATTGAAGCACAGATTATTTTTTAAGTGTCTCATTATTTTATTCTCTAACATTTAATGCTGAAGTTTTAATTGCACACAGATGAAGCTGCTAAATGAGCACTGAAATGGATTTAGGTCTTCTCTGAGCCTTGTTGATGCTTATAAAACTTCACATCGTTCATTAGAGCTACAGATTAAAATTGTAGTGAGCTGCTCGCACGTTACCGGTCAGCTCTGCCAACCTCGCCTGGCCGCTGCCCGTGTCTGGAGGAGCCCGAAGCCCAGCTGCAGACCCTCCTGCCAGCAGTGTTCTCCCTGGAGCAGCCGCAGCCGTGGCGCGCTCCGCAGCAGTGGTAGCTGGGTGTGCAGCTGACCCATGGGGCTGAGCCCCTCCTGCCTGCCTTACCCGCGGTCCTCAGCAGGGCTTGGCGGGTTGAGCCCCTGCGTGCGGGGGACGCACCGTCGTCACCAGAAAGCATCTTCTATTTTTAATTAGCAGCCATGCTTGAGAAAATGGTATTCCCATCACTAATCTTTGTGCTTAAACAGCAAGATCTCTGTTTTCAAACTGCCCTTCATTGTGTTCGCAGAGTCACCTGTTAAAATAACGCGGCAGTCAAAGAGTATTTGCAAAATTCTGCTGACCAGTATCTGCTCCCTGTTGATGTACGTGTTTCTCTCTGACCCAGCCAGCGGTTAGGAGCCGAGGTGGACGATCACGGCACGGCCTACAGCAGCGTTTGAAGCGTTAAGGTGGTTCTTTCCTTTTCCCCTCCTGTTCCAAATTTTAGCTGTAATAGTTTTTGTAGGCCTAGAGTCATCAATTTTGCTATACAAGGCTCCTACATCGAGCATGTTTTGGATAGCTGGGATTTGGCTTTTACTCTGGTTTTAATGCTGCCTGTCAGCCTGAGAAGTATGATCCTCCAAAATCATCTCGAGCTGTTTCTCCAGTCTTCAGAACAGGGTTTTTAAAACTCAGTGGAAAAAAATATTTATTTCACCCAAGAAAACTCCTTGAAGACTATTTTTCTCCTCCATGTAACACACATTTTTATATCAGCAATAGTTAGATGTGAATGCCTTGACTTTCTAGGAAAGCAATTTAAAAAAACCCCTTTATTTAGGCATCTGGAAACCAAAGGGAATCTCCCTCCTCTGCACAGAGGGCTGGCTTTCAGCTGCCTCCTGGTAGAACAAATAGTGAGAAAAAAAGTGATGGAATAAAAATATCTGATGCTGGGAACTGGAGTCAATAATATAAAAACACATGAGGTTAAAAGATGGCTAGAATTTCTTGTTTCAGCAGATATTTTGTCATGTCCATCCTGCCTTCATTTCATAAGGTAAGCGCTCTCGGCGACGGAAGGAGTTGGGTGTATCTCAAAAGATGTTCAGGTGACACAGGATGATGCCTGCTGTGTTTTCCATGATCTTTCCAAGTATTCTGTTAGATGCAGATGGTTATTCACAGAAATCAGTGTAATGAATATGGATTATGCTGTTTAGCTGTTGCATGGGCTTCCAGGATGCAAGAGCTGCTGAGGAAAGAGGAGATAGAGCCCGTGGAAAGGGAGGGTAGGAATTGTTCTTGGTTTCCTGTATGAACAACAGTAAATATTAGTGAGAAAAGCTGTTTTCGTTAACACAGAAGTAGCATTACCATTTAGCCAAGCCTAAAGTCTGTCTTTGGGTTTCTGCTGCAGCGTTACGGGACGATAGTAGGTAATACCAGCAACAATTGTCCATTTTATGGCAAGAGATGACAACTTGATTCATTTTACTGAGCTTGGTTTTTACTGAACAGGAACTTAAATACATGTTTTCTTCAAACACTTAATCAAAGGACTACACAAATGCTGCAAAATGTTGGCAAAGCAAAACATTTGTCTGTTTAAATATTAAGAGAATACTCTGTTGAGAGATTTGTTCCTGTTTATGAGGTTTTTCTGTTATTCAAAGCCAGAATATTGATAACATCCACTTCTGAAATAAGTCTTAATTTTGAAATTCGTGCAATATCTTCTACTGCTGGATGCTTTTATATGCTAACCTTAACATAAGGCTAAATGGCTGAAATGAAATACTTGGCACATTTACTAGATTTAGAACATTGCATGTCTTGCAGTTCAGGTAATGCAGCTGGGATCAGATTAGCCTAATCTGCTTTATTCAGCCTAATAGACACACTTGTGTATCAATCATCTGCATGTGCTGTTCATTTAATAAAATATACATAGGCAACAGACAAATTGCTCACTTCAGTGTGGACTACTTTGAAAAACAGATGTATCAGTCAACACAAGCAAACATTGGATGAGTTTTATTATTAATAGAAAAAAACAAACACACAGGATTAAAACAACACAGCTGTACAGGACAGATGCCTGCCCCTGACGCCCCCCAGTCCATATCGGAGAAAACATGGATTTCCGTACGGAATCTCTGTAGGCAGTAAACTCAGCAAATGGGCAGCCGTCCTCTGCTGCTGTGTTCTAGGGCTGGTGGCTTCTTGGCGAGAATCCCATTGCTTTCCTGCTTGGAGGGGAAGGGGAATTCTCACTTCCCAGGGGCGAGCCGAGCGCTGCTCCAGCCTCGTGTGCGGCTGCACCTGGCTGCCGGAGCAGCAGCCGTGGGAGCACCGGTGCCCTGGCACTCGGCTTCTCGGGAGCTGCTCCTGGGGGGTTGGGGCTGAACTTCCCAGGCTTCTCGCCCTGCTTGCTGCTCTGTGTATATATTGTTTTGCAAAGTCCTTAAATAATTTAATTACTGCTATTGCTTTAATCTTTAAATTCTCAAAATGCATTAAGGTCTTTGATCGCTGAAGGAGTAAGCCAGCGCCGTCGGGCAGCCTCCCCCGACTCCGTCTTGTGCTTCTGCTTTTACTCTGCTTACAGAAGTAGAGCTCCCGTAGCAGTCGAAGCCCTGCATCTCGCTTTCTGTGCGTGCTAGAGCTAGGGTGCTCTGCCTTCCCTCTGCTCTTAGCTGCAGACCTCCGGTGAGAAAATGTTTGGTGATAAAAATGTGTTTTTATTTCTCCTTCAGGTTTGGCTTGTCTGCTTTTCAGCTCTTCTAGACATTGGAAATTCCAGTTTGTGTTTATTTTCTCTGGATTCCTTCCCACAAGACAGAAGTGAATTCAGCATGGATTATTGGGGAGAGCCTTGGCTGGGAATAAGGTTAATTGCAGTCTCTGGCTGTGCCACAGATTTACTGATGATTTCTTTTTTAAGTTATTCACCTGCACTGTATCAGTTTCCTCAGCTGTAAAATATGGGTAATTACCTCTATTGTAAAATGTTATGGGGTCTGCTGGTAATTATATGACTGAAGTGCTAATTACAGTGATTATTACTTGGACCTAGTCTAGATCTGGGTGATGTTCCTGTTGTGATGAACGGATGGAGCAAACACTACAACTTGCCTTTCTCCATTCTTTGCGAGGGACCTGGAAGGGGAAGGCGCCGTGGCACTCAAATGTAAATTCCTCATGAGAAGCACTACTGCTTTTTCACGAGTCAATCTGTTTTCTTCCCGTCCTCCTTGGTCCTCCTGCCACAGCAGGGCAGTAGGCTCATGAGAGGCTGAGAAATTACTAATTCAGTAGTTGGATCCATGTGTAATTTGGTAACAAAGGGTTTGTGCTTTGGCATTCGCTTCTCCTCCGGGAGACGTGTGGAAGAAAGCAGGCTGGGAATGGTGCTTTCCGAGGTACCGACGGGGTTGGGGCCACTCTGTGCCACCTTGTGGCCTCAGTTCTTTTGGAAGATGTGACCTTGATGTGAGCAGACGTGTCCTTCCGGCTGTGGGGATTATTTCCCTCCTGTAAAAGACTACAGCTTGCAAGACTTTATTATCAAACGTTTTATTTGCTTTTTTCTTCTCCATTTACTTAAGACAAATTTTCTTTGTAGCTGGGAATAGCTCTTCTATCCACTGAGCAAGGCTGGTCAGCGGAGGGAGAATTGGTATTCTGTAAGGTAGGGATGGGGTGTTCTCATCCAGAAAATACTCTCGCTGCTGCCTGGCTGATGCTGTAGTTTCTGAGGGTAGTAACGATGAGTAACGTCTTACGTCTGTTAAGGATGAGGGGCTCCTACCCGATAGCAGCCTTCCCTGGACACACATTCTGTGGCACAGTAACAAAAAAGCCCGCGTGTTTGGTTTGTCTTGCTGCAGTTTCTGACCCTCTGTTCTGCCACGTCTGCTGGCTGTGCCGGATGGATTTCAGCCCTCACCTCCGCACGCCCGCTTGCCGTCGGCCTCAGCCTTGCCTTGCCCTGGACGAGCAGCTGCAGATCTCAGTAAGGTCTGTGGAATTTGGTGGCGAGCTGGGGGTGGCCGGCTGAGCAGCTCTTCCTTTCGCGTAGTTTTGTCATTGCAGGCAATCTTTAACTTTCAGGAGGAAGGTTTAGTTGTTGTCCAGTATGGTAATATAAAAAGGCTTTCCAGCAATGAAAAGGCAATTTTTAATTGCGGTTTTGCACTTGAATTTTCCAAACTAGATACTCATCTCTGACAGCTTATTTCTGATTGATTCTATATGTTGAAATCAATCTGGAGTGTATCACGACCCCGTAGTATTTCAGTTATCAGCAATGCAAAGTCCATTTAATGCAGTTTATTCGATTATTATTCTGTTTGGGGGTAACTAAGGAAGACAGATGCTTCCAAGTACGGGTTTTTTCCAAGGCTTCCAGGTTTACAACTTGTAAAACCATATCTGAAAATCCACCAAATACTTGTATTTCTGTAGCGCTGTCTAAGTGTGCGTATGTCTACATCGACATGTGCATGGAGAGTGGCGCACGTGGCAGTTCTGTCCGGAAAGGTGTGCTGTGCGCCAGGGCCCAGAGCAGCGAGCCTGTGCCCACGGCGTGCCGGCAGCGCCTGCCCGCGGTGAGCCCCGCTGCCGGAGTCTGTGCCGCTGCCTCCCCGTGCCATCTCCCGCTCTCCCGCCGGAGCTGACGGTGCAGGGCTGGTGCCGGAGCTCAGCGCTCCGGGAGCCTCCGTCCTCTGCCTGCCCTGCGCAGCCTCCTCGGCCTCCGCAGACCGGCACTTCGGGAGTTTTGCTCTTGACTTCAGGAGTGACCTGTTTGGTGATGGAACACTCGCGTGCTCCAGTGACGAGTAGCCTAGACAAAGGACAACAGTCATTACCAAGCGATAAGCGTATGGAAAGAACTTATCTGCTTGGGTGGAGGAAAAAGAAAATGAGGAAATTTCATCCCTCCTGCTGTGACTCTTACCTCACTTTAAAGCATCTGAAATACCAGGTGGTTGTCTGAAAGTGTGTCTGTGCGCTTCACCTAATATTCCTATGCTAAGATTTTAAAGACAAAGATCTTATTGATTTGGGAAGCAAAAAACTTGGTTCATTCCCACAGAAGCACTATCTGTTAAGATTAATTAATCTGGTGTGAGATGCTTCGAAAGTGGATAATGCCATATAAATGTTCTTATTGCGCATTGCACAAGTGAATTGATCTGTGCAAGTCCTGTGTGGTGAGGCACAGTAAATTACTGCCTAATCTAAAAGATAATCAATAATTCAGATTCGAGATTAATTCAACTCTTATTTTATAGCATGCTTGCAAAAAGTGGGAAGGTGTATGATATCTATGGGATTTCTGCATCACTGCTGTAAATTGACGCTAAGTAACGTATGAACTTCTTTTCTTAAACTTAAATGTTTAGTAATGTAATAATTATAGTCGCTAGTCTTCCTCCTCTTAGAAATTAGTGAACTGCCGGGTTTTCATCATGGTGACAAAGTGTTGCATAAAACCACTGTAGCTTATAAAAATGCATTCAAGTATCTGAATTAAAATGTAGCATCACCGTGAAAACAGAAGTATTAAAGCATAAGTGATTCCAAAATAACTTGCTGCTAAATGGAGATTTCTTTAGTTTTGAGAGCAGGTTTTTAAACATGAACATACTCTGTTGGGGTGGCGATTGCAAACTGCAGTGGAATAACCGAGGTGGCATTTTTATTTTTCAACTGTTACTAGAGGAAAATTTGCTTTAACTTTTTTTTTTTTTTTTAAATTACCTGTCCCTGCCTGGTGTGCTGGCTCGGTAACTGGCATGCAGACACGTTGGCAGGTTTCAGGCCGTGCCCGCCGAGGGGAGGAGCACCGTGGTGCCAAGAGTGCCGCTGGCCGCAGCAGCCCCGTCCCCGCGTCCCGGGCGGTGGCCATGGTGCCATCGGCGTCGCCTCGCAGCCCCAGCCCCGCTCAGCAGCCGGGGACGCGGCATGTGCCGGCTGGGACGCTCGGAGCTGCCCGTCCTCCAGCCTCGTGGGAGCGGGAGGAGGAGGAGGAGGGTTTCCTTCCTTCACCCCATTTCTAGCTGCCCCCGTCTCTGTATGGACACAGAATCCCCACAGGAGGGTGCTGTGAAGGCATTTAATGTGCAGATTTTGCAGGGAAGATCGGAGTTTTGAGGAAACGGCGATTCCAGGGAAGGCAAAGCTGCGTGGTCGTGTGTTGTCCCCGGGGGGGATGCGGGCAAAAGGGCCCCTGTGGTGGATCCTTGCTGCCCTCGAGGTGGGTCCCGCCGGGCGGTGTCGGGGTGGCGAGTGGCCACCACGAGGCAGCTGGTGCGACTGGGCACTGTGGGGGCAGCAAGCGGGGACCGACGGTGCCCTGGGGCTGTGGCCACTTTACGCTGGTACCGGGACCCTTCGCGACGAGTGTGGTCCGTGGCCCACGGGTCCCCAGGCTTCTCACCGACAAGCCTTGGAGCCGCTCATCTACTTTCTCGTCTGTATATAGAATATTTAATCCACATAAGCTGCAAAATCCATTCGGTTGCAAGTAGAACCTCTAACTTCTGTCCTAAAATACTTCATAAATTAGGCCGTTTCATTCAGTGTGATCAGAAAGGCTAATGAAAAATAATGGAGGAAGCTCTCCTTAGTTCTTAGCTTTTCTTTCAAATATTTTAAGTAAAATAGGTTATTCCTTTTGTATAGTATATACTTGTGCCAAAATACTTTTATGTGACAAGGGACAGTTCAATAGCATTTCCCACATGCTGCTTTCTTCAGCCGGGGTGCCGCTTCAAACAGAAGTGAAGTGTGAGCATTTAACAGAAAAGAGAAACCCCCACCCCAGGGGGAGCTGCGGGCTGTTCTCATTCGCCTCCTGCTTCCACTCTGCCCCCCACCCTGCCTACGCCTCCTGCTTTTCACTGGGGTTTTTTATAAACTGTTTAAAGCCAGGATTATAACTAAAATAGAGACTTATCTTTGGGACGACCTCTAAAACACGTGGGGGGATTAAATCCAGTTCTGTTCTACAGAGTATGGTTGCTCTGATTCTTTTAATGGCAATGAGATAAACTGATAGAGCTGTTTTGTTGTGGGTTTTTTGAAATCTGCTTGTCATTAAATAAGAATACACCGCTCTCGAACGTGGTGAGCGGGGTCCATGCGAGTCCCTGCGGGGGTCGCCGCTGCCCGTACGTGTTCTGTACCACGTCTTGGACCTCGGACGTTCGGATGGAGGCTGTGTTTGGCAGAGGGTGCTTTGTGTTATCCCGCACTTTTGGCACTCCTTAAATCCCCTCACCTGAGCCTTTTGTCGGGCCGGATCACCACGAAGCTCCCCTGGCAAACAGCGCGGAAGGACAGTGCCCGGCAGCAGCGCTGGAGCTTTGCCCCGTTGCGGCATGATGGAACCGAGCTGGTCTCGTGTCGGTACGCGTTAAATTAGCTGCAGGTTATTGCAAATGGACTCGGACTTTGGCTTTGTGAAGTGAGACTTTCTGCTTCCCAGAGGAATTTCGGCTTAGTGGTAACCAGCCATAGTTTTGGTAGCTTTTGGTTACCAAGGATAGTCTAGTTGGCTGTTAGAAAATTGGAGCGTAAATTCTCACAGCAGTCAGCTGTGTCACGTGCGTGGCCTCTGTCACCTCGGACTGCTGTTACTCCAAACAGCTGCCATTAAACACAGTCGGTAACACCCTTATGTATTCTATAGGAGCTTCTGCTCCTGCCATCTCAAATGAAAAATAAACAAAAGAGCTAAAGCATGCAACGTGCTATATAGACTAATAAGCTGTGAAAATGTTTTACGGGGAAATCTGGGGCAAGAGCTGTCTGTTGAAGCAAGCCTATTAGACTTGGCAGCAGGAAGGCTTTGGGAGGTGTTCTTTGGGAGAGATAATTGAAAGATTTTTTTCAAATGTATGTGTATTTTTTTTTTCCCGTTTCTGAGTAGTTTTAAGAAATCCCTCCCTCCTTAAATTGATTACCTCTCAGCATCAGAATGCCTTGGCTTTAAGTACCCGCTAAGCTGCTCCTGTGCTGATTTGACTTTGCCTTTCTGTTAAATATAAAACAGGTTTTAATCTTCTCATTTAGATGTTTTAATAGAAAGTAAATGTTTAACTTGCATTGCTGTGGCATCCAAATCTTTAATCCATGGGAATGCTTATAATGAAATGAAATCGTGCTTTTGTTTAAACCAGGCATCACCAGCCATCTGAGAGGGGTTTGGAGGAGCGGTATGTTGTAGGTGGGAATTGCAGATGTGTCCGTTGCCTCGCGGAGGCGAAGCACGGGTTGCTGTGCAGGAACTGGCTGTGGCTGGGAGACGCAAAAAGCCCGGAGCAGGGTCTTCACCAGGCGGGAAGAGGCTGGTGTGCCTCGCTGGGAGACAGGCAGGCAGGGGGTGATTCCTGTTTGGAAGTGCCCCGTGCTCACCTGCCCTGAGCTGGAGCTGCTGCTGAGGTGCTTGTGTCAGGAAACGCAAATAACTGTCCGTGAGCTGATTGACAGGTGATGGGATTTAGGAATGTGACGGGCAGAGCGGCGAGAACCCCATCTTGGGACAGTTTCTGATGCTGGGGAATGAGGAGAGGTCTGTAAACATGCTGTAAATTAAGTGTTCGTGATTACTGCCTGCGAGTTTAATTGGAGGTTTTTCTGGAGGTTTGTTTGGAGATGATACGTGTGTTCTGATGGTGGTACAGCTGCTGCTGTGGGAGAGGAGGGCTGAAGCCGGGCGCCTGCTGAGGAAATTGAGAAGCAGACGGGCATCGGATTTGGTTCCCGTTACACAAAAGGGGGTTTCCCCTCTTCTGCAGACTTGTGCTTAATTTTATTTTTTAAAATAGGCATTTCTGACTCTAGGACACAAATACTGCTGGCAAACTAACAGGCCAAATTCAAAATTTATCAGGGGGGGACGCGCAGCAGGAATACGGGTAGAAGGCATCTCGGGTGCAGAAGCAGCTGCTTGTGCCCGCTGTGGGAGGGCAGGAACGACGGCCGGCTGTCCCTTCAGATGCGTTATCAGCCCCAAATAACGATCGGGAGTTTTTCAGGCGGGAAGCACAGCAAGTCCTGGAAGACTGAGAGTGCTGCCGAAGCTTCTACCTGCGCGTTTCCCACCGGCCTGTTGCTGTCGGGAAGGAGACGCCATTCAGGGCACCTGGATTCAGAGGCACCTGCAAATACCCCATAAACACGAATTCTGCCATCTTAAAGGGAACTGCATGAGTATAGGTTTGTCTGGGTAAACAAAGTGCTCTAATTTGCAGGCTCGCACTGTAAGTTGACGAGCTCTAATTACCGGAGTGCTGGTGTGCATCTGGCAGGGCCCCGTCATCGGCACACGAGTTACTCTGCGCGCGGTGCCAAAATCCGGGAGGACAGTTCTCCAGCGACGTTTTGGCGTCTCCCCTCACACTGGGCTCTTGCCGGCCCGAGCTGCTTGTGGATGGTCCCCGTCCCCGCGGAGCCCCGTGCCCCGGCTGCTGTCCTTCCCGGGGACAACAGCCAGCGCGGGTGCAGGAGCAGCCCCGGCACCCGGATCTGTACCCCATTTGTGCGTCAGCTGGGCCGCGTGTGGAAGTCAAAGAGAAGAAAGCTTTCAGTACAGTAATGAATCTACTTCAAAACAAAATATAAGTGAATATCAGAATTAAGTGCTTTGTTTGGAAAAATGTAAACTCAGTATTTCGACTTTTCTAATGAGTTCCTGCACAAGAGATTGCCAGATTTGACTTTATTTCATAGGTATTTGTTAATGTGCTTTTATTCCTGGGAGAAAAGGGAGTTTATTTCTGCCTCTTGCGGGACTTGCGTGGAGTCATTTTGGTGTTGGTGCCTCCTTTCCCCTGGATGGACCCGGCGCAGAAGCTGCTGTCCTGGGGCACCGTGGCTGCCGGCTGCCCGGCCCGGCGTGCTGCGCTGCCGTCACAGTGATGCTCATGCCTTTTCCTTAGTATCTCTGAAAGTCCTAACGAAGTCTGGGAACGGGGGGAGAACGCAATAAAGTAGGCATTTTGTCCCACTAAATTCCACCTAATGATTTGTCTGCGGTGTTTTTGCCAATAATGGAAACAAGAAGGTCGCCATTTCTTCCGAGATGGGATGCATCGGGAAGATCACTGAGGCTTCAACTTGTTGCAGCTCAAGCTTCGGTGCTATGAAGAAACCCCCCCCTAAAAACAGCAAATAGCCCCTGGGGTGGCTCTGGCAGGTGAGGAGCTGGAGCATCCGCCTGGTTTCATTTCCCACGTCAGCCCGTGCAGGCAGAAGTACTGGCTTTGTTACCCTTGCTTATTCTTCTTTTGTAAGGGGAACTGGGGGAAAAGTTTGGAAAGGGTTTTTGGCCGCTTTTTGTTTCTGCCAAGGCAACAGGTAGAAATCCCTTTTTGACCCTCCATGTGGGACGTGTCCTGCCCCGCGGGCCCAGGAGATGGGTTGGGGCAGCAGCTCCTCACCCCTGGGCTCTCCCACCTGTTACAGATTCAGGCGTTTTTAATTGACGCTCAGCTGAAGGCAGGTGAAATGAGACGGCTCGTTAAAATGGAGGAGCCCAGCAAAGGCTGAGGGAGACTTTTGTCTGCATTTCTCTTCTTTCTCTGGTTTGCGACTGCCGTGGTTTAACCCCAGACAGCCACTCACTGCCTCCCTTCTTCCCCCAGAAGGGTGGGAAGAGGGAGAAAAGGATGGGAAAGGGAAAAAACACCTCATGGGTTGAGATCTAGACAGTTTAATAGACAGTTAATAGTAACAGAAGAGGAAAATAATAATAATGGTAAAAGAACATGCAAAATAAAGTAACACAACATGCGTTTCTCTCACCACCTGATGTTCAGTTGTCCAGCCCATTCCGAGCAGCGATCCCCGATCCCCCGGCCAGCCCCTGTTTGTATCCTGAGCACATGGCTATGGACTGGAATATTCCTTTGTCCAGCTTGTCCTGCCCGTGCTCCCTCTCGGCTTCTGTGGGAAGCCTTGACTAAGGTAAACATCACTTAGCAACAACCGGAACAATATGTATTATCAGCATTCCTCTCATACCACATCCAAAACACAGCAGCCACTAGAAAGAAAATCGGCTCTATCTCAGCTGAAACCAGGATGGTGACAGAGACCTGAAAAGTTGCTTTTTTCAAAATCGGTAGGAAATGGCAGCATTTCAAGGAAAGCCCTTCTGCTGGGTGAAGGTGGCTGCCCCATCCAGCTCTGCTTGCTCCTCCCTGGCCATGGCAGGGCTGGACGTGCCGTATCACGTTTCCAGCAGGAATTTGGACCCAGGTCTGCAGCGTCGATACGCTTACAGGCTGGCGTTGTGTCGCAGGTGGGTGCCAACGGAAAGTGACATCCCGTGGGGCATCCCATCGGCATCTCCAGCGAAGAACTTGCTGTTCTCCACACGGGGAATTACGAGTGGTTTGCATCCATCCGCAGGAAAACGGAGCTGCTCCTTCACTGGGCGCTGGATTTGCAAGTTGGATTTATGGCATATTAACATAAATGTTTCATATTCTGAGTTGCAGTTATCCTAATTAAATTCACGTGCAAATTCTTCCTGTTTGCCTTTTTCCCTTGACTTTGTTTCCTCTTTGACCAAAATCCCTGTATCCCTCGTGGGCTGCGGGCGCACTGAGGTGCTGGGAGTGCCTGGGGATGGAGGAGAGCGGGGCTGGTGCTGCGCCAGGAGGATCGCGGTGCAGCTGGGAATGCCGGCGGAGGTGTTCGCGCTCCCTGTAGCCCGTGAGATCGGATTGCTGCGTCAGACACATGTATCACCAAAACAATAAAAGTATTGCAAAGCGGTCAGGTGTAAGTTACCCGCGTGGCGTGTTAGAGGCAGCTCCTCCCCCTGTGCAAGGCCAAGCGACTGAATTCGTCCCCCGGCATTTGGCGTTAAAACGTGTTTGCTGCCAGCTGACAAAGGAGTCAAGCTCGGATTTATTACACCGGCACCTGCAGTAAAAAATGACAGATGATGAAAATGTATTTAATTATCATTCAGAGCCACATCTCTGTCTGCTCCGGTCTCGGTGCTGCAGCTGTTGGCACACACTTTATTTTAAAGTCAATGTGCTTATCTGGAGGAGAGCCCGGTCTCCCCGAGTAAATCGGCTGGGGGGAGCCGGGGACCGGCGAGCTGCGCCGCGGCGCGGCTGAGCCAACGCAGACTGGCATGGCACTTGCCTCCGCCGGCTTCCCCGGCGACTTCCCGCTCCGTAAGGAACGGCGCCCGCTCCAAATCAGCTGTTCCCGTTGGCACCGGGCGGCTGGACAGGCCTTCCTCTCCCTCGCCATTGCCGTCCCGCGGCCGGGTGCCGCCCACAGCAGCCACGACGGTGCACGAGCAAATGTCCTTCAACACCCGCGCGCAGCAGCGGGCTGCGGCCGTTCCCGGGGGAGACGTGTCCCAAAGGCGGCCGCGGTTTGCAGCAAGGTCAGGGCGGGCAGCGCGTGCCCTCGCCGCAGCGGCGCTCCCCTGAGTCTCATCCCCAAACGACGGCTGCTCCGGCACCGATGTCTTCTGTTGGGGCAGCGCCGGGCGCAGCGCGGGGAGCCTCAGCGCGTGCAGAGCCGCCGATGTGCGCACACCTGCGCGTGGTTGTGTTAATGTGGCCGGAGGGGCGGGAGGCGGCCCAGGTGCTGCTGCCCAGCTCGTCCCGGCCCCTCGTCGCAGCCTGTCCCAGCTGCGGGCAATGGAGCTGACGAGGGGGCTGAGCTCACTTCACCGGAGCGTCCTGTGTCCCCCCTTGCTCCTAGCCGTCCCCCTGTGGCTCCCTGGATGCTGGTGAGTGCCAGACTGTGGGCTACCGCTGGTTGTGGCTGGTTTGGGGCAAAAAAGGGGGTTTGGAGGGTGAGCTGGGGTGTGCGTGCTGGGTGCTGTTGGGGCTGCGGGCTCTGCCGAAGGACCGTGCTCCGCTGACGGAGCCCCTCGGGAGCGCCGGCCCGTGGGGACGGGCGCTGTGCTCTGTGACCCCTGGGTGGCAGCGTGTTGCGTCTGTGGAAACTCCCAAGGCAGAAAATGTTGTTTTCTCTTACTGGGAGCGCAGGACCACGTCATGTGTGCAGGTGGGTGCATGGTTCCCCCCTGCTCTCTGCAGCCCCTAGTGCTTTCCACAAAACCCTTCCAAAAATCCCAGCTGCTCCCGAGGGCTGAGGGTTTGGGGTCGCTGAGGAGTGGTGGCCTTCGCACCTCATAGGAGGAAAAGTTGCTCTTGGGGCTTATTTATCGCTTGTGTCTTGTCTGTGCTCACCAAACCCCTCAGGAAAAAAGGGTTTTGGTGAGAGTTAAAACCTCTAATCCTTGATGGCTTCTGAATAACAGTCTAGGCTTTTTAGAGGTGGACTCCAGGAGCTTTGCAACATGTGAAGGAAACCGTAATTGATGAGTAGAGCTGGTTAAAGGAATAAGCCAGGAACCACCAGAAAAATCTGATTTTTTGCAGAGCTTAAGAGGAAAAACTGAAATACTTTGGTCTTGCCAAAACACTTTTGCCATTGGAGCATTTTCTTTGCTTTTAATAATAATAATAAAACGACTAAGTTGAAAGCAAAAACTAGAAGCAATCTGAAAGAGAGGGGTTTTCTTACATGCCCTTTCACAGGGTATCCGCACTTTTGTGTGTGGAACAAGGAGACGTTTGGGTTTGGGACAGTTTTTTCCTGGCAGGAGCATCTCGCGCTGCAAAACTCGTACTTTTTTGGTGGGTGTGGAGGGTTCTTCCCTGTGTTTTGGCCAGAGGAGTGGGGCTGTGCTGGGTGGGCACCGCTCCCCGTTAACCACAATAAAACCCCAATTCAAAAGGGGGGCGATTGGCTGAAACCCGGGAGCTGTTAAAATGTCCTCAAAGCTTTGGTGTAATGTTGTCCCTTCTTCAGAGTTCGGGGGCTGCGGGGGGGGCTGGGTGCGGGGCTTCACTCTCCTGACCGGGAGCCGGGCTGGGGGACTCTCAAAGCGGGTTGTGAAACAGCGGTTTTTAGTATTCATGAAAAATGTTTGTGACAGCCTTACCCCAAGTAATGAGAAGCCACCTGCAGTTCGGAGCAGTACTTGATAATGCTGTAATTAGATTGGAGATGCAAAAAAGCTCATTAAAATTAAATAACATATTTGTCACTGTTTTAAGAGGCGCAGATTGCCTCGAACCATGCTGGTCTCTTGACCTTGAGTATTTTGGTGTAGTCCTCGCTATCGAGAGCGTGAAAATAACATTGGAGCATCCCGCCGGCTGTTTCGTGGTGGGGGTTTTTGGGACAAGGTTGCAGGCACTCACCTTCCCTGGTCACGTCGTTTGGCACCGGCTCGTTTTCACTGTCCTCGCCAAACAGGGCCGTGCTCCCGGCACCTGGATGTGGCACGGGGGGACAGGGATGGCCCCGTGGTTTGCAGAGTGGGGGATGTGGGCGCAACGGGCAGCCGCTCTCAGGAGGGTCAGTCTCTGCCTGGCTCCGCGCGAGGCACGGGTCCACTCCGCTCTCCCACCCTGTCTTTGCAGGTTTCTTGCCCTCCCGTCAGGATCTGTCCCTCATTAGGTGGGAAGGCGCCTTCCCATCTTCTCGGCAGCGGTTCCTGCCTTTTGCTGTCAAACATGCCAAGAGCTTCCAGGGTTCCAGGAGTTTGGGTCACTTTTCCAGCAGCTGATGGGTTCGGGCAGGCAGTGATGAATGTCCCTCGCTTCTCCCACGCGGTGGCAGAGGATCGGCTGAGAGGTCCTGGTGGAGCCGGCCCTGGAGACCCGGCAGGGCCAGACCCCAACTCTCCGGGAGCCCCGATGTGTGACGGGGAGTGATGCTGGGCTGGGCTGAAGCGCCGCCAGCCGAAGGGGTGGGGGGGCAGCTTGCGAAAAGACGGGAGAATCGCTCAGTGCGACGGCTTTTCCTCCTTGCCAGAGCGAATTGCAAATGCACTCGGGTTGCAAATTTGTGCAATGCAGAACCGCGGGCTTCTGAAGACATTTGTCTCTATCTCTTCAGTTTTTGATGCAATACAACAAAATGTGTTTTAAATCCCCTTCCTCCCACCTTCCTGAAAAGGAACGTGCAAAGCCATAACGGCGTCTATTAACAAGACTGTAATTTTCCAAAATTAATTTTTAATGACTAATTTGTCTTGTTTTCAGATGTTTTATACAACACCTATTGTTTAAACCCCAGTTGTTTCTCCACAATGTCACCATGAAGGAGAGCAGCATCGGTTCAGGATCCCTGGGTAGGGAGATCCTGGCTCTCGCCCGGGCAGGGCTGTTTCCCCAAAGGGCAGCACGCACCGAGGAAGGGGGGCTCTGGGGAAAGGCAGGGGTCGCTCTTGACAGAAGGGATTTCTCTTTTTTCCACCCCAAAAAGGGGCTGTTGCCAAACAAACTCTTCCCCTGGCTCAGGGTCCCTTCCTGCCCACCTCTGGGGCCACGGGCTGCCCTTCCCCTCCGGAAACGCCAGCCGAGCACTCCCCTTGCAAGAGCTTTTCTGCACAGAGAAGAGAATTAAAAACAACAAGTGGGGTTTTGTTCCTCTTCCTCTCTCGTGAGTAATTACATGTAGGTGTCTTGGAGTGGGAGTGTTTACAGATACTCCGTATTTTCGGAGTGTGGGGATTTTCCCTTTGTGGCAGTCGCCTTGTGAAACGCACCGAAGGCACCGCGGCTGCTCGGCCTGAAGCCCAAGTTGTCTTTTCAAGATGGGGGGGGGCGGGTGGGTTTGTTTGGAACTGGGGAGAGGAGGGAAAGGCGAGTGTCCCTGAGCTGCTGAGGAAAGGGCATCCTTGCAGGATCATTGCCCGTTGGTGTCTCCGTGCGAGGGGAGTTCATAGCACGACTTCTGCCACCTTACAGAGAAACTTGATTTTTTTTTTTTTATAATACTTTTATTGCCCGCTTAGGAATGATCTTCGAAGGGCTAAGAATGGGGTGCTAGCAGCTTGTGCTGCTCTGCAGCTGCGCACACTGCTTGCTTTCGCTTATTGCCTGTCCTGTCAGTGTTTTCTTTTATATTCCTGGCACCAAATGTGAATTTTCTCAGAGCTTGCTCTGACTAATGTTGATGAAAGGGCAAAAATTCATTATTAGAGAGACGTAGCTGACGCTTGGCTGGTGTTCCCCAGGTGAGTGAGTAAATATTGGGGAACTTCTGTAGTGAAATTTCTTCTGCAAAACCTCACTAGTGGCAGACCCGGCTCGTGCCGCGTGGGCTGAGCTGCGAGACCTGCGCAAACCCAGGCGCTGGGGAATGTCACTCCTGCGTGGCACCGCCGTGTCCGCTGAGGCCACCCGGCTCTGCCCCCAGGCACCGGCAAGAGGCGGCTGCGTGGGGGTCCCCAAAACCAGTGCGAGCACCCATGATGGGCAGTGCTGAACTGTAGAAGAATAAGATAAAATAAGGTGTTTTCACAGGCACAGGTTGAGATCGGACCCGTCTGCCTTCCCTTCTCAGGCCGGGTACTTGATTATTAGCAGAATAATCCTCATCCATCCTCCAGGCGAGGGAGAGGGGAGCGAACAGGTCTCGCTGTCAATGACGAGTATTTCCAGATAAAACGGAAAGTGCGGTTCCTGTTGTGCTGGAATGGAGCAAAGGGTTGTTCCTGTGCCTCGCTTGGGCTCCCAATCAGATCCACGTGGGTCCTTTAAGCAACTCTCCAGCAGCTTCAGAGGAAACAAAACCACCCAAAACCCCATTTAGCCTATGTGGTTATACTGAGGAATCTGCTGGAAGAGTAAACCCTGGGTAAACATCCTCAATTTGCTGCCTCCTGAAATGGAGCAGCTTTTAGAGTTTCAAGCCACAATTTGTATTCAAATGAAGGTCATTTGAAAGGTGTAACATAGTAAACAACCATTATTTCATTTTGATAGTGGTACTAAAATTATAGTGTTGGTTGAATTATTTTAGTATAGGACCATTACCATCTCCCTAAAACACTTATAGGGATTTTTATATCAGTGCTGCAGTCCTGAAATTAGAGGAAAATTAAAAATCACACGGCTGTGGTGGGGAAGTAATTTTTTTGCGAGCATGCCTTCGTTTTATTGTGCATTCTCCTTCCCTGGCTTCCCTGCCAAAAGAGAGATGCACGTCTGCTGTTGGGGGCTGCCGCTGACAGATTGCTGCTGTTGCCGGTGCTCTCCCATCTTCTCCCGTGAGCTGCTTCCACTTGGGCTGCGGATTGTGCGGGGCAGCATCCTTGTCCTTCAGCAGGCTCCGTGCCGCTCGGCGTCTCCTTGCGCACCGTTGTGGGGCTCTGGTGCTCCTGGCTTGAGAACAGCATGTCGGTGGTCAGGCTTCACGGGAAAAGGTGATGTGCAAAAAAGCAGACAGAAAAACGGGTGGTGGAATGCTGCAGGGTTGCTTTAGGGAGCTCCTGCAGGAACCTGCCATGTTTCAAGCCTCCTGCTCCAAGGGTGAAGCGTCTCACTGGTGGCTCCAACCACACAGTGTTTTCCTGGTACCTTCCCCCTCCAGCCCCACCGCTGTGCCGAGTGTTGTCCGGTCATGGCAGAGACAGGTCGGTGCCGCCAACGCTCTCCTGCTTCCCGCGGTCATGCCGAGCCTCCAGTGCCCGCGGTCCCCAGGCTGCCTTGACCGGGGCAGGCGGCTCTCCTGGCTCAGGGCGGGCAGGGACTTCGTCTTCCAGTTGCGCGTCCAACCCGAAGTTTGGCATCACCTTGGGGCAGGCGCTGAGTGCGCCAGCGTACACCTTGACTGTGGCCACCACAAATGGCATTTATTTACACTAAATTTTAAAGTACACACAAGGCAAGGACAGCCCTAGTGGTGCACTATATGCAGCCATAAATTAACAGCTCTAACGGACAAGAGCTGGAAGTCACCATGGGCAGCCCTCCAGAAATGCCGGTGGCCAGCGGCACCTCTGCTGTGGCCGGAACCTGCTGGGCATTGTGGGGACGCGAGCATGGGAGGTGTTTGGGGAAAGCAGGATCCGTCCGTCTCACGACTCGGAAATGGATCCCCAGGAACAAATTTCCATGTGAGAAGGAGCCACAGGGAACTCGCCTGCGCCCGCATCCCTGTAAAAATGCAACTGCGCAGCAATGAGCCCTAATAAATACACCAGCTGCTTCCAGGTGACCGATGACTGGTCAGGACATTTGGGGGGTGGGAGGGCATCAAGATATCTTGATGACAAGCTGAAGAATTAAGAAAAATTGCTCTTTTTCCAATTTGAGAGTTGACCTGCATGGCTTGACTTCTGTGGCACGCTGGAGCTCGTTATCCTCCTTGGTAGGTGCCCAGTGCTCCCAACACCTGGACAAGCTTTAAAGGCTCACCTTGCTGAGTGATGGGAAGGTGCCAGGTTTTTGTGGGTTTGGTTTGGTTTTGTGGTTTGTTTTTTTTTTTTTTTTAAAATAAAGTGCCATGGTATCGCCTGACTTCAGTGCTCTTTGTCAGCATATTTAAAAAATACTCTTGTAGGGGAGCAAATACACACTTGAAATCTCTCTGCACTTATTTTCTTTTAGGAATACATATAATAAAAGTTTGAGTTAATAGAATGACAGTAATTTCCCCCATCGGGGCCGCCGGGTGAGGGTGGCTGGACGGAGCATGGCAATTATGGCTGCTATTAGGTGGAAGGGTTGATGCACAATGGGCTGTGCGTGAGCAGGGGCCGTCAGACGTGAACAAAATCTTAATTGTGAAATTCCTGTAGATTATTATAGCTGCCTTCATTAACATTTTCACACTCGGCTGGCTAACAAATGAGGAGAAGGGCTTTCTGTACCGCTGGATTTATAATGCTCTGAATCCACTCCATACCTTGGTGTCTACGCCCTTGCCCTGTGGTGTGCTCATGTTTAAGTAGAAGGGATTGCATCCTATCTGTGGAAGGGGGAGGAAAAATAGCAGGTGTTCTGTGGGTATTTTTAGTGAAAGTCTTTATTGGCGATAAGCTGGTTCTCAATAAAACAAAGGAATATCTTGCAAATAACATTCTCCTTAATTTAGAATTCCTCCAAGAATTTAAGATGTGAAATTTCTGGTTTCTGTTTGCATCTTTGGTGAAGTTCAGGCTGGGTGTTGATCTGGTTTTTACGGTGTTCTGGTCTGCTGCTGCTTAAACTCTGGGGTTTTTTAGTTGCATGAGGAGGATGCTAGCATGTATCCACTGGGAAAGAGCATAAACTCTTAAACCTTTGAAGTCTTGTTGCTTTAGCAGTACTGGAGCTGACACAAACGATGCACTCGCCATGGAAGGTGTTGGCCATGGAAGGCCACCGTGTCACATTGCAGGTCAAAGGTGTTCCCCGTGTCTCCTCTCCAGCCTCGCCATCTCCTGGCTTGCTCCTGCTCACGGTTGTGCTGCTGGAGTGCTCCATGCTGGCAGTGGGGAAACTGTGTTTCCATGATGAAATCCAGGGACTCTCAAGGGCAGGGCAATGCCAGGGTGGCCGGCCCCCATCCTTGGGTAAAGGATGCTCTTGTAGAACGGCTCCTCAAGAGACTTCAAATAGCGGGGGGAAAGCCTGCATCTGGATTGGGATGTCCTCGGAGATGAGCACAGCAACCTGTTCCATATTTAGTATGGGCAACAATTTGACTAAGGGAGAATTTAGATTAATAACATTCAGCCCGGAGAAGTAATTTCCTTTGAGAAAGCGATTTACATGCACTCTGCCAAAAAGAGCCGTCACCGTGTGCTCTCATCGTGTCAGCTCCAATAATGAAGTTGGAAATAACATGGGAGGTTAATAGGTCCTACTTATCTCCTTAGCGCCGGAAAGGAAGATTTACAGTGTGGAGCCTGGTTTGCATATTTCCATTGGAAATGGAAAGGTTTTTCCCAGCTGAGATTGATGAGAGGTTGCGCTTACAGGGTGTCTGCTGTGCTGCTGCTCACAGCGGAGGCTGTAAACCTCCATCCCGGGGGATGCGCTCCTGCCGGAGGGAGCCACTTTTCCCTGGGTCACTGGCCAGGGACTTATTTCGATGCCTGTGTTGCTGTTCCAGCGATAATTATTTTTAACCAGCTCTGTCTCCTCTAAGCCTGGAGGTTCGTACAGACGTGGCTGCCACGCAGTGGTTAGAAGCCACGTTGAAGCTGGTGGGTTTTCCCGGGAGCTGCCCATGGCGTGCGAATGGGAAGGTCGTCTGGAGACGCGGTGGGAGGAGGCAGCGGCGTGGAGGACGCCTGCATCGGCTCTTGGGCTGCTGCTTGCGTGACGCCGTCCTCTGGGCAGGTGTTGGAGTGTGACTGATCCTGCCTCAGCCCCCGGGGGGGTGATGTGCGTGATGGTCCGTAGGGCTGGGAGCTGCCAGACGGTGCTGGTGTGTTAGCCAGGACCTGTTCCCTTAATTAGAAATGGTAATGACCTTGTCATCGCTGGCGAGGACGCTGCCGCCTTGGTTTTCGGTGAGGCTGGAAATAGCTGGAGCCGCCCCTGTAATTGCACCTTTCCCCCCCCCTTCTCCTTGCTTACGTACGGCTGGCAGCGGCGTGTGCAGGAGGGGCGATGCGCGGGCGTCGCAGCCCTGTCACTTCAAATTACTCTTATTAAACTCCCGAAGGACTCGTGGCACGTTATGGGCTATTGCGGGAGCGATTTCCTTTCAAACAGCAAAGCTATCTGTGAGTTACAGGAGTACAAAAAAGCTCTTGCATTCTTATTCTGCTTTCCTCCCCTCCCTTAGCATTTTAGAAAATAGCTTTCTAACTGCTGTTCTCTCCCAGCAGATTGAGGTTTGTGTCCTTGGCAGGTTGTTGGGTTCTTCCTTACCCAGGAGTGAAAGGAACTTTAAAAAAAAAAAAAATAAAAAATTCACTCTTGATAATTTAAGTCACATAGTGCACTGAAGCCTGCTTAAGAAAACTCTGAAATGGAAAGAATTTTTAATAAATGTTCTGTCTCACATAAACTGTAAAATATTCATTTAAAGTCGGTTATTTCACATTACTGAGTAAGCGCAAGAAGAATTAACTTTCTGAACAGCTTAAGGTACAATTCAGTAATAACCTGAGCCATTTAATGAATGAAATATTTAACATAACTTGCGTACATTAAGTGATGGGATACAGAGTATAACAAATGTAACTCCGAGTCGGAGAGGAAAACCAGGAGGAGCAAACAGGAATTCCTGCTCAGCGCAGGGGGCCGGGGCTGAGTGTGGGGACGGCTGCGTTGGGCATCGCTCGAAGGCAGAGGGTGGACGGACGGACGGACAGACTGCATCCGCACGGTGGGTCTGGCCACCCCGCTGCTGTCTGCCAGCGTGGCCCTTCCCGCGTGGAAACCCGGGTGGGCGCAGAGGAGAGACCGCCCTGCCTTCGGCTTCCCTGGGGGCATCTGTCTACTTCTCGTGTATCCCCAAGGAGCGCAGCCTTTCCTCCGATCGCGGTGCTGCTCTCCAGGGCCGGGATTGAGGAAATGGCGCTTTTTCCTCCCCATCTTTGACTTTCCCACATGAACCAAGGGAATGGAAACGCTGTCTGAAGACAGGGGCGTGAGCGGACATGGCCGAGGCGTTTTGGGTTAGGAGCATCGCTCCTGCTGCTTTCCTGCTCTCAAAAATGCCCACTGCCACAAAATACAATTATTTATTGATTTATTTAAATCAAAGGGTATTTTGAATGCACACAAGAAGCTGGAAGATCTCCATGTGCCGGAGACTCCTCTTGGCAGCACGATGCTCCATGTGATGGCAGGAAATGCCCGGGAGCTCCCCTGTTCCAGAACGCTCCGGGAGCACTGTGACGGCGCTGGGGGGAACCCGCACAGAGCCCGTCCCGGGACGGCGCTGCCAGGCTCTCCCTTGGGACACGCCGGCTCCCGGCACCTCCGGCTGTGCCGTCTCTCCGCACCTGGCGCGTTCAGCGTTGCTGGTAGGCACGGGCTTTTAGCTGAGCGTGGGCGTCCCTGAGCCGGCACTGCTTCAGGACGGCCGCGAGGTAAACCGGGGCCAATTAAGGCAGTGAAAACCCCAGGAAGGGAAAATAAGAGGTAAAATTTGATGCTTTCCCCCATAAAAGCAGAGAGCGCTTTAACAGGCGTTAGGTGACCAAGCAATTTGCTCTCAGCAGGTCACTTCAGGAGGAGGCAGTTGCTAATCTACATGTGCCCAGAAATTGCAGTTCATAATCAAAGCAGTGGCAGGGTGGGATTCGCAATTATGCCCAATTAATATGGGACTTTCGGTTCATTTTCCCCAACTTAAGTGCGTTTTAATGAATTAAACTCTTTCTCTGTAAGTGGCTGCTCTTCTGGAAACTGCGTAGTGAAACCGAGTGTCCCAGGAGAGCGCGTGTGTCCGTGTGCCTGGGGGTCTGTACGTCCGTGTCTGCCTGGCAGGGGGGGACAGGGTGCCCGTCTGGTGGCTGAGCCCTGGGGAGCGCAGGGACACGGTGCGGCACGTGGTGATCCCGGTGCAGCGGCACCGTGGACTCGTCCAAAGGCTCCGTAATCTTTCACTACTTTATCCCGCTCTGTTTCCAGCCTGGCCCTCCCCTCTCCCGGCCCCCGGCACACAGCAGAGGTGGCTGCTGTGCCGCGTGCCCCGATGGCCCGAGGATCTCAAACCACCCGGAGGTGATGCCGTTAACGCAGACCCTCGTGGGCTGTATGAATAATGCATCTTTCTCTTCCAATCCCCATTACTTCGCTTTTTATTCTCTTTTTCCAGACACGCACTCTGTTTCTGTCATGTTGATCATTTGCCCGGTTTGCAGCTTGTTTGGGTCTGTCGGCTGATTTTCCAGCCTGTCTGATCCTCACTCGTAAATGCCTTTTGTTGTGTTCGCATGCTTCCTCCTCAGTGCTCACCTTCCAGGTCGTTGGTAAATATTAAGCAATGAGGGGTGCAGGCTGACGACTAAATGTAAAAGGAGTGAGCCGGGGAATCCCCTTCTAGCTGGGAATGCGGAGCTCCTTGGTGTCAAAACTGACTCTCAAGACCTTTAAATGCTTAAAGACCAGGAAAAATAGAGTAATTCTGAAACACATCTCTTTCTTTGTTAAACAATTTATTTTTTTTTAAATGTATGTATTTTTAAGTAAGTTACGAAATGAACCAACTGTTGTGGGCATGAAACAGAGGCTTGATGAGCATTTGTGGTCCCCTCTTGGAGGCTGGATTTGGACTGCCTTAAAAGAGGGAGGGTTGTTTTCATCCCTGCTGTTGATCCGCCTTTGACAGCGCGTTAAAGTCAATATTACCCTAAAAACCTTCTGCTTTCATAACAGGCAATTTTGTTTGTGTTGAAAATGCTTTGTTTGATTTCTGTAGCCATTCATTACAGGATCAAGGCTTCAAATTGGAGCCAATTAGGTCTAAGAGTTGCTTTTAAAAAGCTTTTTCCGAACGCGGAGAGCCCAAAGGTTAAAGCGCAGCGAACCCAGCGTCCAGCCCCGCGCGCCGGCGTCTGCGGGCAGCTCTGCCCCGGCGCCGGGTACCGCCGGCATCCCCGCACCGGGCTGCATCCCGGCGGGAGCTGGCGGCTGCAGTCGTGCTGGGCATGGTGGCTCACCCTTTTTCTATATTTAGTACGAAATGCATCAGCATCCCTTTTCCTCCCTGAATTCCCTCTGGGAATGGAGCTAGTAAATAGCTGTTGCGCTAAAAATAACACCTGCAGCAGCCCCTGGCAGCCTCTTCCCCTTCCCTGGCTGAATGCGGACCCAAAAGGCTCCCACCCCAGGAGCAGATGTTTGGGTTTATGATTATTTTTATTCAAAAGAAAGAAAAGAAGCAGAAATCAGCCACTTAAAAATGGAAAGACCATGAAATTGCCTGCAATGCTTAACCTTTGGGAAACGTTATTAGCGCTATCAGCCGTCTTCTCTGTATTTAATAAAACACAAGGCAGCCCGGCACAGCCTGCAGTGATTTTTCCAGCCATTGCTGGCAGCCAAAAGGTGACCCAAAATTGCGCAGGCAGCACGCCCCGGGAGCACGCAGCCCGGGTAATGTGGGCATCATCCCTGGTTTCACACCAACCTGCTGGTCGACTCCTTTCCAAGGAGAAATGCAAGAAATCCTGGGAAATGTGCTGCTCTGGTGCTGCTCAGAATTGTAAGCTGCTTTTATCACACAAACAATTGTCCTTTGTTTTTTTCTCTTTTTTTTTTTCCTTGTCCTTTTTTTGTTAAGTGTTCACTTGAAAGTGAAGAATGAGTAAAATCTCAAAGTCTGAAAATAACTTGAAAAGAACTTACAGTTCCCTGATGCTGCTCTGGTTTTTGGTTGTTTACTTTCTGTTCAACATGTCAAATAATTCCAGGCTGGAGGGTGAGTTCCCAGCAGCTGTAAACCTGCTGGCGACAGCAGCTCCTGCTCTGGGGTCAGAGCTACTGGGATGCCCCGGCGAATGGCCCTGGATTAATCGCGATGGCCGGATACCTGCCTAGAGCAGGAACATTTCCACTTTCATGCCCCACGCAGAAGGGAGGATGGTTTGGTTGCAGCCAGGAGTGCAACGAGCTGCACAGGAGCCAATCCCATCCGTTAATCAGCATTCGTGGCTGCTTCCGGAAACTTGACGTGTTGTTCCCATTTCTGCGAAGAATCCGTCCATTTACTGGGGGAGATCTGGAGGAAAAACAAACAAAAACCCCCACCAAAACCAGCCAGCTCAGCAGCACTGGCTGGGAATTGGAGATTGCAGCCGGGTTCTCATACTCTTTTTTTTTTTCTTTTTTTTTTTCCTCTTTCTAAACCTCAAGTAACAGTTAAAAGGAGGAGGAAGAACTTAACGAGCCGTGAACGCTTAAAATGGGGAAAGAGAGTCTAGCACTTAGATTTACAACACAAATGGGTTGAGTCTTAACTTAGCCTGGGAACAAACCTTGGCTTTCGGGCAGTGTGCTGGTTTTTCTTTTTGATTTTGCTGTTCTCCTGCCTGGCGGAAGGAAGATGTATTTCTTAATTGGTTGTGTAATGCGATCGTTTATAGTGTTTTAGGTAATAATACCAACAAATTCACAAGGTCTT
Source organism: Chionis minor (assembly GCA_013398295.1). Classification (NCBI taxonomy): domain Eukaryota; kingdom Metazoa; phylum Chordata; class Aves; order Charadriiformes; family Chionidae; genus Chionis; species Chionis minor. The sequence goes on along the minus strand of VZSF01010244.1, from coordinate 250,631 downwards.
TTTTTATCCCGTTGACACCCTAGGTTTTCTTTGAGGTTTATTTGGATTAATTGGGTGTATGTTTGGGGAAGAAAACAAATACCTGCTGGTGTTTGATTTTTGGCACAACAGCTGTGTGATGAAGAGAAACGGCAGCAGAAGACCTTAAACTACACTGTGTTGCCTCTGGGAAGAGTTGTGAGGGATAGCTGGGTCCTAGAAACAGAATTCTGCAGCCTCATCACCGCAGTTAACCGGAGGGTTTTCGGGTCCGAGCATCGGTGTGACCCAAAGAGGCTTTAATGAAGGAACAGGCTTTTCGCGCCCCTGAAGGCTGTGCGGCAGGGAGCTCAGTTTCTGCTAACAGCTCTGTGGCCTGTGAGTAATGAGTAATTAATTTATATTAATTTTTGAATAATACTTTTTCTTGCTGCCTCTACTTGTTTACTCCTGTATTCCACACTGGTCCTTCTTCCACTTCGATATTTTGATTTTCAAGGGAGCAATACAAGACTGTGGGCTCTTGCAGCAGATTGGCACCTGGCGCTGCCGTGGACGCGCCCCTGGGAAGGAAAACCGAAAGCCGTTAGTCCCTCGCAGGGCCGGCTCTTTGGGATCTCCAGTACTGAACAGAACGCTCGGGAGCTGTGTCGGCACAGCTTCATTGCAAACGCTTTTCCTAAACTTCCGCTGGCCTCGGCGTGCTCAGGCACGGGGCTCTGAATGCTGCGGTGCCTAGGACTTGGTCGGTACGATTTTATCTGCTCACAAGTATGAAATATTAAAAATTATTATAGGGATGATAATGAGTAGCATTGGCAGTTCTTTTTGAGACAATGTTGTTCGCACAGTGATACGGGGCACTTGATGTTTACAGAGCACCTAGGAGAGCTGGGAGAGTCTTCAATGTAAATGATGCAAAAGGAATAAAACCATCAAATAATCATTTAAGGTAAAGCAACTCCTTAGTTGCTTAATAGCAAGATCTTCAGGAGAAGGGAGATGCTTGCACTTGGAGGGCGGGGGGGGGATACATGAAGCACGAAAGCAGCAGCATCCAGGACTCCATTTTGCACTAATTAAGATACGGGGATGGAGTTCATCGCAGGACAGTGCTGCGTTCGCCGAGGAAGTAAAATGTACCAGTTACTGCTATTTCCAGACTTCTGTGCTTTGTGGCTCTCGGTGTGACCAGCATCATCATTTGAACACAGCTTTTATCATGATTTAATATGTATCTTTTCAGAAGGATTTTAATCCCCTGTTTGAAATAAGAAAACGCCATAAATCAGAGACAGAATCTTTTAACATTTACAGTTTTAAATGAATTCCTGTTGAGAGTCTCTTAAACCAGATTTATATCTGATTCTGCATTGAACTGTGTCGTTATGTGGGACTGAAAAACTCTTACAAAATTAGGCATAATGCAAAAACATGCTGAAAAGACAGTTCTGCAGGAATGTGGAACATTATTATGTTAGAGAATATTGGAGTGAGGAATATGCAGAAAGGGACAATTACTGTGGATATTTTCCTTTTAATGAGCCTTGCACAATTCTTCGGTGGAAGGGTTTGCTGCTGTCTCTGTGCAGGAAAAGGCGAATCGCAAAAGCGCTGATATTTTCACCTCCTCCGGCGTTTTGGCGTAGCTGCCTCGTGGTTCCCCGCGCGGTGGGGAGGATGTGCCGGGCTGGAGAGGGATGCTGGCGCCAGAGCTGGGCCGGCCGCTCCGCGGGACTGGGACCAAAGGCCACCACTGGAGTTTGAGGGACCACACGTACTCGCTCGTTAGCGAGGCCGCAGCTTTCCTGACCCATGCGGGGGGCCAGCGGGGTGCGCTCTGGCGCTGGAGGGAGCTCTCCTCGCGGTGGGCGTGCGGGTGGTACCCACACAGCATCCCTGGAGCATCCTCCCAGCCCGGCGCCAGCGGCTGCCGTTTAAGGCTGCGCGTTTGGCAAGTCAGAGATAATAACTGCAAGTACCCAGCACTGTCTTGCTCTGACTGGTGCCCTTCACTTTGTGTCCGTGTTTTGCTCTTTGAAACCCAAAAGGGGGAAATCTCTGTAGGCTCCCAACCAAACGATCATAGCAGCAGGTTGCAAACAAACAAACCCCAATGTTTTCCCCCAAAACGTGTTCCTAAGGCCAGCAGTCCAGTTCCGTGCTGCTTAAAGTCCACCAGCATCCTTCACCCCGCTTGTTCACTGAGGCTGGAGATGTTGGCCTTGGCCAGTCTTGATTGGAAATACAGGATTTCTCCCACCTTTGGCGGGACAGCGTGCCCCGTGGCACTGCTGGAAGGTGTTGGGAATAGCTCTGTGGGTTTCCCTCTCCGGTTCTCCCCTGGTGTCTGCGTGTGGTTGCTCCCATGATGGGGGTTCAGCTTTAGGTGCTTCCTCGCCTGTGACGAACTGCTGCTCTGCCTGGAAAAAAATGGAAATGGCTTGAAGTGTTCCAATTTGGATGGAAAAGAAAAAGTTAAACTTAGTGCATTTGCTAATGATGTGGTACTTAAACATGAATAAAGTAGGAAAAAAAAGATTAGTAATGCAGATCCTGTCTGAAGTACTTCAGCCACTGTTCTTCCAACTGAAATTAATTTGGCTGTTTTATTGAAATAAGCTAAAAGAGCTAAATAGCATCAATTTGTCTTTGCCAGTTGAGGAAGACAATAAAAATATGAGGTACTGTCTGGAAGGTGTTTAATAATATAGCCCACGTGCCTTAGCTGGGGAAGAATTAGAGAGGAGAGGAGGACAAACCCCTATATCCAGCATTACGGGGTACGTTGTGTATAGAGATCCCACGTGTTTCTCTCACATGTGACAGATTGGCCAGGGGCGGTGGGAGGCTGCTGGAATAAACAGGAAGTGGTTCAATAGCAAAATCATTTGGGGCTTTTTCTTTCCCAAATCTGTGTTTTTCCTACATTTTATAGGTAAGAAGTGCCCTTCGATTTTTGCATCCAGGGGGGCTCAAAGTCTCGCACTGCCCACAGCAGCGGGCTAACAGCGGGGTCTGCTCTGTCCCGCTGTGACGCACCAGAGCACGGTTGGGGTTCGCTGGTTGACGGAGGAGAACTGCAGAAAATTAAATGTTCCTCTTGGTTTCTATGGGAGTCAAGAGCAGGGCAGCATCTCCCCGTGGTCATGGCTGCTCCCTCCGGAGCACGGGGACGCTCTTCGGCATCTTCAAACCATGTAGCTGTTTGAATTACGTAAAATAACTGAAGTTTTTAGTATCAGGCCGTAATTAATGCATTGTGGACACATATCTCACTGAATTTTCTTTCTTTTTTTTTTTTTTTTAAATCCCACTGCATATTTGAGACTCTCAGGCTGCGGAAGAGAAGTCCCATTTGTGGTACTAAAGCTAATGGTGGCAGCAAGATGACAGTTCACGTGTTTCTTTAAATCACAGGGTTTAGTCCAAGGTCATTTAAAAGAAAGTATAATAATAATAAAATAATCATGTAATGATCTGTGGGTATTTTCCAGTAAGTAAAGATTGGGCATTATTTAATATTGCTCTGTTTTACTGACTACCCCTCAGTTTGGGACTTAAATGGAAGATAAAATCTATCCTAATCCCATTAGGCACTGGCTTTGCTAATACTTGCGACTAACAGCACTTCTGAGCCAAGTGGTTCAGGACAAGCGTTGCTAAGTGTGTTTGTGCAATTATGGTCTTGCTATTATACAGACCCACTGGATATTTACATTTACTATTTTCCATGTGTATCTGGCAGGTGAAATTGCTGAGCAGATCTCATTTGACTCTGGTGTCTTTTAACCACCACTTATTCATGTGATTGGGGCTTTTTTTCCTGTGTTTTAGAGAAAACTATTTCTTGTCCTAATCTGGTTTCTTCATACCAGGCTTAGCCTTGAAAATAAAGCATCGCTACTTCATAGAAGTTTGAGTGACAAGGGCTGGCGGCTTTGAGCTCCAGTTGTGCTGACCGGGAGGAAAAACCTTGGTTTAACTGAGCTGAGTCTTACAAATGTGCACAGCTCAGTCGGTGTTTTGCTTCTAGCAATAAACAATCTCCAGCAACTTGTCAAAGGAAAATTTTAATGAAAAGTAGCACAGAGTGGGATGAAGTCTTATGTGTGCTGGAAAAAGATCTATGAATGCGGTCTGAATGGGATTGTGTAAAATAACCATTAATTATTAATTATCAGCGGAGAGTGTCTGAATTTGCTGGAGTGCAGGAAAGTGGTTGTTAAGTGGGGATGCTATGGGGTGCCTTTGACTGGAGAGATCAACTTTTCCATTTCCAAAAAATGTCCCTGGAATTGTTTAGGCGTAGGTGTAAAACCTGTTGCGGATGATGTTGGCTACACCTCTGACCTTTTTTTTTGTTTCCTTTCCTTTGGGTGCCTTTTGTGTGTGGTTGGTTGGTTTGTTTGGTGGTTATTTGTTTTTTAATTTTTTGCTTGTGCACTCCTGCCTCTCTCCATGGTTTTCTTTAGGATCGTGTTGAAGCCTGTTTGAAGCTGTTTCTTCTGTTGTGTTGAGGCTGCCGTTGGTTTTGCTCTTCTGCTCCTTTAACTTCGGGAGTTCAGCCAAGCCACTCGGTGGTGAGACTCGGTGGCCGCCCCTTCTGGTGGCACCGGGGCCATGCTGCCCCGACACCACGGCAAAACGCCTTCCCAGCCCGATGGCTTGATCAGCTATCAGAGCTCCGGATTCCTAAATGTCATCCTATAATGTCTAATTAAGGTTACAGTTTGAAGACATCATGTACTTTAATTGAAAACTGTAAGAGTAATCTATTCAATTTTTTTTTCTGTTAAATTAATAGTGTGGACCTTTAGCAGATGGTTAGCGAGACGCTGTTATTAATGAAAACATCCCACCGCCTGCGATCCAGCCGCTTGTCACTGCGCACAACGTGGGGAAACAAGACATACACCTCCCCAACCAAATGCACTTTCCACTCCCTGGCTTTATTCTCCTGACGTGCCAATTAGCTGTCCCAGGGCTGCCATCGTGCCTCTTCGGCAAGATTTAAACTCCGCAGCGGCGTTTTCTGCCGGGTGAGGCTGGGAGAAGGAGCTGGCAGCAGCCAGCGGGCTGCAGGTCATCATCTGCTTTCTGGTGAAGCAAGAAACACTTTGCGCCCCCAAAACTGTATTTTTTGTCCATTAGGGTAATAGCCCAAGTGGTCTGGCTGAGCCACGTAATGCTATTTTCACGGGTATAATGAGGTGCTGGTGCTGTACGCGGGTGTGTGCTGCGTTAACGGGCTGAGTTCTGCCCCTCCGTCCCCGCGTCCCCCTGGGCCAACATCCCTGCGTTGTGTTTGCCAGTCCCAGGGTTTGGTAACGCATCGCTCATTCCCCTTTTTATGCTTCATCTCTCCCTCTCCGATTGCTTTGCTGCTTCCCAGGGGGACAAGCAGCAGCAGAGGAGACTGGGGAAAGCCAGAGTATTTATCACTCTCTCCTACGCAGAGGCTCTAAAACAGCTTCTGCAAAATAAATCTCCTTTAAGACCCTTCCAGAGCGGGGTTTGGCTTATTGCTCCAGGAATAAAGAAAAGCCTTTCCTTCCCCAGGCAGCGAGCTGGCGCCCCGGCAGCGATGGCTCGGGAGGCCTCCATGTCCTGGCAACTTGTGGTTTTTCTGTCTGACAGAGAACGGGCAGTGAGACCCCAGTGGTTTGCCGGGGGGGCCGTGGTGGCGGAGCACAGGGCGAAGCAGAGCGTCCTGGCGTAGGCGCCGTGGGGCTGCCGGTGGAGAAGGGCATCCCCAGGTCGCTCCGGGATGGAGGGTTCTCGCGGGGAGGAGCGTCAGGGATGCAGGGATCCGCGTTTCCCAGCAGCGCCTCGTCTTTGCGGACGAGGAATCTGCGTCGGCTCCGAGGAGGTGAAGTTTGAGTCCGGAGGAGACAGTGACCTTGTACAGAGCGGGTCTCTCCCCCGAGGGATGGGGGCCGATGCGGGTGTCCCCGGCAGGGCAGGGAGGCGCTGCCGCGGTTCTGTGCGTGGCGGCCCCCCGGTACCGATACCACCACCCCCCCCCGGGGCAGGGAGCCCCCGGCGCAGCAGGGACTGTAAATGATTCAATTAGTTAGCTGCAGATATTGATAATAAAACCCAGCTTCCATCTAATTAGATAGAACATTAGTTGGTATACCCTTACTCAATTAGAGAAATACATTTTAAATGAAGTTTTAATTTATTTTTGTCTTTGCCTCTTCCATCGTAATGGAATTAACATAGTAACTGGAAAGCAGCTTGCTTTCGGGTGCCTTGCACCAGGCACCAAACAAGGTGACACTGCACCGCCCAGCTTCTCCCCCCTGCGTTTTTGGGGACAGTTAGAGCAAGTCCCGCCAAAGTGCTGCTGCTGCTGGGAGGCTGGGCAGGTTTTTGGAAGGAAATTGGAAAATTTGGAAAACCAAAGCCGCGCAAGTCCAGCCTGACAACCTACTCTGGCGCGTCTTGGTAAAATGCAAGAGCTGGGAACCTCTATCCTGTCGGCTCCAGCTTGTGCTGCAACGCAGGTTGTCAGGAAAACCATAGTTTTACTGCATTCAGTGGGTTTATTCCCCATCCCAGCTTCAGAGTGTGCAGAGAAAGATTTTTGCTTTAGAAAGTTGCAGATAGGTAACACTTCAAGACCAAAAAAGAGGAGGGGAAAAAAAAAAAAGCATTACCTGCAAAAGGAAATAAAACATTTTGTTTGAAAGGTTGTTGTTGTTGTTGACAAGTATTTGTCAACCTGATGGCAGCCTGACTGATGTTTCTTTGCCGGGTACTCAAAAGCTTTGTTTCCCTTCTCTTTTGCTTCTGATTTCTCCCCGGCTCACCGAGCGACGTCCCTTTCAATGCTGTGTTGCTATTTTAGGCCAAATAACCAGACGAATGAAATGGTATTGCAATTTTTTGTTCCAGTGATACTAAACAAGGTAGTGAGAACTTGCTCTGTGCAGTTTTCAGATTGGTTTGTAGTTGTATTATTCAGAATATTAATGGCTTTGAGAGCGGGGACGGCTGGAAAATGAAAACGGCTTGATCCCAGCTGAGAAGATGCTACATAATCAACATGAATTTGTATTTTCATTTCAGAGTGGAAGGACGATAAGGAAGCGATGGACTGGAATTTGTCTTTATAGGAGTGAGGATGTGGAGATTTCCTAAGAGAATAAACACGCTTGCTTAAGAGATTGCAACTTTATTAGCTCTATGGTATAAATCCAGAGATGTGTACAAACTCTCCTGCTTTTTCTTAAAACGTGCATATATTTCAAGCTTATTAATTTGGATGCATATAATTCACATGAAGTAATAACTTGACATTCAGACTCTTTTTTTTTTTTTTTTTTTTGTTTATGACTGATGATGTGTTACTTTGAGACAAGATAGGTGTCCTAAGCTACCTGTCCCGGGGAATCCTGTTTGGGTTGCAGTTTCTCTGTGTCTTTTGAGAGGTCAGGTGGGAATTGCTGATCCCCTCGCGGTGATGCAGAGATGACCTGGAGGGGGGCTGAGCCAGGAGAGAGCTACAACTCGAATCCGTGTCTTGGGACAGCGCCTTGGAAATGTCCCCGGGGCAAGAATAATCCCTCTTATCTCCTGCCAGGAGTGCCTGCGCTGGGCTGTGGGGCCGGAGACCTCTGGGATGGTCGCCCGCCAGCTTGCTCGGGAGACGCCTCTGTGCCTGCGGCCCCGCTTTCACCGGCGCTGGCGTCTCCATTGGCGTGTGACGCCGCGCTGCCGGGGGCACTGCCTGCTCTCCTCATGCCTTCGCCGTGGGGCAGGAGGCTCCGTCCAACGGCGCTGCCAGGAGGTGCGACCGCAGCTGCGTCCCAAACGCCTGCGTCCCATGCCCTAGCCTCTCCTTGTGTCTCCTCTGGGCTGAAATTCAGATTCAGACATTGCCTTTGCCAGGCAGGGGTATTCGTTGAGAATTGTCATTTTTTCTTCCAAACAGTGCGTGTTCCTCTGCGAGTGCTGCAGCTCGGAGCAGGATAGAGTCCGCAGCTCTCCCGCGCGTGCGATGGGTAACGGGCCTGTCTGCCCCTGTCGGTGCCTCGATCCCTGCCCGTGGGTCCGTTCTCTGCTGGGTGACAGTGTCCTCTTCGCCGCCCTGTCGGCAGACGAGCGCCCTGTACAGGACGCAGCGAGGGGCGCTCTGCAGCTCCTTGTCCCCCGCTGCAGCGCCGCAGCTGGGACGTGGTGAGGTCGTTCAATATTGACGCGGCCGAGGAGCTGCATGGCGGAGGGGTGGGTGGGCAGCGTGGCGCTGGCTCTCCTGCCGCTGCACCCCTCCGTCTGCCCCGGCGCGGCACCCTGAGCCCGTAACGGTGGCGGTTCATTAGCTGATAATGTCAGCGGTTCGTTACTCAGCTCCGTCGCGGAGCTGTTGGGGCGAAGCTGGAGGAAGGGTGATGGGAGAGGCTTTGGTGGCCATCGCTGTGGGACGTGGTAGCCCATGTGCGTCCCCTCTAACGCAGTTTAGTTGGTGTTACAGCTGATGGCTCTTTGCATTCCAACTAATAATCTTAACAAATGGGGGAATGCAAAATAAAAATACATGTTCACTTATATAAAATGCTTTCAGCCCAAGCAACAAAGTATGAATTAACCCACTGAACTGTATGACCAGGTTTAGGATAAAACATAACTCACGTCTTTCGTGTTAAATTATCTACGTGCTTTACGGGGTGCTTCCATCAGCTGATCAAACTAAGCCCTCTTTTCCTTGCCAGTGTCTTCCCAGCTGTGGACGCGGGGCTCAGTGCTGCAGCCTCGCGCGTGGGTGGGAAAGCCCCGGGCTGAGTGTGGCTGTGAGCTCGGGCTCAGGAGCGGATCTGGCTCTGCCCCACTTCCCATGCTTCCACCTTTCTGCTCCCTCGCTTTGCCTCCGGACGTTGTTTCCGAAGCTGGGCTTGGAAGGGACGCAGGACGGGCTGGGACATCCCGGCTGAGGAGCTGCTGGCCGCGGCGCATGGTGTCCCTGCCCACAGGGATGCTCCCGGGTGGCCTTGGGGTCCTCCCGCGGCCGCTTGTCCTGACCGTGCCTCGGGGGAACCCTCCAGCAGCGACGAGCTGGGTGCTGGTGGCCCACGGCCTCTCATTTCCTCTTATTTCCTTTGCTCGCTTCATAATTAAAGAGCGAAGCTGAGGACGGAGCGCCGGGGTTTCAAAGCCTGGCTTTGTCTCGTCTGACCTTGCTGGTGCCACGCTGCCTTTTGTTTGTAATCTCGGGCAAGAAGCAGCCCAGAAAGGGTTTGATAGGAGGCAAAAGCAAACAATAGCCTCGCTCCAAAGATACGATGAATGGGATGTAATTGAATTTTTTTGGTGAAGACATTGATTTGACCCTGGAAGACACACAGAGCGAATCATTAGGGGAATTAACGCACATTGAAATGCAGGGGTTTTTTTTTAATCAGAGGGCTTTTATTGTGTCCGTAGTTTTGTTTTTAATTATTTAATGACTTTGTGTCTTCTAGTGATAAATCTATTTCTTCCCCCCGTTTTTAAAGGAACAACAGTGTTGGTGTGATGAAGGGGTGCCTGCCCCGGGCAGCTGATGGGTCCCCACCGGCTCTTCCTTTGCAGCCCTGCTTCTGCCCCAAAGGACAGGCCGGCACGCGCTTTCAAAAAGCACCTCTTGAAATGCTGATAAAACGCCAGCGTTAGTCTGACCACTTTCTTCTGGGCCTGCTGGATTTATTTTTTCTCCCAATCTGCATATAGCAAAAACTCTGTAGCAATTAATTTATTGCAAGAAGCTGTGTGCAGTGTGGTGTTCGGGCGGAAAATTTCCAAACTTGGGCTGCTCAGGGTGGGTTTTGACAGTGGGTTTTCGGAGTGCCGACCGCTCCCAGCTGCAGCTCCTTCTGTGCTGCCTGTGGCTTCGAGACTTCTCAGAAACCTCATCTTTGTATTTTGTGTCTTGCAGGTGGTACTTTCCTTACCGCGCTGACAGATTTGAAAAAATAATAAAAAATAGGTGTGTTTTTTTTTTTAATGACTCGAGCTGCTTGGGCTTGCCCTTAGCTTGGTTTGGGCTTTGCTTGGAGGAGCCACTTGGCTGCAGATTTGCACGTGTGCGCCGCCTGCCTTGTCTTTTCCAGGAAAAGCATCTCCTTTTGCTGCTGCCTCCGAGCAGCGGTACCCGGCTGTTCACTGCCAGCCCTGGCTCTGCGGTTTGCTGGGACTCCCCTGGGCAGCGGACACAGAGCTGTGTAGTTACAGAAAGGAGAATATTTAAAGAAGAGGATTTAAAGGGGGGTTGCTGCTGCCAGCGGAGAAGCCTTTCCCAGCACATCCCCCTGGTGCCCTGGACCCCATCCCTGGGACAGCCTTTCTCCGTCCAGGCTGTGGGCGCTGTCGCGCTGCTGAGCTCCTCTGCCGCTCGTGCCTGTGCAGCAGCGGGTTTGTGTGCGGCACCGGGTGCCTGTCACCGGGCACTCGCTGTTTTGCCTGGCTTTGCGCGTGTGTGAGCGCTCGCCGCGAGCGTCCCTGAGCGTCACCGAGTCATCTGTTCCTCACAGCTCTGCTGCCGTTGGAGGTGGCAGACGGGAGATTATTCTCCCAGTCTGGGTGCTCGTGTAGTGACAGAAGCTGCACAGAGGTGTCAAACCGTAAATCGGGATTTCTGCTCGCTTTGCCCTGGCGGCGTGGGGCTGCGGGGCTGGGTCAGCGCTCAGCTGCTGTGGCAGCAGCTCTCCTGACGCCAAACCTGGTTTGGACTCTGCCTGTCCCGTTCCGGTGCCCCCCGTGCCGGTGCCTGTGTGAGCCGCATCCGGGAGCCGAGGGCGCCGTAGCTCGCGGTGCTGAGCGTGCCGGCCCCTCCGCGGCGTCCCGGTGAAAGACGTGGTGCTTGGGGCGACGGGGCAAACGGGCACGGGCAGGGTGAGCAGATGATGCAGGAGTTCTCCGGTTTAGGGATTTTTTTGTTTGTGAGGGTTTTTTGGTTTTGTGTTTGTCCTTTTTTGGGGGTCTTTTGTGGTGTAGTTTTTTTTTTTTTTTCCCTCTCCTTGTCACCATTTGCATGCTAGTCCTGGTAATTCTGAGTACTCAGGGCACAGAAGGCAGCGTGGAGGATTCGCTGTCTCTCTGCTGTACGTGTTAATTTATAGCGCTGCCGTGAGCTAGATTTTCCTTGTTATCCAAGGTATTTCCTCTGGAGGAGGGAAATCGGGCTGTAATATATCATTAAGCAGAAAGCCTGGGGGAGCTCCTATCCTAGTTGATGCGGGTCCTTCTGTTATCCTGTTAGAAGAATTGAATTAGATGTTTTGAGTTGTCAGAAGATCCAGCGTGGAGCCTAGTCGGAGTTCTGGTGTTCCCTGCTGCCGCGGCAGGGGCAGGAGCTGCTGGGCGCTCTCGGTAAGACGTGCGCGTGTTTCGGTGGGTCGCACGCGTGTCTGTGGCATTGATCGGTGACTATTCTTTGGGCTGCCCAAATTTGCTGAGCCAGGCCCCGGCCGGCAGCGTGGAAACAAATGTTCTGCCTCCGGACGGGAGCCTCTCATTGCTGCAGCATCCCTGGTTCGGGACGGAGATTCCCAGCGTGCGGGGTACAGGCTGGCTGGAAGGAATAACATGAGCAAGCCTTGCGTAAGGCTGACCTTCGTTTACCTGAAGTACTCTGTTTTTCTGTGCTATAGCAGTATGTTTAGTCAGCCATGAAAGCTAGAAATTGCTTTATTCTCCTTACAGCTAGTTGATTTTTAGTAGGAATAGGGAAAACCCCATGCTGGTCTGAAACCCCCGAAACCTGCCTATTCTCGCAGGATTTTGAGGGTGAATCTGCCAGATCCATCTCTTCATCGAAGGGATTTGTTTCAGTAAACGTGCGCAGACCGTCCTCCACGAGCATCTGGGGGTTTGGGTGTTAGGGGGGGTGTACAGAGAGCTCCCTCTTCGGCATCTGCTGGTGCTCCTTCCTGGTGTCTCCAGAGCTCGTCTCGCTGTACGCTGCGAGATGACGCAGATTTGTGACGTACCGAGTCGAGGCCATAACGCAGGATGGGCTGGGAATAAAATTCTGCAGACGGCAGCACATTTGGTGGAAATACTGTACTGGCTTAAAAAAAAAAAAAAGCAGAGATCTTGTTTCATACTTTCTGAATAATTTTGGTTGCAGAGTATTTTATTTTTTTATATATACACACACACATCAGTGTTTGACTCCTCCAACTCGTACCCCGTGTCAAAGCCGTGAATTAATGCTTTGTGGGTGGCTGCTGGGGGGAGCTGTGGGCGATGCCTCCCCAGAGCCCAGCAGATTCCTGGGGCCGGACTTTCCGGCCGTGCGGGCTCTGGATTTTAGCACTCGTGGCAGATTCAGCTGCAGCTCCTGTGGAAGCGCAGGGTTCGGTGTGTTCCCTGTGAAGGTCGCGCACGTAAATGCTGCGCTGGTGACCGGCGCCTTGGTGGAGGCTGCACCGGGTTATTTTGGTACTGAATTTTGCGCAGCAATTAGCCAGAAATTAAAACGAGGTGTTTCCGGAGCTTCGTGTCACTGCTCCTCCTGGCTCGCATAGAGGCAGTCCTGCTCCCTTCGTCTGCCGATACCATAATTGTTTAGAAAATGCAGAGTTGGGCTTGGGAAACAAGGGGTGCGGCAGTGGATTCTGGGAGAATTTATTTGCAGTGTAAACATGTTGGTTAGGAGTCATTAATATGACATTCACACAACTCTAATAAAGTACATAACACGGAGATCTGGCACCGCTGCAATACCCGGAGGACATTAACTATGAGTCTTAAAACCAAGAGTATTGGAAACAAGATATTTTTACGTCTCGTTTGGGAGTAATATAATTGCATTTTGTGGCTCTAGCAGATGCTTGGGCCAGCTGGTTGGAGAGCATTGTGGATTTTTTTAGCTTTGGTACTGTACAGCTACAACCCTTATATAGAACTATCTTTTAAAAAAAAAACAAAAAAAGGAAAAAACTATCTCCTGGTCGAAAGACCCATTTCTTGTGTGTGCGGCACCTTCGCAACGGCGCAGCCCATAGACACATCTGTTGCAGCAGCTCTGGAGATTGAACTGGACGTGGGCGTTGGGTCTAATTTGAGGCAGTTGAACAGCCAAGGCAGCTTCGCTGACCTTCCCGCGTAGCTTTTTGCTGTTGCAGGTCTCTGGGAAGGGAGACTCCGGACCCAGCTGGGAGGCGATTTTTGGAAGAGAACCATTAAGAGCCTGCATATTTCTGAGTATATCTTCACGGGTGGGGCAAAAAAGCTCGTGTCCAGCAGCCCCTGGACTGCAGCCCCAGGGTCCTTGGCCATCCCCAGGTGTCGGGACGTTGGTGGGGTGGTGATGGCCGCCACCGCGGTGAGGGACAGTCTCTGGTCCCTCATCCCCCATGGTGCGGATCGCCTTGGCCTCTCGCGGGGCTGCTGAGGGTGCTTGGTCTGTCTGCGGTCCGGCCGCCCCACAGCACTGGGGGCGTCCGCTGCGGGAACCGGTGGGCGGCCATGCCGCGTTCGTCGGGCGTGTGTACGAGCACCGTCGTGAATTATCTTGCCAGCGCTGATAATTTCCTGCAAACAAATCGGTTCTGATCTGGAAGTAATCGCCCGTATCATTCCTGCAAGTGGGAGCGATGACTTATGTTGATGTCACCCGCTGGCTTTTTATGGCAACGATTAATAATTCAGTAATTCTCTCTGCAGTGATGCTCTTCTACTTATAAATATTTCATTTAGCTTCCCGTGTCCGTGTTGTCACTGCCGTCCCCTTTGCCTCCTGACGTAACACCAGGCTCTCGGCGATGCTGCGGTCACCGAAGTTACCATCAAATAGTCTGTGCTGGAAAATGCTAATGCCTTTCCTCATTTGCATCGCTTCGTTATGTTATTTAAGTCTAGCTCTGGTGGCATGAATACAAACGTTGACCGAGCGCAGTATTTCAGTCAAAACCTGATTTAAGCTGCAGACCTAACCCGGGGCTGGCAGCTCCTTGTCTCTGTTGTAAAACTTCTCTGTTATAAAACTTTTCTGTTTCCAACGCAGCCATGCAAATAACTCTTTTTTTTCTTTCTGCATTTCTCTTTCAGGAAATTGCAGCTTATTTAATAACATTTGAAAAGCATGAAGAATGGCTAACAACTTCCCCTAAAACCAGGTAACGTTGCTCGTGCTTCAGCACATTGACTCATTCTCGCTGATGACTTGACTCTGATCAATGCGTTGGCCACTGAGTGAAAACTCCCAGTCATGCTTGATGGCTTGTGACACCAAATTCTCATTAATTGACTTAATGAGCATTTTATTGAATGGAATCAGATTGATTAAAAATGGAACAGCTGCAATCTTGACAGGTTAAAGTTTTAACCCGATTGTTCAGGATTTAATTGTATGCCTTCAGATGAGCGGATTGGAGAGTCTCCGAGCGAGGTTGCAGGCTGTTTATCTTGACAGTGCTCCCCACAGCCTCCAACTTCAGATGAAGAAAAAAGCGCAAAGCCCTCCCCTGTGCTCTGCCCGTTGAACATGCGGGCGCAGGGATTGTTTGCGTTTTGGTGTTTTTCTTGCTGGGGTTAAGTGTTTGATGGCGACGAGCTCCCAAAAAGCCGCACGAACAGACATGTTTGCAGTTTATTATTCAGTAAATGTCATGTCTTCTTCACGCTGCCATAAATGTTTAACTCTCTGCTTCCCTGGGAACCAATACGTGAAATTTTGGCTGCAGATGTTCTCCTGCTGTTTGGGCTCTGTTCAGGCTCGCAAAGTTTCCGTGTATCTCGCTAACACAAAAAGGACTCCTGTTTTCTAATGTTATTGGTGTTTACTTTTCCTTTTTATTTTTTTTCCCCCAGTCCACCCCTTTCCTATTGATTAAGGGCAAGTTTATTGGAGGGAGCCTGCTGGGACCAAGGGGCTGCACTGAGGTGGGGGGAAAGGCCCTTTTTTAGCATCCTGCATCCCATCGCTGTCTGCCTGCAGAGATCCCCTGGGGGCGTGGGGGTGTTGCTGGGTCTGGCGTTGCCTTCCACCGTAATTAGCAGGGGCAGAAATTACAGTGAGACGCAAGGACCGGTGTTGACCCTAACGAATAGCGCAGATCAATTCTCCTGCTTTGGAGCCAGGGAGAGGACGGAGGTGGAGGAGGGCAGCGCAGCAGGACCTGCTTTCTGTGAAATCCAGGGATTTCATGATATTTTTCCTTTTTTCCCCAGCTGCTTCTGTAGTTTTTGTGGCATCTTTAAGTAAAGTGTTTGCTAGTCATATGAAAATGTGTCTGTAATACCTGGACAGGGAGGCATTTGAGACCCTGATTGCGTTTCCCAAACGGCTCTGAGACCCAAAGCTGCTGTGGTGGCTGAAGGGTCCTTAGATGGACCTTCCCCGCTGATGGCGTCTCACCTGGGCGAGCACGTAAATGCTTTGTTTCACTCCCTTTTTTGGCTGCAGGACAGCAGGTAATATGATAATATTAGAGAAGGCTTTTTATCTGACCTGGTAATCCCAGTTCCAAAATTAATGCAAAATAATTTCTTGCTGAACCTTTGCCCGATAAACCCATTAAGTGGTCAGAAAACTTATTAACTAGCCTGGGTATACATGGTGTCATTAAAGATATGAGTTTATAAATGTTTTTGTAGCAGTGTCCTTATGATTTTAAGAGTTTGGTTTGCTAAAGGCAATGCATGAAAATGATTTCGTGATTAATATTACAATACCCTCCTCCTGTGTGCTTATGCTTGAAAGAAATAATGTCCCAGGAGAAGGAAAGTTGTCATGGCTCTTCAAGGACCTTCTTAAATTGTTGTGTTAGTTAGTTTTCTTTCTTTTTTTTTTTTTTTAATACAAAAATTAATGGGAAGAGTTAAATGCTGAGTTCATACAATCAGGGCTCTTGGTACTACGGAATTAATGACATCGATCTGTCGTTGAACTGGAACACTCCCCATTCTTTGTTTGCTGCTGTGGGTGCTGCTAATTTCATCTCAGAAAATTAATAAAAATGAATTGCACCACTGACACTTGCGGAGTTTCTTAATAAGGTGATGTATGGTGTGATTTGAGGAACCGCTGCTGGGTGGATCGCTGCGGTAGACTCCGAGAGCGGTCGGTCGATGCCCTTCGGGAGCTGGTGGGTGATGGGGTCCCACTGCCATCCAGTCTGGCTGCCCACGAAGGAGCTGGCCCAGCGTGGTGGGACCTGCTGGGTGCCGGCTTTGAGCTTCTTGGGTTACTGAGCTAATGCAGAAGGTGGCAAAAGAGGAAGAGTTTGTTTTGAGCCATGCCTGCCACTTCTGAATGTCTTCATCTCTTTCTCGTGAAGAAGGCTCCACCTTCACGGTGCGGTACTGGTCAGGTACTGCTTCGGTGATGGGTGGAGGAGGAAGCCTCTTATGATGCCATTCTGGTGGTATTAGAGGAACTAGGAGAAAGCTTTTAAAGGTCTCTAAAATTGCCTTTTTTTTTTTTTTTTAAAAACAACTTCATGTTGAATGACTCTAGTTGATAATACTCCAGTATATTTATATCAGCATATTTTATTATAACAGTCTTTTGAGGGCTCCAGTTTATCAACATAAATTAACAAGTACACCTCGCAAGGCAACGACCTTGATGTTTCCTTGAAATGGTGTTTGGTTACTTGATGATGTGCCAGATAATCCACAGCGGGTATTCCAGTCAGCAGGGTGAACTGGGGGAGCTTTCTGCTAATGCAGCAAGGCTGAAGTCTCTGACATTTCCATGTTTAAATGCAAATCATGACGACAAAAAAAAAATTACTTGACATTTGTATATCAAGTAGAACTTAATTGTTATTTACATTGGAATTTCAATGACAAAGCCAACTTTCTCAGTCCAGAAACGTTCTCCTAGATGAAGATACTTTGCTCATCTGTTTCCAAGCGCCTTCTGTAATTATCATTTTTAGAGTATTTTAAAAATATACTTGAGCAATCCGTGTTTCAGAAGTGAGGCTCAGGCAACCGAAAAGCCTTTACCATCCCCAGAAGCTGCAAGGTTAGTTTTCCCAGTGGGAATGCAATTCGGATGTGTTTATGCCCCTTAATGCATTGCATTTACATTTTTGCTGCATGTAGAGCAAAACCAGAGGTTTTTTGTGTGTGCGTGCAGCAAGTATCAAGCTCTTGTTTATTCCCTCCAAAGCCTAAAACATGAGTGTTTCTCAGAAGTGTTTCAGGAAGCTGATGCTGGGATAAGCCGTCACTCGTACTAATATGTGAAGTGGCTGGGGAAATTCCCAGATGCGGGTTTTTCAGCCTGGAAAGAGTCGAAATGCCGTTTTTAGCCAGTGAGACTTGGCAGTGATTAATATTTTTGAAACTAAAAAAAGCTGGGCGGCAGCCTGCTTCCACAAATCAATAGCGATTTACATACGCCGTCAGTATCCATTTGGGGTAATTCGGTTTGCTTCTGTTACCTACCGAGTTACTTTTAGCATTTTAATTCCCCTCTACTGGCTTCAGGAAAACAAGTGTTGCTTTTGGTGTAATAGGCTGGGACAGTAGGCTGGGTGGCATTTCCCCATGATAAATCTCAGCCTAAAAAAATCACAGAGGTGTCGGGACCCGGTTTGCAACAGCAGCAGCAGCAACAGAAGCCGGCGGAGCTCCCGTCCGGAGGGAGTGGGAAGTGCGGGGAGTGGGAAGGGAAGGGAAGAGCAGGGAAGGGCGCTTTCCCATAGGAGCCCTGGCTGTGGAGGGGCGATGCTTCGCTGCCCCACGGGGAGCCCAGACTTTGGGGAAGCTGGATCCCTCCGGAGTGCTGGGGAAGTGCCAAGGTAGCGAAAAGCAGAAAGAATAAGTCACCCGGCTTTCTTTCGTCACAGACATCATGTCTTGGAGAGGACTATTCTACTGTCTATTCACCTCAGCTTTTGCTGATGCTGGTTGCTAAAACAGGGGATGCAGATTGCATTAGACTGGTTAGAAATCGCTTTTCCCGATTGAAAATGCACTCGCAACAGTCGTTGTTTTGCTCTGTTACTTTTTTAGCAATTTTTGCTGGCTCCAGAATTTTGAAATTTCCTGTGAAATTCGATTTGTTATGTTAAATGTGGGCTCGTGCCTGGGCTGGAGCGGAGGGTACCGGTGCACAATGAGATTTAGAGGGAGCATGGCAGGAAAACCTAACGCAATTATTGTTTCAGCGAAACCGCCTGGGGGATGTCGAAGTGAGAAGGCGGCGCCCGTCTCCCGGGAGAGCCTGGCCGCATGCAGGAGCCCCGTCCTCCCCGCTGCCAGGCTGGGGTCGGCGCCCGCCTGCCCCGCTGCCGTCGGGGGCTGCTGGGGACCCCGCGGCGAGGGGCAGGATGAGTGCGGTCCCTGGGGCCTCGCCTGCGCCCCGTCCCGCTGCCCGTCGCCCAGCCAGCGCACCCCAATCCCTCCCTGTCCCTGGGTCCAGCTTAGGGAACGTGTTTCATCCTGGATGTCTTTGTCGGGGGCTTCTCAGATATAAGTTAGGATCTTGCAGTATATTAATTTTGTATTAAATAATTAATAGAAAAATTAATTGAATTATTCAATTTTCAGGTAAAAAATAGGGTAATAAATATTCATAACTTGTTTCATTAAGGGAATTTCCATTTCCTGTGTCATTAAAGTGAGATTAACTAAGGTTGGGTTTAAATGAAGATTGAAAACAATTGTGCTTTGGAATTAATTTACTGCATTAGGCCGTTGCCGTGCGAGGCGGCTCTCCGATGCGCTCTGTGCGGGAGCGTCCGGCTCTGTTGGGTAGATGCTGCAGCCAGGATGTCCTGGCACTGGGGGATGAGCGGGAGGCTCCGTGTGGAGGAGAAGATCCTGCGAGCTGGAGGTTGTGAAAAGGCAAACACCCAAAGCTTGTCACCGGTGGCCAAAGTTCTGTCCCTCTCCCCTTCTGCTTGTTGCAAGTGAAAATACTCTTGAAACCTTGTTTAGACTTTCAAGGCATATTGTAAAGGTCCTTGCTTCCTCACGTAGCTCATACTCTCCATGGGATCCAGGGCCGTCACCCTCACCCATATGTGGTGCCAAAATTTTAGGTTTTCTGGTTGTGTTGCTGGAAACTCTGTTTACACGTTTGGGGTCGCGTATGACCTATTTTTCCTTCATCAAAGGCAATGTGTGTGCTGTCAGCTCTTTCTGGCTTCGGATGCTGCTTGACATAATCCCTGCTAAATGTGGCACATCTCTCTTTACACTTTAAAGATTTCATGACTCCCAACGCTTTCTTCTCACTGCTCTCAGTATTTCCTACTCTTTTTTTTTTTTTTTTTCCCTCTCCCCCTGAAGAGGATAAACAGTGCAGGGATGGTTTTAAGAGGCATTGATTCATATAGATTTTTAGCTGCTGTGGTCCAGGGTTGTTGTAATGCCAATAATTAATTCTTTTAACAGCTCACCCCATTTGTTTTAACGTGACCTAGCAGCAGAATCACTGGGTGCCATCAGGGCACCCTGGCCCAGATCAGTTGAGGGTCTTTGAGTATTTCATGCGAACTCTTCCCACGACTGATCCAGCCTGGGCAGCAGGTGGAAGCTGGTGTCATGGAGAACTGGTGCTCCTGGAGAGCTCATGTCCCTTCGTGTTTAACCGGTGGCTCAGGAGAGGCACGTCGCTGTGGCAGACAGTGTTGGCTGCCTTGGACAGCCAGGCGGGATGTCCGTATATCCATTGTGGATGGATTCACCTGGCGTGGATGCTGAAAGCTGGCTCCTCCAGCCTGCTCATCTGTCTGCAGCCACCACGTGTGGTCTCCAGGCTCCAACGTTGCCGTGCATCGGCTGGCTGCGGTGTCAGACGTGCTGGTTCCATGGCTGGTCCGTGCCCACAGACATCTCCTCCTGTCCCCACTGCCCGGCTCTGCGGGGGACGGCGGTCCTGGGGTGCAAAGGCTGCCACTTCTCTTCATGGAGAGTCAGGGGAGGGTCCTGCGGCGTCGCCTCTTGGAGAGGCAGAGAACCCTAGAAAACATGGAGTCATCAGAAAAAGCAATTATCTGATAATAAAGCGAATAAATTATTCAGCGAACTACTGTCTGCTTTCAGCAAGGCTTGGTAGGCTTTTCCCATCGATAGATGTGGCCAAGGAAAATATATGGCATTCATTTTTGGACAAAACTGACATTCAAAATTTGGGCAGGCTCTGCTGTTTCTAGATCGAGCGTTACGGGGGTGGGAGGAGGCCGAGCGTTTCGGAGGCTGCTCGGTACGGGTGAGTCCCCCCGCGTCGACCGTGCGCTCCGGGTTTAGTGGGCTGCGAGCCGAGCAAGAGGGACGCTGCCTCTGTCCTGGTTGGAGCAGACGGAAGGTAGAAATGTGTGAGGAGAGATTTTGGGTTTGGGCTCCTGATGGTGAGAACCAGAGCTGCCGGACCATCCAGTACTCTCACGCGGTTTATGCTTCCAGTGGAAGGTACTGAGGATGGAGGGTTTAACTGCCGCTGCGGGACCACTCTGGAGATGCCCTTTTCTACGTAACGCGTAGAGGCTGTGGAAGGGCTAGAAAAACTGGCATTCGTTTGTACTGTTTTAAACAGCAA
This sequence comes from Chionis minor, assembly GCA_013398295.1. Lineage (NCBI taxonomy): Eukaryota > Metazoa > Chordata > Aves > Charadriiformes > Chionidae > Chionis > Chionis minor. The sequence goes on along the minus strand of VZSF01010244.1, from coordinate 230,164 downwards.
CAAAATTAAAGTCTTTGTCGCATTTTAAAGGCTTTGCAACTTAATTTATATCTTAATTTATATTCTGGTATGGTAATGAAGAAGCATCTTTTGTCCAGGAGGTGAGATATGCAAAAATAACCTTTAAGTTGCTCATAATTAACCTTTAATGATATTCTCTCATTTTTTCCAATACATTCTCTGCATCAAAAACAACATACAGAAAAAGTGCCTGAGACTGCTTGTTGCATCTTAATGGCCTGAAAATACCAGCCGATTAAAAATAAACTGTTTATTGGGATTCTTTATTGACAAAGTTTTTTTCCCTCCAGGAAATCTGGCCCTGAAATGGGAGCACTGGGCTGGAGGCGGGCATCCCGGCTCTCCACCTCCCGTCCTTGGCCAGCAGAGAGCAGGACGCCCAGGGGCGGTGGAAGGGCTGCCTTGTGGCCCGAGGGCGGACGCTTCACCGGCCTGGCAGGGACAGGGTAACGTTTATGGCAAAGACAGCACGATGTAAATCACACACCGGTGCGTTACAACCGAGTGCCAGAAATCTGGAATAGGGAGGAGGATTTTTGTGCCCCGGGTGTGCGCAGAGCAGCTGGGAGGACCTGCTCTTCCGATTGGAAGAATACAAATTGATTTGTATAACAAACTGTGTTTGTCAGAAGATGAGGAGTTGACTACTGAGGCTGATTTTTTTTTTNTTTTTTTTTTTTTTTTTTTTTTTGGTGCTGAATAGCAGTGTTTGTAGGTAATGAGCAGGCTTTTCTCTCAATGTGGCATGAGGAATAATTTGCGAACTGGCTAGCTGGCGTGCTTGGCAGGTGCACGTGCTGTTCATGTGTGCACGCTGCTGGGCTTGTAGTGCCCTCCGATTTCTCTGAAAGGGTTGTGGTCCTCCTGGATATTTAAAGAAATGTGAAATTACTCCCCTTTTCCCCTCCCAAAAGGTTCTGTCCCTTGCGCTAGGGTGTTCTACTTCAGTTCCTAGCGCACCTCAACAGGAAAAGGCTTCCTCTCTCCCGCTGGAGGTGCTGACTTCGGCCTCCCGTCGTGCTTCTCTCTTTCTTCCCCCTCCCTTTGGCCGTCAGTGTGAACTGGTGCCATTGGGGGAGGTTTGTCACCACCGGCGCAAGCGGCGCTGCAGGGTCTAATGATTGGACCAAGGGGCATCGCCTGACGCGGCCGGAGCCCCCTGCCCCGTGGTGCTGCCGGCGGCGCCCGCTCTCCTTCCAACTCAGCCCTCCCGGCTCTTCCTCCGGTTCCTCTTCCCGGCCCCTCGCTCACTGCTCCACGAGCCGAGCGTGTCCGTTCCCGAGGGTGATAGTTCAGACTGGGTTTCCTGCAGTTCACCCTCCCCTTTCCTTAGGCGTTGACTCAAAACCCCCCGGTCCTTGCTGGGGTTCTGCGTCATTGATGCTGGAACAGAGCTGACGGCCACTGTCCTCCTCGTTCTGTCCCGCGGGTACCGAGGGACGTGTTTCTCCATTTCGCTGCTGCTGCTTTTCTGGGCTTCACCCCCAGACTGCTACGCCTGCGGGGTTCCCTTCCCACACGGCTTTACGGGTTTTCCTGTACCCGTGTGGTTGGTTTTCCAGGATCTGTGCGTCCCCCGCTTGCATCTAGAGGAAAATCTGGTGGGAGACTCCTTGTGTGTAGGTTGGCTCCACCCCCCCCAGTCTGGTTGTCTGCGCGGAGGCTGCTGCGAATGCCCCGGGCTGTTGCACCCCCCCACCGCTCTGCGGGCGGCCAGAAGTGCTGGAGAAATGCATGAACCTGCTCGGTCCACGCATGGAGGAGTTGGTGGGTCAGCGTAAATGCAAAGGCTGAGAGCACAGGGACAGGGGCTAAGATGGTTTTTGGGGTTTTTTTCCCAGTTCTGAGAAACACAGATTTACAAAAATCCAGGAAAGATTTTCCTGGAGTTACACTTGGTTGGCATTCTTGCTACATGCGCTGTAACAATACTTTAATATAATTAAATTTTAAATTCCATGTAGAATCTGGTGGGTAGGCAGATGTACCGGTATGTTAAACTTTATGTCACTTAAAAATGGTTTTCAAGTACATCAGAGGGAGACCATCCAGCTGTAAAATTATCTGCTTTATGACACTGCGTTGCTGCTTTGGTCTTTTTGTTTTAATTAAAAATGTACCTTAAACCTCACACCCTCAGATAATTTCCACCGTGCCTTTTTGTTTCCTGTAATTTACTGACAGAACGTAAAATGACATGATTCTCCTGCCAGTTTTTGGTACAGTATACGGCGGGGGGGGGGAGATGTTTGTTAAGGAGGATAAACACTTTCCTGTTTTCCTGAGCTGACTCAGTGATGGATTTCCTTTTGTCTGGCCCGAGCTTGCAGCTCTGGAGCCGCTGTCTGGGGCTGCTGGCCGCGCTCTCGGGAGAAACAACCCCTTTCCCGGCTGTGCTGTCTCCAGAAGGTCCTGCCGGAGTTTGCTGGAGCTGCCGCTCGCTGGGCGCGGGAGTGTTTAATTTCCACGTGTGGCGCAGCTGCTTCCCTCACTGTTGCTCTCCCGCGTTAACGGGGAACCCTGAGAAGCGCTCCCGGTCAGGGATGGTGCAGCCCCAAGGGTGCCACGAGTAGTAGAAGGGGTTTAGGAGCCCGTGGGCAGGCAGGGGGCGTGTTGGACGGGCGCAGCTGTATGGCCCCCGCAGCCCCCGTGGCTTTGCCCGCTGGCCCAGGGAGCTGCTCCCGGCGTTCCCATCCACCTGGCACCCACCAGGCTGGAATAAGCCTTGGGTGCGTTTGCTCTGCCGGTAAAACCCCAGCCACTTGGCCAACAGCGGCCGTGCACAGTGTGGGATGGAGATCTTCAGTGCTGGGAAACAGGCATCTGCTAAATCATTAACGGTGCCGTTTCTGGAATTGAATAAAAGGCCTGGTCCTGAGGCGTCCTGCGTGATGATTTGCCAGGTTTCGCAATGTGATTTATGTTTGGCTGTAGGATTATTGTTTTCTATTGATTCTGAGGGAAATAAAGCAGCAGTAAAAGCTCATTGCGAGTCTCCTGGTGGAACGTGAGAACTGGAAGCTTTCCTGCCAGAAATCCCGTTGTCTCCTTGCTGGTGACTCCTGAACCGCTGGCCCAAGGGCTCTCAAAGCGATCTTCGCCTCGCGCTCCTCCTCCTCCTCTTCAGCATCACCCGGCTCCCTGCGGCGATGCTGTGCCTGGTGACCGCCTCGCTGCCCCTGATGCGTGGATGGGGTTTTAAACACTTGATTTGGGTCCAGAGATGCTGAAGGGGCTTCCCGGGATCTGCCCTACCATGCAGCTGCCAGAGGTGATCCCTCCCTGCCCTCTCCTGCCCACCTCTGTCGTGGTGTGAAATGAAAGGAAAACTTTTTCTCCCACAGTTCAGGAATTCTTTTTAATTCTGAGGAATTAAGTTTTGCCTAAAAATGACCCTGTTTACCTGGGAAGGACTGGTTTTTTCCATCTTTTCCAGTGTGCTGTTGTCATGGGGCATCTCATTTGCTCGGTGCTGAGACGCCTGGTGCTTTTACGAAATGGCCAGTAAAATCTGTTGACTCTGGCAAATCTGATGTGGCTTTTCGCTGTAGAGCCAATATCTGCTGGTGGGTACCGTTTGAATGGGTTTTTCCAGCCTAATTTAACAATGCCACGTGCAACGTGAGGTTGCCGAACAACGTGGCTATGTTTTTAAAACAATCAAGGAATGGTAATTTCTTGAGCGCTGGTCAAGGTAGTGATAGACCCGGCTCCTCCCAGGAGGGACAGGTAACAGCCGGGCGCTGGTGCGTGCACCACATCGACCGTGTACATTGCAGAGGTGGGTCTGTGGCTTCTAGTGATCAAAAACATAAATTGGTGGGTGTGATGAATTAGATATTCCTTCTCTGGAGCCAGGGACCACTGGACCATCACACCTGAACCTTGGAGTGCTGCAGGCTGTTAACTTCCATCTCCATAGCCAAAGCCTGGCGCGGAGGCGTGCTCACTGCGGGATTTCGGGCAGCAGGGAAGTGTTTAGGGGAGAGGTACCAGTGGATCCCACTGGGATCCGCTGGCACCATCCAGCTCCTCTCCTGGCAGGCAGCAGCGTCTCTCCCGTACTTCATCAGGGCGTGTGTGACTCCTGCTGCTGCCAGTGAAACTGAATTGCGCCCCTCGTGTTATTTCTGTTTTTATTTGATAAATGTCAATGATGAACTAAATTAAGATAAATAAGGCTGCTCCTTCTCACTGTTTAGTTTACAAAATTTTAATGAGACTAATAACATCTGTACTTGTTCGTTCTTTTGGCTGGCTGGAAGATGGTTAGTGGGTCTGACAGCTCTCTGCTCAGCTTGTCATCCAGTAACGTTTAAAAATGGAGTATTTTACAAATGTGGTATTAAGCCATTTGTGTTTGTCTGTGCTTCATCTGACACTAGTGGAGAAGTTGAGGGAGTGATGCAGATGACAGAAGAACACCTTATTTACAAGTGAAATTGTGTTGTTTTAAGCGCTATTGTAAAATGCACACGCACGCTTCGCTGTGAATTGCAGCGATGGAGATGGGCAGTGGTGGGAGAGTAAAGCCTTACGTGTGGCGTCTCATCTGCAGCCTCCTCTCCTCCATTTCCATGGGCACGCTTCTCCTGGGAAGTGGAGACATGGTTTCCCTTGGAGAAACAAGGAGCCAGTGCTCGCCCTGCCCGCATGGCTCCAGCGGGTTCTTGGCGTTTTCCTCTCCCTCCGTAGTCTGCGCCGTTTCCCTGAGGGTTTGAGGACCACAGTGGCGCGTGGAGCATCCCTGCACAGCCCTGCGCCGTCGCTCCAGTGCCCTCTGGAAGGTGACCATTCGCTTCCCATCAGTTGAGCCGCCTGCGCAGCAAATGGGTCATTCAGGGGAGATCTTCTTGCTGGATAAGCAATTAGCTAAAATAAACTACTCAAAGGACAAATTACACAGGACTGTCGCTCTGTAACGAGTGAATTAATTGACTTTGGTGTTTGTGGGATGTTCCCTCTGTTTTACTTTGCTCTCCCTGGCTCCTACATTTCCTCCTGCTCTTTGGGTAAACAGCGTATTAGGAGCTGATTTACATGGTGATAATTAAGAGAACCTTTGTACATTTTCTTAATAGAGAAAAAACTTTCAGCAGCGTGTCCAGCAGCATCTCTTTGACTTCTTTAGCTGGGATGTCAGCAGTTCTCTCACAAAGCTCATCCGAAGCGGCCTCCGCTAGAAGCCAGGGTGGCAGCAGGGCTGGGGTTGGGATCTGCCCACGGCTGCAAAGGCTTTGGAAACGCCGATGCTTCGGCACGGCTGAGCGCCCCCCGGGCGGGAGTCATGGGGGGCTGCTCCAGGGATGGGGATAGCCATCTCCCCATCCCTCCAAGGGCACGTTAACACCGAGTATGTTTTAAAGGCTTTGTCTGGGTCTCGTAGAACGGCAGGACGCCACGAGCGATGCCTCAGCTGGGCTGTGACACGGGGCGGCGCCGCGCGCTGCTGGGACAAGGGTTGCCATTCTCTGCCCTCGGGTGCCCTGGTGGCTCGCGGAACGACCTGGCCAAGTTGCCAGGTTTATTTACAGTAAGTAAATTAAAGCCCTGGTACAAGTCTTTGCTGTGTAACAGGATTTTTGAGCAGCTGAGAAAGGTTGAAACCATTGAACCAGTTAGCCAAGAAAATATTTTGTGCATGAGGGGGGATTTGGTTTGCTGACTAATGAGTTGTCCCAGCCGCCAACGCTAAGGTGAACTATGGCCCAGAGTCAGGGCTTTTCACTGTCCTGCTTCTTATTTCTACTTTGCCACATTCAGAGGGAAACTTCTCCAGCCAGCAGTGCTGACGTTGTGGAGGAGAAATTGGCTGGGTGGTGAGCTGCAGGCTGCTTCGTCATAGTTTATCTGGCTGCTGACTCCTTGCTCTCTGGTTTGCTGGCACACTTGTTTCTGTACTGCGCTGGTGCTGCGGGCTAGAAAGCTTTCATCGAGCGCCCAACAAGAGCAGGACAGATGCGACGGCTCCTGAGCAGCCGCCACCGAGACATCACTTCTTCCCGGGTCCCCATTGAGACTGTTGCTCTGGCACCTGAGTCCGTTTGTTCCCATCGTAATCCGCTCAGTGTTTGGAAACAGAGATCAGCTGTGGACAGCAGCAAAAATTGCCTTCCTAAATGTTCCAAATTCAGTTATTCTAGGAAGTTTTCAGGGGTCTGATTGGGAAAAATCCTCAGGAGGACAGTGTCCAGCACAGCATCCTCCAACATCAAGGGCATCCGTAGAGGAGAGAAGCCTGCAATTTGTGGCTTTGGGATTTTTGTTTGGTTTGTTGGTTTGGTTTTGTGTTTTTTTATCGTTTGGGGGCTCTTCTGGAGAAAAAGGCATATTTCTTATTTCTTGTCATGAGCTCTCTGGAGGCTGCCTCGCCCTTCCTCAGCCGCTGGCGGCAGCGGTGGTGCCGCACGAGCAGCCATGTGCCGCGCGTCCCGCTGGCTGGGGCTTCCCCTTGTTCTGCGTCGCAGCCTCCCCCTGCTGCCCCGACCTTGCTTCTGTTCCTGGGAAGGGACAAGAAATACAGGTACTGGGCACCAGCCTGGTTGTTTTGCACTCTACTTTAAATTTAGGATGTTAAAGATTTGGAGGATTTTGTAATCGTGGCTCCGCTTGCTTGCCCTGCCTCCCCCCCTCCCTCTGGTTTTACTCCCAGGCTTTTCTAAATGCTGCTCTGTTCATTTTTGTCCTCTCTTCAACCCTCCCTCTCATCTCCTTGACTCCTGAAACTTAAAAGAAGTCACTTCTGAAGCCTGCAGTGCCGTTGCACAGATCCCAGGTCTGAAGGGACCGTTATGTCTAATACGAGTTCCTTTATTCTGTCCACCTGCCTCTACAGAAATCCCCAATATTGGGTGAGATTTCCTAATGGGAGGCTTGCGAAGGGGCTCCCCTCTGTGGGCTGGCGTGGGCGCAGTGGGGCTGTGATTGCAGCTGCCGTGGGCAGGGACGGAACGATGGGGAAATACAAGTGTCAACCCCCGAGGATGCTGCGGGGTCTGGCTGAGGGCTGGGGCATTGTGCTGGTGCTGGGGGACTCGCTTTTCACCAGCTAAGCCAGTAACTGGAAGAAGCACTGGAAGAACTGTCGGAATTGGAAAAAAATCCCAATGCACATATTCTTGCCGTATTCTGTATTGTGTAACTCAAAATGAACCACGTTGCAACCTGCGCCTGCTCCGCTGACCCTGCAGTTTGGGGAAGCCTCCTCTAAAAGTGAGGAACGAAACTCGACAGAGTTATCCCGGGTCGTTGTTTGACCTGCCTGTCATTTGCTTCAGCTTTGTGTGTGGTCGGGCACGCAGGAAAAACGTATGTACTCTTTAAAGTGCAGAGGGCCCTAGTTCTCTGCCAGCGCTTTGGGAATCGGGTATGAGAGCTGCTGACCGCTTATCCCGGGACCCAGGAGATGCAGGCGACGGACCCAGAGATGTACGTGGTATGGAGCAGGATTCTGTCAGTCAGACTTTCCTACCCTCACCTCTTATTGAATTCTTTTTTAATTACTTTTTTAACTTCGTTGCTGCTGGGCTGAGATCCCCCGGAGGTTCGTGGTGCCAGGCAAGCTGGGGGCGCAACTGGCTTTGCTGGGCTCCAGTGTGCCCTTCCCCTCTCGGGTTTGGTGGGGTTTTTTAATATTTTTTCATAAATCCCCACATTTGCGTCTTGTAAGAAGATTTTTGCAAGGAGAAGCACTCTGGAAGAGATCAAGGCTTGACCACTTCTTTTTTGGAGGATCTCTGTTGTTGCTGTCCCCGTGGGAGCTCCATCGGGTTAGAGAAGTGCTTGTTGCTTTTGTTGTGCTGCTCTCGGTGCTGCTTCCCTGTTAGCTCTTTGCTGAATGGCCTCGTGAGACTCAAACTAACAAGCAAACAGTGCATTTTAGATTTTTTTTTAATCTATTTTTAATGATTAATCCTGCTTCCTACTGTTCAGGAGCCACTAATGGCAATGCTGTCTTTAGACAACTTCAAAAGAAGTCTCATCTGAAGTTTAAAAAAACAAAACAAAACAAACCCACCCACAAAACCCCCAAACAAACAAACCCCACGCTTGTTCTCAGGACTTTCTGAGCTATTACCAAGTTTACTGAAGCAGTTCAGTCTCTCCACCTGCTCAGGTGAAAGTAAACCTGACGTACAGAGTGTTATTACTCTTTCATTATTGTTGTTGTTACCAGTCCAGTTAGTTCTTTCCTAAGCTGTGCTCCATCAGCGTTAAATCTGTCTCTGACCGCATCGCTGTTGCCTGATTTTGCGTGGATTAACGTTTCTCCCACTGCGGAGCTTTTTTGCCCTGGAGGGGCTGTGCCGGTGCAGCAGCCTGCGCTCTTCTGACACAGGGGTTACTTCCCAGCCCCGTAGAAGTCCCCTTCGTTTGCTCGGTGACGGGCCGTTTGCAAAGTCACTTTCACAAGTTTTAATGCTCTTGGGCCGAGAGTCCTGGTGATAAATGTGTTAGCCTGGAGCAGGCTGCCCAGGGCAGTGGTGGAATCACCATCCCTGGAGGTATTTAGAAGCCGGGCAGACGTGGTGCTGGGGGATGAGAGTTAGGGGTGGTTTTGGCAGTGCTGGGTTGATGGTTGGACTCAATCTCAAAGGTCTCTTCCAACCTAGGTGATTCTGTGATCCTTTCCTGCCTCTGCTGGCTTGGGTAGAAGCGTGAGATGCTCTGGTCGTGTTTTAACAAGGGCCACTTTCAGAAGCCCCGTCTTGTCTCCTCTGGGTCGTTAAAGCCCTGTTAAACAGGGCAAGCTGCAGGATTACCATCTTTGGGCTTGCTTAGTTCTTTTCTGCTGTGAACCACCGGCTTGTTCCCAGAAGTTTACACGCGCGTTCGAGGTGAAACTCAGCAGAAAAGAGACGCTGATGTTCTGATAAGAAGCGGGTCCTGTGGCCGGGTGTTACCAGTGTTGGATCTGGGTGGTCGGCGGGGTGGCCGGGCACCCCTCTCGTTGGCCGCATCCGCACATCGCGTCAGTGGTGGAGGGTGGGCAGAGCTGAAGGTCGGTGACTTCGCAGGCGCCTGAACCGGATTTGGGTGACGGCGGGAATGCTCGGCCGGAGCAGCTCATCAGGGCACTGTTGGGATCGTGCTCAATGAACGTCTTGAACTTCTCAGCCTCTGCTGCATTTGGAATGTGAAAAACATGGACCTTTGATGGCAATGCTTTATATTCATGAAGGCACAGGAGAAATTCCTGTATTGCACAGGCAGCAGGTATCAGAAGAGACGGAAAATGCCTGGAGTGCATTCAGTAACGCAGGCAGGGGATTCACGCAGTTTATATCCAGGATTTCTGTGTTCTGGATTGGAAAAACATGTTGGGTTATTTGCTGCACTGAGAACCCCGGGCTTCGCCCCGTGGGTCAGCCTGGAACAACGTCCCAAGGGTGTGAACGGGGATCACGGTGACAATGGTGTCCTTAAACTTAGAGATTCTTCAAGTATTTAATACTGCTCATCTCAGCAATTAAAGAACAATTAAACCAGTTGGTAAGCAGGCACGGTCTCATAGTGGGAACATCAATGTGCTGAGGGGGGCATCTGTTAGAAAGGGGGTTTTGCCCTTTTAAAGGACTTTAGTGCACTCGCAGTAATGCATGCAAAAGATAAAATAAGTAGGGGTTTTTTTCCCTTCAGATTATATAGTTTCTATGGAAGCTAACATTTAATCTTAGTTTCTTGCTGATGTTAATCGTAGTTTGTTCAAGGTTTAGAAAGTGAAGATCTTGCACAGCACTAGCACAATTACAGCTTATAACTCAGTTACAATAATTAGGTTGAGTCTCCAAGCTTGGCACATTAAGAAAGCACATTTTGAGTACGCTCAGGATTTGATGGTGGCGTCGGATAACTTGTGGGAGGCAGGTGAGAGGAAGACTGTGGTGTCTGTGGCTGGAGTAAAGCCGTGGGGGAGCCCCGGGGGGGGTGGGTTTCCATGTGGGGGTGGAGGGCACCGTGCTGGGCAATGCCGCGGGCGAAGCTCCGCGTCCCACCGGGGTCCTGCAGGGCCGAGAGGGGCGTCAGAGGGCTGGCGTGGAGGGGGCTGGGTGTCGGGTGTGCGTTAAGCCTCCATCCTCATCTCCTGCTTCTCCTCCAATTGCAGACCTGAACTGTAATTACAAGAATATTGCCCTTCAATTAGCGAAAATAAATCTTGTTTCTGTTGTAAGCCCGGTGGTTCTAAGTGAACGTAGAGACATGTGAAACGTCTGGATCGCTCTTTAAGTCAGTAAAGGTGATGAATCCCCATAAACGTGTATTTTCCTCTGGGAGCTGCAAGCCCAGAGCATTGAGGGGCCAACAGCAGCGAACGCCTGTCTCGAACCCGGGCACTATTTACGCCCCTGGGACGGGAGCTGCTCTCCCTGGGTGGGGGAGCCGAGCCCCTCTGCTGGGAGGACAGGCTGGGAGAGCTGGGGGGGTCAGCCTGGAGACGAGAAGGCTCCGGGGAGACCTTCCAGCCCCTGCAGGAAAGCTGGGGAGGGACTCTGGATCAGGGAGTGGAGCGAGAGGGTGAGGGGGAATGGCTTCAAACTGGATGAAGGGAGATTTAGATGAGATATCCGGAAAAATTCTTTCCTGGGAGGGTGGTGAGCCCCTGTCCCAGGGTGCCCAGAGCAGCTGTGGCTGCCCCATCCCTGGAGGTTCAAGGCCAGGTTGGACGGGGCTTGGAGCAGGCTGGTGTGGTGGGAGGTGTCGCTGCCCAGGGCAGGGGGTGGCACTGGATGGGCTTTAAGGTCCCTTCCAACCCAAACCGCTCTGTGGTTCCAAGCGTGGGCTCCTGCTGCTGTTCCACCACCGGGACAGCACGGCTGGAGCTGGCGAGCGTTGGCTCCTCTGCTCCACCGACATCCCATGCTGAGGAAGGCAGACGTTACATTCCTAAAGCACGGCTGCTGTAAAGGGGTTCCTGGAATGCAGGGAAAAAATTTAGTTATCATAAACCCTGGAATTAACCAGGTGGAAATGCCGTAGAGGGATTTTATATAAACCACAGGGGATGAGTACCAATCCCGGGAACACTTCTGGGTGTATCTGGATTGTCCCTCTCCGTCTTCTGGCAAGCAGTTACATAGATTATGAGAATAATGGGCACATGAACTCATTGCTGCTAAGCTAAAATGATAGTAAAATACCTCAGCTGCAAAGACAGCAAAGAACCCCAATCAAGTGATAAAATGTATGCTTTTCAAGTGAAAATATTCAGGATTATATCAATTCAGTTTAAGAAAGTATTCATGAGAGGATTGTGTTGTGGTTTTTTTCTAAGTAAATAGCCAGAATGAAATTACAATTAAAGTTTGGAATTGTTTCTGGAAATATTGTGTATGTAAACATAGAAGGCTCTCAAGGCTCTTTTTTTTTTAATTGTTATTATTTTTTCAATTAGTGGTTTTTTTAAGCAAAGAGAAAAGGTCATGCCTGTCTTAGCAGCTTTTCTGGTGCCAGTGCACAGGGAACAGTCACTGCCTGACTCTTCTGTGTTGACCTGGGTTTGGAAATTACCAGAGGAAAGGGCAAAACAGGAGGGTTTTCATGGAAGGAAATTGGACAAGCTTTTACCCTTCGATGCCCAGCACACCGCACTGGGTTTGGAGACCTCGAGTGCAGCTTTACTGGCGGGTGTGACGGGAGGTTTAAAAGAGTGATTCTTGCTAACTTGATGGTCTTAAATTAGGGCATGATAGAAAAGGGATTTTCTGTTATCAAAAGTTAGTTCAGGCTAAATTAATCTGAAAATGTGTAATTTCATCTCAACTAAAAATACTGTAATGTAATTAAATTCAAAAGCAGGATGAGCTGAGAGGGTATAAGAAAAGATAAGCATCAGAATAAGACAATAATTGAGTTTGTATTGTAAACACATTCCTATAGGAATTTGGGATTTTTTTTAAAGCTGTTTCATTATAAATTTTAAGTCGAGAGTGCTTAACAGCTTTGGCATATTTTGGAGAAGTGGTCGACTATATTTGATTGTGTTCTTTGTTTGCAGGATTTTCTATATTTGGGTTTAATTCTCTCTTATTGTCTACTAGTTCGTTAGTAAGTTTGAAGGTGAATAAGGCTTAAAATCAGAAAATGTGTGTTTCCATGTGAAACTGGTTGTTCTGTGGATTTGTGTAAGCTTTTTGTCTAATTTTTCTAGTAATGGGATCTTTAATATATAAAATCAATAAATTAGGTTAGTATCATCAAAATAATGTAGTAATTCTGAAGTGCGTCACGTTAAGTGCTGGGGGGTGAATAAGTTGTCTTTTTCCTGCGCACAAGTCGCTCAGTTTCCCGTGCCGGTGGCGCAGGGAGGAGTGAGGGTCAGGTCGTGTCGTGGCGTCCTTCCGTGGTGGTGGCTGCCAGCCCCATGGGCAGGACAGCTGGGAACGAGGATAAGTGGTGTTTTAAGTCATCGTTTGAATAAAATTGTGGAACACAATTTGAAGATTTGAAGACTTTCAGCCCAAAAAATGATTATTGGCGTGTTTGAGGACCACTGCAATTAGCAGTTTGAGGTTCATTTTCCTGGTGCTGGCATCCCTATCTTTGCTGGACGAGGGGTGGAGAAGATCGAGGCTGTCTTGCTCTTGGCTTGGCCCGGAAGGCAGCCAGCTTGGGCAGGGGAGATGCTGGGGTAGCTGCCTTGCGTCTCGCTGTAGTGATAATGGCTAATTTAATGCCTCTTTTGTGACAGCGCGCAGTCTGCTCGATGCTGGTACGTTACATTATGGCAGTCTTTTGTTTTTTGCTAAGGTTTGCAGGAGAAATGCAAAAATGTTTCTTTTCCATTTGCTAAAAATGCTTTACCCTTAATTCTGAAAAATTACTTTACAGATCTTCATATTTCACAGACCATAACTAGATTACTACCTTTTACTGGAATACTTTGTGTTAATGAAGACCGATTGGGATTACATAATAGATTTCCTCTAAAGAAGGCATTATGTGGTTATTTTTTACTGTCTGGCATTTTAGTTAATTGCCTTGTCATCATTAATTGATGGGACTAAATTGATATAAATAAATAGATTATATTCCTGAGGTTAATTTGAAAGAGAGGAGGGGCTTAAACCAGGTTGCTGTGGGGTGTTTGAGCACGTGCCTCGAATGCAGCGTGCAATTAGTGACCGTCGGAGAGAGCTCCTGCGCCGAAGGTCATGTTCATGCTCGTAAATCGAGTTGGAAGATGGATGTGGCCGAGCTCTGCCCTCCTGGGGGGAGAGGGAGCTCCCGCTTTTCCCGGATGAGGCCAGGGCAGTTTGCATTGCCCCGTCTCCTAAAGCTGGCTCAGCCCGAGCCTCAGCCCTGCAAAGAGCCGGCGTTCCTGGCTGGGGACTGCAAACAGCCACCCCCATCAGCCCAGCTCCTTGGGCAGTTTGAGCACCTCCAGTTTCCAGGTTAATCTGGATTTATGTGTATAATTTCTATTAATCAGCAGTCAACTGACTCCATGGGTAAATTGACATTTTTTTAATTAGGTTGCAATATTGTATAAAATACTTTTGCCTGGAAAGAGCAATCCGGTGGTGGCTGATGAGCAGTGTGGTGTCTCCTCTGCCAGCCCTTCCTGTGGTGCTCCGCGCATCTTCTGCCGTGCCCGCGCCTTGCTTTGCTGGGGGACGGCTCTCTGCGTCCTGACATGGCTCCCCTCTTTCAGACACCATCATGCCAAGCATCTTCATGTCCCTTTTAGCTGCTGCCGCTGCGCTGTCTGCGTGCGGTGCGTCACCGTGGCGTTGCCGTTGCTGGAGGATGCTGGAGACCCGGTGGTGCCCAGGGGTTGCGTTGCTCCTTCAGGTTCTTTGTCAGGGGTTGTGGTTGCTCTGAAAGCTGCTTGATGCCGGTTCCTAAGGCTTCAAAACCATGGGAAAGAGCAAACAAATGGTTCCTTCCATGCCTGTGTGCATAATGCGCCCATCCAACCTGGCCTTGAACCTCCAGGCATTGATTGGGAGTTGATTCCCGTCAGAGCTTCTCACCTGGCTCTTGAGCCAGACCCTCACCAGCCCCCGGCTCCTCCGTTACTCTTGGTGCTGCCGCACACCCGACGTCTCTCCAGATGCCCAGAGGACATTGAGGTCGGCCATCGCGGTTCTGCCAGCCATTTTGCTGGCTGCAGTGTTGGAAGTTCATCAACTGTTGAACTGCGAATCTGTTTTGAAGTGGTTCTCAATTAAAATTTATAATTAATGAGTTATTATTCAATTTTCAAATATTTATGGATTTTTATAGTGTCAAGTCATGAGCCAAGCTCAGAGCAAAGAGAGAAACAGAACCTTTTTCCTTCCTCTCGGCACTTTCTGAGAGTGGCACAGAGCTCCTGTCCCCTCCCCTCCCTTCTGAGGTTTTCCCAATCCCCGACAAATCCCGCCTGTCAGAGTCCCAGGAAACGGGCATTGCTGGCATCCTGGCAGCTCCCCGCGGCGTACAGTATTTTGGACAAAACTTAGGTATGTCCCTGCTTGGTTGGGGAAAACGTGGTTAGCCTTGAGCTGGTGACTGCAATGAGCAGAGATGTTGGACTGAAAGGAAATTAACTAATTAAACAGAATTTTTTTCCCATTGTCTCCCTCTCCTGTAATACAGCAGCCGGTGCGGGTGTCACCACTGCGCTTGTAACCTTGTGTTAAAGCTGACACCTGCCTTCAGTAGAGCCATAACCAAAATAATGCCCGCAGAGCGAGGCCACCAAAGTAGTTGTTTTTTTTTTAAAAAAGTTAATTGGAGCCCCGTGTCCTTGCCATAACAACCCGTTTCTGTGGAGAGGGAGGTCGGGAACACAAACCGGCTGCGGGCACACGGTGGGTTTGGGAGCCCATCAGGTATATGTGAACATACAGATCAAACAGGGGCTCTCCTGGTTTCGCTAACAGATACTGGGATGATTAATTTGAAGAGTTTAAAGCATTCATGAGTTGTAGGAACTAATTCTCAATAAATCAAATGGCATCCCTGTGGGAGTAAGGAAGAGAAATAAATGAGGACTAAAGAAATTGATAAAGATCCTTGAGCAATAAAGAGACGAACACCAGTTCTTTTAAAATTATATTTAAATGAACAAAGTTGATTTAACTGTCTTTTTTCATGCTTTGTACTAAGATTTAGGTCTATAGCATGTCATTATATCAAGAAATAATTTGCCAAAAGACTTTTTAGCGTTTCGTGTGCATTCCACTTAATGACAATTTTAATATTCTAGCTTTGGTCCTATATCTTTATGAGGAGGTTTCAATTGGTTGGCATACTGAAGAGTTCATAAAGATTGTTTCTAATTTCTTTTTCAAATCTGGTATAGAGTTCAGAACCATCAACACACGAATTGTCATGTAAAAGTACTGGGAATGCTATCGGCTGCTTGAGCTAAACATCCAGGTTGGGAGAGCGCGGGTTCCAGGGAGCCATTCCTGCTCAGTTTGCTGCCGGACGAGGCGCTCACCCGAGTTCTGCCCCGCTGCGCTGCTGGGGGGGAAGAGCTCGCTGCTCTGGACGTACGAGGGTGTACCTCTCTGCACGTGAGGTACAGCTGGCTTCCCAGTCTCGACCAAAAATACCAGCTGTGATCTTACCCAGAAGTGTATTAAAGTGGCACTTCAGAAAAGTTTATATGCTCTGGTGACCAGAGAGTGCAAGGAGCCGTCCACTGACTGACCTTCTGCATATGGATTATGTCCCTTACAGATTTTTCTGCAGTACGCGCATCTCCAAATGTGAATTTCCACCTCTAGGACCTCAGTGAGGTTTTGTCGTGTGTTTTCCTACTCTCCTCTGCCCCCAAAATAAGAAGGGTTGGATTTCGCTTTTCTTTTTCCCCTTGGTCGAGTAACTCCTCCTTGCTGCGTTATCCCAAGAATAGAGGGAGGGGGTGGCTGCCCCTGGGTGCTGCCGTACAGCCTCTGAATTTACAGGGGAGCGCTTGGATTCCGGGTTCCGTTTGGACTCCAAAGCTCAGGGAAGTTCTTCCCTGACATCAAGGGGCTTTTTTGTATGAGGTTTTTCTGCTGAAGAGCTAATTTGGAAGGCATAGACCCGTGCTTCCAGATCAATATGGCATATATTTATACCAGTAAAGTACATCGAGCTACCCACTGTGCAAAAAGTGATTTAAGGTAACGCGTAACCTATAAACTCCCTGGAAATTCCTCCAACCTCAGTAATGAAACATTTCTTCAGGAGATGTTTATTTTCTTTTTGTAGATCTGTTTATGGTCTCGAGATACAGATATTTGAGTCGAGAAGCAGATCTGATAAATGGAGGCACAGGAACAAGCCAGGGTGATCCAGGATGCTTTGTGGCTTTGCCAATGCGACGTCTGCCAGTGGAGCTGCTGGACTTTTCCATTTCCCTCCTTTGGCAGGTTTTTAATAGTCAGTATTTTTGGCTGCTCGAAATCATAACGGCGCACAGAAATTATTTCCTGCAAAAAACCACCCACTGGCTCTGAGTTTGGCTGTTGGTACTTTCACAAGACTGCAGTTTCTAACTGTGGTGTGCCCTAAGGTGTAAATCGGGGAAGGAGAGCATCTAGGTGATGCCGTGGAGGGAGACACGGCGATGGGGACTCCAGAAACCAAAGCAGGGATGGGGGGAAGATGGTCGTATCTTGTACCAAAAGCACTGATAAAACAGATTTTTTTTTTTCCCTCTGATTTTTTTGATTGGTTCTAAAAATAAGATAATTGTCAATGCTTGAATTAATTAGGCTGAGTAACCATGATACCCAAAGATGCTGGCTGAATCTTTCGTGGAGTTCACTCTTTGGCAACAAAACACGCTATCGTTGAGCATAAAAGACAGCAGAGTAAATGTTTACTGAGAAGTCAAATCCTATTATTAGTTGTATTACTATTATTAGTGCTGTTATCACTGTTCCCTATTTTCCAGTTGTGTCAAGAACAAGTACAGAGAGCAAAAACGTACAGGCTTTTCCAGCGCATTCATAAAAACAGGTCTTGGCAGAGGAGAAGTGGTGTTGGTGGAGTTGTTGTTAAAGGCAGAGACCTGCCCCGTCGCCTCCGTCTCTGCAGCCCGCGGGGGACACCCGGGGGAGCACAGACAGGGCTCTGCTGTGTCGGCGCCGCCGTGCTTTGCACCGGTGGGATTGTGCCGTGGAGACGTCGCCGCTGGGAAGCTGGTTTAGGACAGCCTTTGCTCCTGCCAGGGTCAGCAGAGCCCTGGGTGTTGCTTGGTTTAATCTCTATAGAGATGTACCGTGCAGAGAGAAGTATCTGGAGGATGAATTTTCGGGGCACCGGCACCCTGATCACTCCTTAAATAGCCCCAAAGAACTGCTTTTGGGGTAAGACTTGTCAATGGGTGTCCCAGCACGCACCAAAAAAATGCCCAATGCTTTTATAGTGTTCTGTACCTGTATTTCAGCCTTCAAAATTTATCCTGATCTTAGGAAAATGCTTTATTGGGCAGACTGTGAACAGGCCTGTGATATGGTACAAAAGTCAACTTCACACTGGCACATGCTTGTTCTTGCACTTGCTTTCATCTTAAATGCAAATGATATTTAATTCTAGATACAAAAATTCCACTGTTTACATTTTTTTGTGATTGATACCTCTTCCTACTTCCTGTTTCTTCTGAAGTCTTTATTTCTTCTCTGCAGAGTTCAAAGATCAGGTAAATTTCAAATAGGAATTTCCTTCGGCTGCCACACTAATAATCTCCGCTTCAAGTGAGGACAACGGGGGCTTTAAAGGCAGTGGCCTCTCCCTGCAAGGTGACATATCGCTGGGTCCTCAGCGCACGTGGTGAAGCTGAACCATCTCTATTAAGTTCTTGTGAGGGACTTTTCTCTCATTTGTGGTCCCGCTGAGAAAGGCTGAATGTACGCTGGGATTCCTTTTCTTCCAGCCTGAGTGTGAGTCATTGCCGGGAGTAAAGCAAAGTGTTTATTTGGGAGGGGAAAAAAGGGTTTATAAAACCAATTCATGTGTGATCTGCCAGTGATACAGCTGTGATTTACAAATTCTCCAAAGTCTGAAAACATTTGTTGGTGTAAATATTATCTTAAAACGCTCTGTCTGTATGGGAGAGCGCTGTAGGTACCTGTTGCAGCGCCCATCAGACCTGTTACTGGGGTGACATGTGCCCTCCAACGGAGGTGTCACGGCTGCGCCGTGGCGGTGGGCGACCCTTCCTCAGTGCCGACACGTCAGTCTCGGCCACCTCCTCAGCCAGCGGTGGGAGCCGGGTGTCTGTCTGCTCCGAAACCCGGGGGTGACGTCCCAGCCTGCGGCTGCTCGGGGCTCCTCACGGTTCCCAGTTTGGGCTTTACCCTTCTGACCAGCTCTTGGTACAGCAGCGAGGACATGTCAAGGTAAACGAAGACTTTAGAGAGCAGCGTTTCTCGGGGGAGAAAAAACTTCTGTCACCAGACTGGTTATTTTCTTCTGTAGAAACAAGAAATAAGAGACGAGGCATTTCTGAAACCTTGGTGTCAGTCAGGAGCGATCCCCACCGAGGGTCCCTGTGCTCCCTCCTTGCCCTGCCAGTGTGAGCTGCCGTGCAGCTGCTCTAAAGCTGCACACAGGGCGAAAAAACCCCACCGAGGAGACATTAATAGATGGTTACTTGAAATCCGTGACCTGGAGCGTTCACTAGCTCTGGGCGGAGCAGAGCTCTGCCGGGTCACCCCTGTCTGCCCTGGCGCGGCACGGCACGGCAAAGCCTTTGCTGGAGTGGGAGGTGCCAGGGAGCTCTTGCTCCTGCCGCTTCTCCCCATTCCCAAATCCAGCCAGTGCTTCGGTGTGGGTCTTTGCTCCCGGGGCTGACTGCTCCTTTCCCCTTTGGACAGACGGGCGGCCGGGGGGATGCCACAGGCGATGGGTGTCTGCTGCTGGATGAGGTCCAGAGGAGACTGATGCTGTCGGTACGGCCGGGAACCGACCGAACGTGATTTCCAGCGAAGTCAGTGACATAAACTGAATAGATGATGCTTTTAAGCAAATTGTCCGAGTATCAGATGAGGGAATTACGGGCCTGCGTCACGTCAGTCTTTTCAGATGTTGTTATGTATGCTCTGTATTATTTTAAAATGCCCCGTATTGGCCACACACAATTTCCTGGTGTCTTCAAAGAGGTACGTGATTTGCCGTGAGCATCGTATTCTCAGTCCTCTCTCTTAATTAACTTTTGCAAAGAGTATTTTGAGGCATGATTTTTTTCCAATGTTTGAAGAATATTTCTTGTGAAGATAACCCTTTCCAGAGCCACCTTCCCCTTCCATTGCCCCGTGCTTGCATTGCTGCTGTTGTCTTGGTGGAGCGGTAACCACGTGCAGCGTGGTTGATGGAGCCGCCAGTGGGCTGTGACCCGTCTCTGCTTCGTGAGCTTCCCTGCTTCTCCACTAAGGGGTGTGGTAGGGGAGGGCAGCCCAGGCTTTCCTGTAGAATGGGATTTTTCATTATAATCGTTTGATAGGATTTCGCTTCCGTGTCAGTAACACGAGACAACGTGCAACAAGAGGAGGACGTGTGTTTTGTGAGCTTGGAGGCTAAAAATTTGAATTATCTTGTAGCGTGTAGTAGCACCGGCTCCTGACACAGCGGTGCTGTGTTGCGTGATGAGCCATGATGTAGTAGCATCATGTTGCATGACGTGTCGTGACTTGGATGTTGTTTTACTCCAGATCTGGGAACCTTCTCCAGGCCTGCTCAGCAGGAGAACAATCGTTCCTCCTCTAGGGACTAACACAAAACTGTTGAAGAAGGCGAGTGTGGTTAACCGTGACTCCTGCTGTAGCGCTTGCTTGGATTAGCGGGGTGCAGGTGTGAGTGACGTCGGTCTGCTGGACCGTGGTGTCGTCAGTCGGTCCTGCTGTACTCTGGCGTGTAAACACAGTGCACTCCGCAAGCTCTTACGTGGCTTTGGTTTCCAGCAAGACATCTCCTCGGAGAGGGGTGTTCCTGTGCTTGTTGCTGGCTCGTTTTGCTCCCGTGGGAGGAGTTAGGGTTCTTGGGATGAAGGCACATTGAAGGACTTTGTCCTCTTTTGTTCATTGGGAAACGAGGGCAGTGATCCAGTGCAATGATTTATTACGAGGCTGTCTCTCTTCCCAGGGCTTCCTCCACGACTTCAGCTTTTCCCAGTCAGTTACTGCATCAGTAGCTTGCTCCTTTGGGAGAGTGGAAGTTAATTTCTCATTATTATCGTGCATAGATTCAGAAGATGGAAGTTAGTCCCCTTTTGCTGTCCCTTGACTCCATGGTAACTTCATAGCCAGAGAAAATAAAGCTAACAGTTACGCAGGATAAAAAAATAGCATAGTCAAGCCTGTTAGCAGGGGCCATTTCTCAGTGCAGTGTTGGCAGGGGCGGCAGGCAGGGATGGATGGAGGAACGGATGGGGCTCCACTCCCTACACGTGGGGGGCAGCTGCTGCTCATGCACCAGTACGGGACAGAAAGCGTCCGGTGCGTGGTACCCTTCTGCTTTATGGCTTCATTGCTTCAACTGTCGCCCCCCTCTAGCTCCGGGGGCGGCGTGTGCAGGCTGACCATCGTGTTAGGATCGGCCGGGAGAGGATTTCTCCAGCTCTGCCCACGCAGCCTTTCCCCCGGCTCCAGCACCCCGGCAGGGCTGGTTGTGCCGCTGTGCTGTGGTTTGCAGGCGCTTCCCGGGCTGGTGGCGAGCTCTGAGGCTGCCGGTGCCTCCTGGCTTTGGCAGGGCTCCCCTGGGCAGCCTCACACCTGATTCCGTGTTTTTACTGTAAGAACTGAGCTGCTTTAAATGTCTGCCTTGGCAGGGAGTTGAAATAAATATAAGACGATAAAATTAAAAACTAATTTTAGAGCCATGGACCTTCTCGAGGAAGGGTTCTGACTGATCTTATTCCATTGTCCTGGAAAAAGAGTCACTTCTCGCTTTGCAATATTCGCAACTCCCTTTCAGCAACCCAAGCTCCCTAGGCAGTAAAACATAGTTTTCATTAAATGATACATCTGACATTTACCAAATCTTGATGTGACAATTTAGAGGGAACTAGTTGCATTGAAGAGCCTTATTAATATTGCGGTAACATGATTAGGGGAACATCTTGGTTGTTTAGGCCAAAGGGACCTTAATTTATGAGCACGATGGAGAGGCAGACACAAAGCATCAGTTGACAAAAATATCCCAGTCGTAACTTGTTTTCTGTTTACTTCCTCCTTGTGTCTAGTTTGTGTTCGGGGTAAGATGAGTAGGTTTAGATTCTTATTATCCAAGTAAGGGACTTCATAAAGAGAAACAAAAGCCCCTCGGAAAGGGGCTCGGAGCTAGAGGCGGGTATGCGCAGCTGAACTGGGTGCCAAATCGAAAATGACACTTCTGGAAAATCTTGCCTGGAAATCGCCTCTGTTTCCTGCTGTGCAAGTCTTCCCTTATTGCCTCTCCCCGTGTCACTGAGAGAAACTCCAGTTTAATCCCTTGGCCGGGAACACTCCTGAGCTGGATGGGAGCGTCCCCAGGAGCCCCGGGTAGCCCCAGGCAACCCAGCAGGTCCTGAGACCCATCGGCCGCAGGGTGTGATTGTTTGCTTTAAAAATAAGTCTGAAAATGGAATTTAGCATCATCTTCCGGGCTGTAGCAGAAACAATTTGGGCAAAAGTAGCTCTTATGCTGTTGTGGCAATTTATGTGAGAGTCATGGTGGTAAATAACAGGGGGAGAGGGAGGGAAGCATCTCAAATCTCATCAATACTTAAGACAAAAGGCTTTCTGCTCTGCAATTACTCTTCCTGTCCTTTCCCCTCCTTCCCCCAGGCCGCAAGCAAGAGACCTAAATAGAGATCAGGCAGCTTTTAAATGCCACAGGCTCATAAAAGAGAGGAAATTCAGAGTTGTAACTTCGCTGTGTGCAATTTGGGTCTGCGAGCAAGCAGACCGTCCTGCAAGCTCCCCGCAGCAGGGCCGGGGATAACGGCACCATCTCCGGGGAGCGTCCGGCCGCCCTTGTGCTGGGCTGGGGCGTTTGCTCCCGCACAGCTCCTGGGGAGGGGGACAAGGACGAGCCTGGCTGCTGGCAGGTCCCTGCCGTCACACCCGGGGGTTTTGGGTGGTTTTTGGGAATTCGAGGAGGGGGTGCTCACGGAGCAGCAGCGGTGGCCGTTGCAAGGCTTTGCTTGTTGGTGTTCCCAGCCCAAACGCAATGCAGTGACTTCCCGTGCGCGAGCGAGGGGGGCGAAGCCTGTCTGCTCTGCCGTGTCTCAGGAGGGCTCTGCCCGCCTGTTCCCAGGCCTTTGCCTTTTGTTTGCTGCCTTCTTCTGTAAAAGCAACAAATCCTGTCCTGTCTCACTGCAAACAAATTTATTCTGAGCGGAGGGGGAAACGCTCTTGACCTTTCCGCAGCATCCTGGGGACTCAGCTGGCGTGAGCAAGCAGAGTAGCCTGGTGTTTGATGTAGAGCAAATACAGGTGAGGTGACCCGCTGTGAGATCACGCTGCCATTTCGCGGCCACGAGTCCGGTTTTTGTCACAGGTGAAGCAGAACTTGTAGGACTGGGCTGCAGCTGCCCCCGCCGGGGAGGGACGAGAGAGGGGGCAGCAGTGGCCAGGCTCCACGGGGCTGCCCCGGCCCCCTGGCAGCCCCAACGCCGCACGCTGCAAGCACAGACGGGCTTCTCGTGGGTTTAGGTCACTCTGCTGGCTTGCTTTCAGCTGTTCCGTAATATTAAAATACTATTTATTATTTTCCATTTAGTCCTGCGTTAATGAAGAGCGCACTGTGTAGCTGCAAAGTAGTAGCTAATGAAATCAAGTAAATTGCCGTTAATGTTCCAGTACTTGTTATTATTGCCGTGGTTCCAGGTGGGGTTCAATACAGAGGAAGACAATGGCTTTCCGGGTCTGGTGCCGCGAGGAAAGCGACCTTGCCTTGGCTGCAGCCATCCCCACCGCCCGCCCGCGGCAGCCCCCGTGGAATTGCAGTCCCGGCAGCACATGCTCAGGCGGGCGGTTTCGTCCCCCTCTTCTGCAAAGGCACGTGTGAGATCCCCAAATTCAGGTCACGCAGCAAAACCCCCACTGGAGATCCGGGTTGGAGTCGCACCCATCGTGTGTCCCGGGAGTCCTGGTCAGACCTCGTCTGCTGAGTCTTCTCGCAGCCGTCACTGTGCTGCTCTTGGCTGTGTTTGTGTGCCAGGGAGATAAGCTCGGGAGATCTTCCCTCTCTGGTCTGTCTTACAGCAAGAGAAATATAGTAGCAATGTATATTGGGTTAAAATTGCCTCTCATTTTATGAAGATATCTTTAAAAATCAGTCGCTTTCTATGAGCCTTAAAGCAATTCGATACACTCTTATCAAAATCGACAACTGCTCCAGAGATGCTTAAGAGATTTTGTTCCATTGTGCTTTATTTTATTTCGTATAAATCTTGTTAACTGTTTTCCAGCGACCTTTTACCATGTTCTTTTTTCATCTTAGAAGTAAACCAACAGAAACCTGATTTACAGTCCTGCAGAGCAGCAGCGAGGCTGCAGGGCGCAGCTCTGTGGTCCCTTCACCTGCACGCTCTTGTGGCACCGAATGCGAGAAAAGCAGTGTTTTATTCACATCAAAAAACTTTCAGGTCCTTCACGTGTATGTTTTCTGAACAGCCGCAAGCGCGGAGGCACTAGGCAGGAGTTAAGTTCCTGCGCGTCGTCGCGTTATGCGCCCCAACACTCAGGTGACTCGTCATGCGCCGTGGGGCACGTCTCCGTGGCGCGGCACGGGAAATGGGTGATGTTTTGAGAAGGGTTTGAGCTGACATGTGCAGCCCCTGGAGGTTTATAGAATAAACACTGAAACAAGATATGTAATATCTCCACTGAATTAATCCCACACGCTCTACGACACTGTCAAATAGACGCTGTGGCTGCGCTGAAACCCCAGTGTTCCTCTTCAGGGTGATGCAGAGGAGGAGGGAGGAGGAGCAGCAGCGTCTCCGAGCCTTGGGCTGGGCTGGGCTGCTGGGACACGGGTGCCAGCAGGAGGAGGAGGGGTACTTTGGGGGAATGGAGCTCAGGTTCCTGGTCACAGGGAATAAACATTTGCATGTATGTGTGTGGGGAAAAATAATCTATAATTTCTGTTTTAATAAAAAATGTGGTAACAATCACTTAAATCAAAGATCATCTCAGTCTTGCGGACTTTTGCAGAAGCAGAAAGTTGCTTTCGTACTAAAAGGGACTTTGTGCAGTTTCCATCCACGTTCATTGACTTTGTGATGTGCACGTGCGTTCCGGAGGGCAGACACTCAGCGTAGATCGGGCAGGGTGTCCTCTTGTCTGTACCTGAAGATGAGTACGTCTGTGCAGAGACAAGGGAGAGGGATGGGGTGTTGGTGGCAGATCTGGCGACAGTGGATGGTGTTGGTTTTGATGCCAGAAGGGTGTTGTAATGGTTGATCTAGGTAATTTCAGACGGCTGATGGTGGTAGAAAACCATCATGAGCTTGTTTTCCTCAGTAGTAAGATGCCTTTATGAACTTAATGGAGCACTGGGATGAGTTAGTCTACAATTAACAGCTTTTACATCAATGTTACTGCCCTATTATTATGTGATAAACATGGGTGAAGGCCGCTGTCTTCAAATGGAGTGTTTTGTTAGAGAATAATGAGAAGTGGGTACCTGTAGGAGCTAGTTCTTGAGCTTGTTCTTGTGCTTGTTTCGTGGCATCGTGCTGTTTGAAGCGCAGAAGCGGAAGGGAAGAAGGATGCTTCTCCAGCTGGGCCAGGCACTGATTTTTGCACCCTTAGCACGGCTCTGAAATCACAACCCAGTATTGCACGGACACAAACCACTTAGCTCGGCTTATTTATTTGAAGAGCTTTCTTGCCTTGGCTGGCCGTGAAAGTATTCGGTGGGTTTTTTAGCAATTCCAGGTATCACTTTGCTCTGTCCGAAGACACCTGGCTGCTGAGGTCCAGATGTGGAGGGGCAGGGGGGTGATGTGAAGCCTGGCCTGGATGGGGCTGGGGGGACCCTCTCTCTGTCTGTTCATTTGGTTTGTTTACACAGGTTCAGGTGCTGTACTTTATCAAACGGCTTCAGCCAAAGCTTTCCTGTGAAAGTTGTTTATAGCTGCTGCTGCTAATGTCGTTGTTTTTCTTTCTGTTCTTGGTGTCCTAAAGCCAAATTACTGTGACTAATGCACCACTGTAAATGTCTGCGGCATCTGCAGCACTGCTGCCTGTGTGGGATGCATGCTGGCTTTGCAGTCATGTGTTGGGGTTTTTAATTTATTTTTTATTTTTTAGTATTACAGCAGAAATGCCCCTTTGTGCATTGGCTTAGCAGATGGCAAAACATTTCTGTGAAATGTTGTCGTACACCAAAGCCACGTTGACTCCTGCCTGTTGGGCAAGTGTCAACGTGCCGTTATTGATATTCTAAAGCATCAACGTGGTTTCTGAGCGGAAAATGTTCTCATGTGCCTTTGAAGTCACGGAGGTGCTGAAAGGAGAGAAAGTTATTCCATGTCTAACACTTGATCTAAGCAGGAACAGCAAAAACAATGTATAAGCTAACGCCTTTTTTTTTTTCTTCTGTTCTTTTTTGCTTGTTTATTGCCTTTTTAAGCCAACATCCATATTCTGGTGCTGCATTAGAGGTGGTTGTTATCTAATCCTGCTGATGCATTAAAAAGAGAGAGAGACTCTAATAAAATAATAACGGTCCTTTTTTTTCTTCCTTAACCTTTCTTTCCTTCTAATTTTCAGTGCGTAGCTGAGCCCAGTCATAAGAGATCCTGTGAAAACACTTGCAAGATTTCTTTTTTTTTTTTTTTAACCTCTCACTGGCACACTTACTTCACCAGGTACGAGATTCTCAAGGAAAACTTTGCGGATTGCAAAACATCGGTTAATCCAGTTAACAGCAACAAAAGGTGAAAACTTGTATTATGCCAAATACGGAATATTGCTTTTCTGTACAGACTCGCTGGTCCATGGTACATTGCTCCATAAACTCTCTTAGGGTGTTTTTTTTTTTCTTCTTTATGTAATCCAAAATTGTTTCTTGTTTTCAGACCGCAGAATGGTTCTATGATCCTGTACAACAGGAAGAAGGTGAAATACAGGAAAGATGGATATTGCTGGAAAAAAAGGAAAGATGGGAAAACCACCAGAGAGGATCACATGAAACTGAAAGTCCAAGGAGTGGAGGTAGGAGAGCGGAGCGGGCTGGATTTGGGCGGTGGGTGGGCTGGGAGGCAGCGGCTCCCCAGAATACATTCAACGTGAACTTGTCCACACGTTCAGAAAAATACTTGTATTCACTGAATTCCAGCTTTTCTGCCCACTGTCCCCATCCTCCCCCCCACCCCCACACGCGTGTATTCTTTTTTACTACTTTGAGCAAAATTTGGCTATAGCTTCACTGTCTGATTGTGCTGCTGCTCCCTGGTTGTTGTGCGGTTGTACAGCTGCAGTGATGCGGAAGGAGACGGAAGTGTCTTCACACCGGGCATCTTTGGGTAGAACACGTGCTTTGTGCAACAGGTACTTCACCAGGGCAACCAAACACCTCAGGGCGGGTTGCCAAATGTTGGGGTTTTTTAACCATGTAAGCTTTGTATGAGTATGATTTGATTCTCACAAAATACCAGGTGGCTTTTGGTAGTAATTGCCATAATTTTCTATATGCTTATTAAGTGTTGGTCTTACAGTATGCAGATGTAGAATTTCTGTTGAATTCAGACCAGAATTGGACTCTGCTTCAAGGCATGTTTTGAAGGAGACTGTTGCTCTACTGATAGTTTTTAGCCATTCAAAGAAATGCAGATGGATGGTTTCACCTGATGCAGTATTTCTGGAAGAAGCCTGTTTGTTCTAAAATATGTTGTTTTACACAACTATTCTGTGCGAGAAAAAAGCCACTTGGTCGCACTGATCACTTTTGATGTTAAAGATCTGCACGGATGTGGATAAGAAGTACATTTATTTAGCTTTTTCTTTTATATTTTAATAAATGGGAATTACATTTTCTGATAGTAGAATTCCAACCACAGAACTTTGCTGAGCTTAGTTCCTAAGACCACAGGGCTGTGTTCCTTGCATTTGGTACTGAACTTGGGGCCAAAATGGTAAAAGGGTGTTAAAATGGGTAATTGCAGCATTCAGCTGTGTCATCAAGAAATACTCTAATTTCGGCAAACGAGTAGCGAAGCCGTAAGAGTATGTGTTTGTATAAGCTGCATTGATTTCTGCAGTTAGTTGGCTGCGTGCGTCACTACGGCTCGGAAGCTGAGCCCAGTCCCACGGGCAGAACCCGGCACAAGGTGCAGCCTTCGGAAGATCCGGTGTTGTTCGCAGACTGGCAGGGCTTGACACGCCGTCTCGGGCCGTGTCCGATACCTTCCAGGCTGGACTTCGGGCTCAGACAGGCTTTCCTGCCTCACCCCAGGCCCATCCTGGCAGACGTTCCGCACGGTGTCAGCCTTCCCCGTGCCCGAGGGGAGACCACCCTGCGCTCCAGCAGCGGTGCCGGGGTCGGACACCTGCGCGGTGCTGCCGGATTCAGCGCAGGGCACGCGAAGCGGCCGAGCGCCTGGAATACGTCTCATGTTCCAGCTTCCTGCTGGGTGATTTGTCATTCTTACGTTCTGTCTGCTTTAATGAGGTTTTTGGGTTTAAAATAGTATTAAATGGATTGCATTATATTACACCAGAGAGGCATAACTCTGTTCCATAATTTTTACATCCAATAACAATGTTTTATTATGACAAGCCAAAAAAAAAGTCAGCATAATAGAAATTGTGCATTGTTTTTGTTTCGGGTTTGCAGACCATGATTTAATTAACTTCTGTGAACCTTAACAATGCAGAACAAATCTGGCACAGCAAAACTTACCTGGAGGAGGGTGGTGGTGACCATTGGCTACCGTGCATACGCACGATTAAATAAATACTTTCTGACATTCTTTCAAAGATGGAGCCGTGAGCCCCTCAAGTGCCTGACTGTGTGGATGTGCGTGGCCATCACATTTCACTCAAATAGCCCATGCTGAACCCAATAATTCGTGTTTTATTGAAGTGTGTCTTCTGGACAGTAACAAATCTGAAATTGGCTGCATGGGGAGCTGGAGAACACACAGCTCTGAGTTTCTTCCCGTGGCTGATCACATTCGCCACTTCAGAAAATAAGTGTCAAAGTACTGGCTGCGTGATTGGGATGTGCCCAGGTTCGGCTGTTCATTCCTACCTCTTTCTCCAGCTTAAGAGCCCTTTAGTACCTGATATTTTATCTCCAAGATGGTACTTACACCCTCTCATCAAGTCATCCCTCAGTCTTCTTGCGGGCTTCCCCGCAGCCAGCTCCGAGTCCCCTGGCTTTGGCAGATGTGGGATGCGGCCGGTTTTAGAGTCAATGGGTATTGCAGAGATAAAGCAACAACCGAGCACAAACCTGGCTCCTGAGCCAACACCATGAACAATTAATGGCAATTTTTAATGGGGCTCAAAACTGGAGGAACACAACTTCTACATAAATCTATGTGTTAAGTATCACTAAGGGTGTGTCAAAATCCAGATCAATCATCTGAGTGTTGAAAAGAAATTAATATTTTCTTCCTCTGAGTATCAGAGCATACGAAAGAACTGATGATTGAAGTCATAGTAATTTACGTATGAAAAGACAGAAGAAAAGAAACCAACAGGGACAGGCAAATAGAGATTTGGGTCTGAAATGTAGCTCCCACATGAATCTGGGTCTGGAAGAGTCGGGTCTGCTGCGGAAATACCTGGCACTGGGTGTGCCAGAAAGCGTGCCCGGGGTTTCCGACGGCGGAGGAAAAGCTGCCACGAGCCCTGCTGCGCCCTCCCCTTGCTGGCCGGCCCTCGGGCCCCCTGGCTGTCCCACCTCCCTCACCCGGCGGTGTCCGAGCGACCGCTGCCCGTCTCCCTTCGGAACAAGGCAGAAGTTGTTCATTCCTTGACCTCTAAGTGTTGCTTGGGCAGAATTATGTATTTTTAACCTTCTTAATTACTCGATCAGTACACTGCGCTACTTCACGGATAGCGTTATGGGTTTGCGTTTCTGATCCCATCCTAATGGAAGCGATGTTCTTTACTTGGACACATAGGCAAGAGATTTAAAATAATAAAAAAGGCTTTTTTCAAAGTTGGAGTGATACTGTAGTTAACCACATTAGGGTTTAACAGGGCATGAAATAACTGTCTGCCTTGTGGCACTGCCAGATCATCTCAGCGACTCTTGCAGCCAGAAGATAAATAGGTATCATCGTCGCACTGATGGAAAAATACTTGCAAAGCCGACAGCCAGGAGCGTCGACAGCATCCGAACGGAGCTCTGGAAGCTGCAGCTCGTAGGGAAGGAGGAGAAACACGCTGGCTCGTGAAACTCCCGACCAGCCAGTTCTGAAAAGGGAGTGGTATCAGATTTAATAATTAATTACTTTCTGAGTGTCGTCGATGTAACGGCTCCTGCGGCTTTCCAAGTTTTGGGTAAGGAAAAAAAAAATGCATTTTGTAACAAAAAAGTTTACATCAGATATTTGGGGGTGTTGGTCTATCAGTACCATACGGGAGGATTTGGTGAGCATGGACAATGCAGCTATAGCAAATTTAGGACATAAATAAGGAATAAACTAATTTAAATAGAAATACAGTAATTTAAATAAAGAATGAATAAGAGGAATAAACTAATTAACCAAGCAGATGTTAAATGATAACTGCCTGAAATCCTGAAACTATTGTCTTGGTGAGTGTCACTGTGCATGAGGGTTTTGGATATTACTTGGTTAATCTGATGCACAATCCTGTTAGAAACCGCTGGATAAACCAGAAAGGAGAAGTTAATGTGGCCTTTCCCGTAGTACACCTCTTTAATGGATTCCACAAAGAATTGCGCAAAAATCTGCAGTCCGTGATCCTTTTTAAAATTCTAATTAATTAGGATCCCTGGTGATGTGTTCCTAATCAATTCACATAATTAAAATTTTTAAGTAATAAATAATAGTAAGGGGAGTGTTGAAAGAGCTTTAACATCGCTCCGGATCGGTGCTGCTCCGACTTCACAGACGGTTGGCTCCGCTGGCACGTTTGCCTTTTCTTGTGCAAGAACCTTTCCAGGTGCCTGTAAATGGCGCATTCACGCGAATTCCTAGTAAACTGCTGCTAAAATTAAAATGAGGTCATACTTTTATAGTAAGTTTCCCTCTTGTCCTCTGCGGTTTGGAAGGTCGGGGCCGATCCCATTGCTCCTCATCCTCTCCTGGGGATGTTTGGTATGTCCGAAGGCCAGCGCCTGCAGGGCAGTGGGAGAAGGGGCTCTCTGGGAGCCGGCAGGGGGGTCCCTCCGGGCCAGAGCGGCGCTGCCTGTGGTGGGATTTGCGGAAGCTCTGGCGGGAGCCCCAAGCCCCGCAGACCCCAGCGGAGCGGGGACCCCCGCAGCAGCCCCGGCGTGCTGGGGGCGCCGGTCCTTAGCCCTGGCTTACTCTGACACCCCCGAGTTCAGATTGGAGAGATCAGAGGACAAGGGGAATGCTCCAGAGTTCATATATTTGAAATATCTTGTTCTCTTGTATATAGATGTGTATTATCTCAGTACAATATGATAATCTTTACTAAATCCTTAAAAAAAAAAAAAAAAAAAAAGGTAAAATGATTTAAGTCTTATTAAGAGAGAAACTCCCTTGTGGAGATGGAGATGCAGAGTATCAATTTTGTATGCAGGACTTGTATTTAATTATTATCATAACAGTCCCTTAACACTACTACAGATTAGTCCATAAGGACAGGAATGGAAATTTTAGATTATTCAATTACTGCATAAACCTTGGGACATCACTGTCAAAACTTTGCAAAGGTTCCTTTAGCGTTTGGGTCTGAAAACGCAGCGTACCTAAACTCGGTGCCTCGCAGGCTGTACGACCTGGGTGATAATAGCGTCATTTGCTCTCGGAGCTTGCGAGCTGGGAATACGTGCTGAGAACAAGATGACTTTTCCTTTTAGTAAATGACCAAATGGGCTTTTCTGTATTATGTAAAATAACCCATCGTGGAATATTAAACTGTAAAATGTTTTTACATCTCTCAATTCCCTGCTATTGTCGGTGAAATTTACTTGTAAGTTATTACTGGAGGGTGAAAGCAACTTCTGAGATCGCACGTTCAAGCAGCACTAATCTGGAGAACTATTCCTAGGACAGTCTGATCCAATTCACTTTAATTTACATGGGCTTTGCTCGCCCTCAGAGGTGAGCTGTGTAGTTTGCAAACTAATTAGGATTGCATTGTTCAGTCGGGTTGCTTAATGCATTCCAGAGAAATCCTGCAGAATGGCTTTGGAGGAGAAATGAGAGTTTAATGTGAAAGGCTTTCTGAAAATATGACACACACGTGTGCATACATTAAGGCAAACAAGCGCAGCCCAGAAAGCAAAGGAGAAAAACTGCTCGAGGAGGAGTGACAGTTTTTATACAAATCTGTTCTTTATCATCACCCGTAAGGGTATTTTCCTGGCATCCCTCCTAATACTCGACTTTTGCCATTTCTAAGCAGCCTCTCCTGTGTCTCCCGTGGCTCCTTAGAGGGCACAGGGCCCAAGAGCATCTCCCCATCTTTGCAGTGGCGCGCAGCGCTGCGGCGGGCACGGTGGGCAGGCGCTGCTACGGAAGCGCGGAAGGCGTCGACTCCTGGTGAGCTGCAGTTGGATGTCAGTCCGTTCCCTATTCCGGGTGGTGTTTATGGCATCCAGAACGTAGGGTTGGGATGGCATCTTGTGATTCATGTGTCTGTGGCAGTCCTGGGGAAATCAGAGAGTTGGTTTACCATTTCTGAAGGGGAATATGGATTATCATTAAATCCAGAATGGGTCTCCTGAGAGTCTCTTCTGAAAGGAACGTACATATCAATAATTCGTTTTCTATATCAGGATCCTAATGTATTCTCTCGCAGTAACATAAATTCACAGCAAATGGTCGTGGGTTTTGGCATCTTTTCCTAACACCCTGTGCGCGTTGAGGAGGTTTTATTCTTCCACAGACCTGTAACATAACTAATTCTTTAATTGTCGTAGATTATTTTACAGTGTATAACTTCAGTGATAACAGCTTTCTCAGTGTCCGGCATCTCGGCATGACGATGCAGCCGAGACCAGGGCCACCGGGGCCACCAGGGCCACCAGCCTGCGTGTGGTGCTGGAGGAGATGCTCAGCCCGGGTCCAGCGGCCGGGATGGCATCCATTGGAGCCTTGCCTCGGTGAGATGATGGGTGCGCTGGTTGGGGTTTTAGCAGGCAGGCGCACGCAGGAATTGTTTGTTCAGAGACACGCGATTAACTATTGGGCTCCATTTCCTGCCTGCACCAATTCATACCGAGTCGCCGGCGCATTGCGGTGGGACGCTCTAGCAAAATGCCTGTTTGGGAGAGAACTTCCGGGGCCGCAGTGCTCCAGAGTCGCTGCTCCCAGGGCAGGTTAGCGGCGTTGCCGCTTCTGGGCAGCGCAGGGTGATGGGTGCGGGGCAGCACGAGGTGCAGCAGGTGACGGCAGCTGTCCCGGGGACGCTGAGTGGACGTGTCTGTGGCACTCGCGGAGGTCCGGGGACCACGGGCTCGGCATGGTCAGGTGGAAGAAAACAATTACAATTCCTCGCTGCCCTGGCTCAGGCTGAGCTGTCCCAAGCCCAGCTCTGCCACAGCAACCGGAGCCCCCGCAGGGTTTTAAGTATCGTGCGCTGATGTGTCTGTTTGGCCCGAAGTTGGAAGGATTCTCCCGGTTTAGCGGGAGGTAAATGATGGAAGCACAGCTGCAGGTGGCTTTTACTCCCGCCTGCGCGAGGGCTGTGCTGGGCTGGGTGTCTCCCTGCCGGGGAACCCCTGCCCCGTCTCGTTCCTTCATGCGTGCCCGCAGCGAGCTTGGAGAAGGGGTTTGCTGTAATGGGGAGTGGGTATTTGTGGGAGAACTATTAAATCTTGAGACGCTGTAATAGAGCTTTTACACTGCGTTATCTTCACTCTCTCAGCCTGGCAGCGTCAGTGCAGAATAGCTAAACGCAGTCTGCCAGATGAACGTATATTTTGAACACCGTGGAAAAAAATAATCTGTGGGCTTTTTAATGTAGTTTAGCAAACAAAAATCTTTGTTGCAGTAAATTAAAAAAATAAGCGATCTTTTGACTTCATAAGTCATCTTAAAATACACTGGAGAAGCACAGCAAAGGCATTTAGAACAGGTCCGTGGCTTGTGAAGTTTCTGAAATAAGATGCCAAACGGCTACACCCAGTTACGGAGCGTGCTGTGGCCTCATGCAGTGGCTGAAGGCTGGTGAAAATAGCAGGAAGTCTTAGAAAAGGGGGAAGGGGGGCTGAATGATGTGTAATGTGGATGCGGTGTGGTGCCAGGTGAGGAGCCTTCAAAGCCAGCCAGAAATGATGGGGGGGGGGGAATTCTTTTGTGCGTACGTGGGGCCAGGACCCCTTTTTGGGTGACAGCTGGTGCCCTGTGGGCAAGTTCTGCCCAAATCAAGGGCAACTGTCCCTTCAGCGCGAGGCAACAGGTCTGCAGTAGCGGTTCAGGTAATTGGTTTGTAATTGACTGCATCGCCTTTTTTTCCCCTGCTTAATAAATAGCGTGAATAACGCTGAGCCACATGTGGTGGGATTGTAATTCAAATCCCATTCACTAAAGTCTGAACATTTTTCATTTAGCATGTAAAGGCAGTTTCGATGTGAATTATTCCGAAAGGATCTCTCTGGACTAATGACATTAGCGTCTAGATAGATTGAAATGGTTTGAGTAATTGATGCTGCAACTGCACCACGTACTGTGGGGGAGACGAGGAGGAGCCTGGTGCCGAGAGCGTGCGCTCCGCTGCCGGGGGGGTCGGGGGCTGAATATGCTGGATGGGTCTGGAGGAACGGGGTGACAAACACCAGCCCCTGCGCTGGGCTCCGGCCGCGGCGTGGGCGTCATTCCCATTTCTCCGTCTTCCTCTTGACTTGCCTGCAAGGCAGTGGCAGACGTCAGACTTCTTCCTGGACCTCCCCAAACACAACCCAAAGCAAACAAACAAAATTAATACACATATATACTTTTATATATATTATTTAGCCATCTTTAATAAATAAAACATTAGAACAAGTGTGCAGACACAAAACAAGCTAATGGGCCCCCTGGTACCCCCCTCTGAAACGTGAGGTTTGTGTCACGGCAAAGGCTGTACAGCACAAATACACATTGACATTTATATTGACTATTTCAGTTTAGAGAAATTCAAAATTAAATATATTTTCTGCCAGCTCTGTGGGAAAATCCATTTATGAAAACAGAATCCAATAGGAGATCTAAAGATTGGTGGCCAGAAATGAAATATTTTAAGAATAAAATGTATGGAGATTAGATTGCTGGATCTACGGTCTCGGTTTAACGTGCTGGGGACTGGAGATGGGAGTGGAGGTTTATTGGCCCAGACCTTCTCCCAGTGTTTACAATTTAGATGGGAAAGTTTACAGCAAAAAAAAGACCAAACAAACAAAGGAACCCTAAATATTTTCTGGACCAGAGAGGGTGGTCTTTATTTACTTTTTTGGCCACATAGTTGGCTTTCAGTGCATGCGTAGGAAGGCGAGCCTTTAACGGCAGGTCGCTCGTGGCGCGGCTCGTGGCGTGTTGGGAATGGGGTGCAGCGTGGCGAGGTGAACGCGCTGCCATCCCTCGCACGATGAAGAGGTTTCCTTTTTCTGTGGGGATCCCTGCGATTGCAGGGAGGATCCAGATGCTGAAGCAGCGTGTGCCTTGTAATCTTGTAATTGCATTGTGGGCTGTGACGGAGATAAGGGCTTCCACTGGAAACGAGGAGCCTCAGTGTCTCTGTGTTACGCGCCTGGGTTTTAATGTGTTTGTATTTATTTATTTATTTCACCCTGTGTTGGAATGGAAAGCAAATCTCGTTTGCTGTATTGCTGCTAATTTTGTATGCATCAGAGGTGCATTAAACATTTTAATTTCCTGAGTTCCTGTTGGAAAGACGGATATCACTTGCCAAAGTGTATGTGGGGAGGGGAAGCAGTAAGAGCAGAGTCAAGAGGTTTGAAAGCGCTGGAGTTCCTGAAGAAAATCCGGTGTTGCCCCCGGCAGTACAAAATGCAGTACAGCCACAAAAGCCAGCAAGACAGGATTTCAGTGTGGCCCTGTCCTGCATGCACATGGGCACGTTTTAATGGCCACCACTTTGTAGGATATTATTTACTCACCTTTTTTATAGGCAAGAGATAAGAATTAATTAGGCAGTGTTTGTACAACTCTTTGGAAATGGAAAGCATTAATTGCATACTAATACCCCGCTGTCAGAAGCGAAGGGAAGCGCCGTGGGGAGGAGTGGGGCTGTGGTGGTCTGGGAGCAGCGCATTCCCCTGCCCTCACCGGGCTCCCGGTCAGTCGGCATCCTGTCCCGGGCGGAACGCCGAATGCCGTCCCCGGGAGAGCCAGGTACAGCGGGTGCAGCTCGACAGCGGTGGTCGAGGTGGTTCCCTTCTGCCTGCCGGGGCCCCTTTCACGCGTTCGCAGCCGTTGTCCTGGTCTCCGGGGGATGCATCTACCTGCCCTTGGTGACGGAGCTGCATGAACCTCCCTGCGGGGGACGGGTGGGATGCTGCACCCCTGCTTGGATGCCGTGTGTCCCTGCGCAGCAGGCGGTGAGAGTTGTACTCACCAGTTTTACTTACCAGTTCAGCTTGGTGCGTGGTCGGGGTTTTATAAACAGTGGCACTTTAGGTGCCAACTCTTGGCAAAACAAAAATGTGCCTAATTGAGCTCCTGGAAAATAACCTTGTGGGGGGGCAGGGGAGGAAGACAAAAAGCAGGCAAGCATCTTAAACAAAAGGGTGCTAATGAGATGTTGGTCCCTGCCAAGGTAGTCGAGGGAATGGCTGGTGGTGGGATGGAGCCGGCAGGAACGTGATCCTTGGTGTTTGCTGTTCACTGCACGTGCCAGGCTCGAACCCCTGGTGCAGCCAGCCGTTGAGCAAACCAAATACTCTGTTTCTTAGAGTAAATTAACTGCTGTTCTCATGGGGACTCAGGTGACCTCCGGGTGTTCAGCACTTCCCAGGAGACACACGGCACCCTGCGGGATACGCTTGTAGCCAAAGCTGAGACAAGTAGTTACCCAAACCTCAAGGAATTATTTTGAATCAAGAGCCGTTCTTACTGTGTCTGCTGTAGGTCAAATTAAAATAAAAAAATCCTAGGGAGAGAGGGCTGTGTTGTGTCAATGCTACAAAAGAAAGCACAAGTGACGCTATTGGCAATTAAAGTAATGGAGCAAATGTAAATTATTGTATTTCACAGGGAAAAACTATTTTTCTACTCTCTGCTTGTCTTAAAAATGTCACAGACGTGGGGCTATGTTTAGCAGTTGCCTCATCTTTACAAAATATCTTCTCCTTTTAACTGTATGATAATGTATTCGTCCATTCCGGCGTTCCCATATTTCTGCTGCCATCGCGTGGCTGCTGGGGATTATCCGCGCTCGCCCGCGCAGGGAGCGATCCCACGCCGTCCCTGGGGACTGCTGCCCACGCAGCTGCAGCTGGACACCCCGAGACCCCCACGGCAGCGGCAGCGCTCCCCAGGGCGGGCGCCATCCCCAGCCATGCCCTCCCCGCCGGAGCCTCCCTCCATCCCCGGTGCCGCTGCTCCGGCCGGAGCCGCTTTGGCCGTTCCTGCTCTCCGCAGCGATGCCGCTGGGCTCCCGCCATGCCGACCGCCCTCCCCTGCCGTGGCGGTGCCGCTCCGCCGGCCTGGCCGTCCTGCCTGTTGCGTTGGAAGGTGGCGGGATGTACGGCATTCCTGTGCGTGCCTTGTCGGATCCCTCCGTACACAGCTCTGAGCTCCCCGGAGCCGCAGTGCTGCCCCCTGAGCGAGCTGCGGTGGCGGCCGGGGCGCCCGCCCGCCTTTGGGTCTGTTGGGGATTTACCAGGCGGCGCATCCCTGTCATTCCAGCGCTTCCTCCCTCCTAAGCGTTTACTAGAGCGTGCTGAGAAATCGCCTGCCAGCCTTGGGCAACCTGATGAGGCTGGATTTTTTTTTTCTTTTTTTCCCCCCTCCCTCTTCTACACTGGGATGAGAAGAAAAGAAGCATTTTCAAGGGCGACGGGCCTGGGCTGGCGCTGCAGTTGCTGCTCTGATCCAAAGCCCAGCTTCAGCCTGTCCCCAGCGCGTGCCGTGGCCAGCGGGCTCGCGGGTGGCCGGCGTGGGAGCTCTCCAGAAACAAATCCAACTAAACCTGTGTCTGAATGTCTCGGTTGAGCGTTTGAGGGGGCAGATAGTGGTGAATTGTGGGAACAGAAACTTTTCTCATCACTGGCTAAAATATCTCTGCCTCCTTTGTCTGAGCGGGTGTTTACGGGCTTACGCCGAGCGCAGCGCCACATGGGGCCAGAGGGTTCCGCTCGCGCGGTCGCAAGGAGGAGCTGGGTCTGAGCTGGGACCAGACTCGCTGCGCGCCAGCAGCGTCCTCACCGGAGCGCGGGGTCCCGCTCTCAGCTCCTCTGCGGAAACCCCGAGGTCTCAGGACTCGTGCTGGGGCGCTGTATTACCCGGCTGCCCACCTCGATGGGGCAACTTCCACGACCTGGAAGGAAAAACAAAAACAAAAACAAAAAAATTACATTTCATTTTTAGCTTACGCCATTAATTTGCAGTGCTGCTTTTAAAATTATTTTGAAAGAATAAAAACCTGGTGGTGACATAGTTCTGCAGATTAGAACCAGGGAAGACTTGGTGTTCATCTGTAATTGCAAAGATTTGCAAAACTACACTGGGTTTAATGGGAGTTCTCAAAATAAGGTAAGGTAACCCTGACCTTCTAGAAGATAACTGGGTTTCACAAAGTTAAAGAGTCAGATCTCCAAATTAATTAATAAGTTAAGATTTTGGGTCTCAAATGCAAAGCAGAGGGCTGGTGCTGGAGGTCCTGGCGTGCCGCGGTTGCCCCGGGGGCTGTGCCCGTCCTCGACCGCCGCTGTCCCCGACCTGGCATTCCCACCCCGTGCCCTCCGGGATGGCTTTTCCATGCCTGTCCCCGGCTGCTTCTTGCCACTTACCACAACAAACGTGTTGTACTTTTCCATTAAGAGGCCTGTGCTACTGAGGGCCACAACGTTTTAGAGCACTATAAATACGTTTTTGAAGATTATGCCTTCTGTCTGACCTAAGTATATTCTATAATACTGCGTGGGTGTTTCTGTTGATGGTTACACTTTGCCTGCAGTTTTTGTATGCCTGTTGCCATAAACAGATTTTTGAATAAAACAAGAACAAGGAAATATTTTTATGCTTAAGCACTGGAAGTTGGTTATACAAATGGATGTGGGTTTGCCACGCTGGCTCATGCTTCCGCCGCTCTGACGTGTGAGCGCGCTGGATGTCGGCAGCGGCTTTGTCCCTTCCTTGTCCTTTGGTTGGCCAGGCTCGCTGTTGTCCTCGGGGACAGCTTCCATTCGGAAACGTCTTACTTGTCATGGCCAGAATAGTTTATTTTAGCTTTTTCCTACTGAAGGGAAGCATGTTTTTGAGCTTAAAAAGATGAAATACCTTCTTTCCTGCCTCCCACATGCTCCCCTTCACGCCTGTGCTTTCTTCGAGCAGCGGCTGTGTCCAACACTTGAACTTAATTTTTAATGAGAGTTTGCCTTTGTTCCACTTTTTGTAGGCTACGTGTAGCTCTCTGAAGACATAGCTGCAGACTCTTTGGAAAACAGTTGACTAGTATGAAACATAACAAAACTTTTACAAACTGGTTGCAGTCTAGGAAATGGCATTTTCCTCCACCGTGAGACCAGGCATGGGACGATACTTCTGCTGAGCTGCCCTGCGCTCTGCACCAATATGTCTCTTTTAACTAATGATTAAAATATCCATTTGTAACACACCTGTTAGATTTTCACATCTGTCTGTCTTGACATTCAGCCTGTTCCTTTGTGTCTTGGGCTTGGGTTGTGTGTTTTCTGGGTAAGCCCGAGGTCCCGATGGGCGAGCTCTGCGTGCTCGGGGACCAGTGCCGGGAGCCCAGGAGAATGGCTTAGATTTTGGTCACCAGTGATGATGCTTTTTTGGTTCATTGCTTTGTTATCCGTCTGTCGTAAGAGAGCTTTGCGCGGCTAAAGGCGCGCGCAGCAGGTGCTGTGTGTTGTGTCAGGGCTGCCTGCGCTGGCATCCCCAGCCCCGGCAGTGGCCCGGTAGGCATCAGTGAGAGGCAGGGAAAACTGCGCTACGCACTGCTCATGATGGTGATGAAGCTTGGTGATTAGATGTGTGGTGGATAAAAATAGATTTTGAGCATTAACAGTGGTATATTAACTTGAAATGTCTGAGAAACATCCGTCTAAAACTGGTCAGTTTCTGTTCCCTCTTACTTTCATACTGAGAGATATGCTTAGACTTCAGGGTCTTTTTAATCTCTCCTTGTTGGAATAATAAACCCCCTAATTTATAATTACAAAAGCATGATCAAATTTAGTGTTAAATTATGAACTTTCTTGGGAACGCTTTCTAAGGTTTCTGCCCCTGGCTCCGAGCCTCGTGCTCCAAACCGGCGATGCCGCCCCGTCCCCATCCTTGGGGCAGGCAGAGAGGGCAGAGAAGTTCCCAAACCCAGAGGCCCTTCAGTGCCCAGTGTGTCACGCTGTTGAGTTAACACTTTGAAGTGCAGTAATTGTATAAAATATATGGAAGGGTTTTGATTACAAATCCAAAATCTGAATGTTTATTAATGGCTGGAGGGCACTGGGATTTAATACTTGCCTGTTGTCTTGTCAATTCACAGCATTTAAAAAACCAGCAGCAGCTGAGATGATTCTATATATAGCAACTTTATTTGAATAGTCTGCATAGCTTTCAAAGTAAATATTAATTCCATTATGCTATAAACTGTTATTTATCATGGCAGAAAGCCATAAAGTTATTTTACTAGAATATAGCCAGTAAATTCCATATCCTAGATGAGACACAGGACACATTGAATTCCAGCGGCAATTACCAAACATACTTTATACGTGTCGGTATTAAACACACGTAAGATGAGTCGCGGCCACAGCCCGTGCGGAAATACCGTGTTAGCCCGTATCCAGCAGCAGCAGAGGATGGCACTCGCGTCGCAGCCAGCACCGGCTGGGGTCGGAGAGCAAAGTGCCAGGGAGCAGGAACTCCCCGCTACTGCTTCTTGCGTGTTATATGTTTGACTTCTTTAATTACCTGAATTACTCATTAAAAGTGCCTCATAATTGCCTGACTCTGAGGTATTGCGAGAAGTCTAGGTTTTAATTACGGTGGTTTTGGTTTTTTTTAAGATGTAGCACGTTTAGACTTGTACAAGGTGATCATT
This sequence comes from Chionis minor, assembly GCA_013398295.1. Taxonomy (NCBI): domain Eukaryota; kingdom Metazoa; phylum Chordata; class Aves; order Charadriiformes; family Chionidae; genus Chionis; species Chionis minor. The sequence goes on along the minus strand of VZSF01010244.1, from coordinate 189,830 downwards.
TAAAAAGATGGGGTCTCACTAATTGCTCTAAACGAGGGTGGGTGTCGCTGCCAGAGGAGTGGACTGCTGGTGGCAGTGGTCCGGACTTTATCCTTCTTCATAAAGTGCGGATGGGGTTAAACTGGCAGCTTCCATGGGCTGCGCTTTGATCCGCGGATCAATTATTTCTCCTGCGCAAGCAGGGGCGCGGAAGGAGGGGTGCTCCGGCTCGGCTGCATCCCGGGCAGAGGACGTATCGATAGAGCCGCTGTTGTGACAGTTTGGGGGATGTTGCACAATATTGCACATTTCAGTCGGTTTCGAGAACGCTGTCACTGATTGCAGCCTTCGGTGTGGACTGACCTTCAGCGTAGATTAGATCTTCCATTTTACAGCAGAAAACAATACCGGGGAAACATTAAGGCTCATCAGCAGTTGGATGCGCTTGTGCTAGCAGAACAGTGAAGGCTATCTGCCAAAAATTATTGACTTGTTGTTGACTTTTATCCACAAAAATAACTCTCTTTATATATAACCTATGAGAGCCGTGCAGTCTTAGATGAAAACCCCAACAGAGTATTGAATAAAATAACTAGTTTTAAAAAAGTTTAGGTTTAGTTTCTTTTTCTTTAATAACTAAAGTATCAACCAGCTGTGTCACAGTGTTGCCCAAAGCAGAACATAAAGTTCATTGTATCCTATTCGTAAATATTTTATATATTGTGTGAAAAATGGGGAGAGAAAAAGACTCATTTAATCAGAAACGTCTGTAAGATCAACTAGATTGCCTTCAATACCAGAAAGATTAAAACTGTGAGATTGTCATTGGAAGACTGTTCAGATATCAAAGGACCTTCTCAGTGTGCACCCACCCAGTATTTGAATTGTAAAAACACCTTTGAAATTGCTCAACTCTTCATTAAACAAACAAAATCTGAAGTGGATTGTGGATAGTTCATGATTTTAATGTTAGATTATCAAAATCAAAGAAAAATGTGTAACGATTGTTGAAAGTCCATTTTAGGAGGAAAAACCCCAAGCAGAAGGTGGTTAGCTGTAATGTTTCATGATATCCTACAACCAGGAGGGTACATTAATTAAAATACAGATTGCAAGGTCAAGAGGAATGACTGTGATCATCTGACCTGCGTAGCGCACATTGGAAAATTCCACCTACTGATGCCTGAATTTAGTCCGTGACTCCTCACTGAGCCTTTGTCTTTCAAAAACATGCCGGTCATGATTTAAAGGCAGGAAAAGACTGAGGATCTGCTGCGTGCTTAGGGATGGTGCTTCAAGGGGCTTAATTGCTTGTGCTCTTCAAAAGCTTGGTTTACTGCTGGCTCTGGCCCCTACCTTCAGGAGCCCACAGCTGATCCCCTCCGGCTGGCGGTGCTGCGCGTAGGGGACGAGAGCACTCGCTGTGCTCGCGGCAGCCCAGCGCCTCCACGAGCCGCTCCTGGGACGGGGGCGTGAAGCGGGGGCTGCTCTGTGGGGCGTTGGGCAGGAGGACATCACCTGTGGGGCCATAAGTCACCTCCGGGGAGAGCACCTGTCCTCTGGCTCCGGAAGGAGCCTATGGAAACGAGCTGTCCTAAGCCTAGCTAGGCTAAAGAGGACCTTTCTAAATGCCCGCAGCTTTCCTATTCCCTTTATTTTTCACTTGGGTAGATAAGGCTTACTGAAATTACACTGAGGTGGGGTCTGGTAGACTGCGCGTATGCTCTTGCCACTTTTCCCAGTTTCCTTCTGGTTGATCTGAGTTTATACACCCCGGGATTTTGTGAGAGCCTGTATGCAGCACGTACTGCCCCAAGTCCTGCTACTTATCCACCACCCATCCCTTGTCTGTGGGATTCCTGGCTTCCATAAAAAGTTCCTCCCACTTATTCCTAAGGTCTGTTTCCCTCGTTCCCAGACTGCGTGGGTCTTTGGCTGTGTTGGAAGGCATGTCATTCAAAGGGGCACATTTTCTCAAAGAAAAGCAAAGTTCTGTTCTTGCTCAGAAAACCGCCGTTTTTTTTCTTACTTTTTTTTTTTTTACTTTGATATTTAGATTGCAAGAAATAGCTTTATTTAAAATTTGTTGGTTTTTTTCCTACTGAAAGCTCAGGCAAAGTCTGTAGTGATGCAGTGATGCACGTGGGAGACAGGCATTGTAAACTTGGTCTATGTAGTGTGGAGCAGGAACCCAGCTGCTGGCAAGAATACAAAGCTGGAGAGAGAGTCTACCAAATAAAGCTTAATTATAGTAGGTTGTAAAAATATCACGGTGGAAAATTTGCAAGGTAGGGCAGCGTGCGCTTGGAGCAGAATCGGTGGATCCGGAGAAGCTGCCCACAGAGGTCTGGCGGGTGGGTTCACAGGGCGAGACGCAGAACTGCCGGGAAGCCGTCAAGGGATTTGAGGAGAGCCTGAGGGGACCGGCTCGTCCCCTCTGCGGGTGGGAGGGCGCTGGGACGGCGCGTGTCTCGCCCGACCGCTAACGAGGTGGGAGGGAAACGTGGTCAAATCGTGGAGCCAATTCCCAGCCCGGAGGACAGGGAGCTGCTCAACAGGCTGTGCCTCAACACCAGCGTGGCTGGTACAAACAAGCCCAGATGCCCTGGACCCTGGGACAACGCAAGAGGGAAAATTTGGGTGTCAAAGGCCGCTGACAGATCGCCTCTGTCAGGAGCTGTGTCCGAGTCGGCGCAGCCGGGGCCTCGGCTCCAGCCAGGAGATGAGTAGAGGCCATGCCCTCCGCAGTCCCCCCGGCCAGAGGCACGAAACCAACCCGGGAGAAACAGAAACAGAACCTGCATTTTAATGCGGGGTTATGAAATGCTTCTGGTGGCGTTGCATGGCAGGTGGATCAGTTCCCCACTTTCCACTGTGCACGCCTACATATTATTTCTGATCCGAGCAGTCCTGCAAGTTGTTTTAAAATACTTTTGTTGCTCTCTAGACAAGTACTCGCGTTGCCCCGTTCCCTCAAGCCGCTGTTGCCTCGAGCTTTCCTGCCTGCTCCAATGACCTCCTTGTCCTTCCAGCGGCTCCCCTCAAACCACTGATGCCTGGTCAGCATGGTCCTTGGCCGCCATCCCAAATCTGCCACCTTTTCTTTGGATCCCATCAGTGGCACCTTGGCTCTCTCTGCACCTGTTTCAAGACTCTCTTCTTCACCTTTAATATTTTTAGAGTTTTGCCCCGTTGACATGTTCTTGTCCTGATTTCTCACTTGCTTCTGTAATTCCCTTAGCCCCTCCGATTCTGTCCCGTTGTCCATCATCTCTTACCTCTCCAACCCGGTTCCATCTGAGCTTGTATCCAGTGTCTTTTCTTCCTCTGCCCTTGTTTGCCTTCCCTGCGCTACACTGCAAGTTCTTTGGGGCACGCAATGTGCCTTCATCTTTTTCGGAGAGTACTGCGTACATCTGCAGGGCTGTATAAATGATTAACTGTGCTGATGATAAAATGTAGGGCATGGTGTGTTTTGGATAGGAACTACATTGCCATTGAGGATACATTTTGCTTCGAGTGATGCAAATGTCTTTCACCAAGTAAAAGGAGCATCTAGGACCTGCACGGAAGTCCTATTTTTATTGCATGAGGCTCAGGGTAACGAGCAAGACCTTGAAAAGCTTCATCTGTATGGGCAAGGTGTTTCTATTATTGTACGTAAACAAATGGAGCTCCAGCTCTGGATCTCGGGGTTTTCCTCCCTGAAACCCCTAGGAAATGTGTTCGAGAAATGTGCTCTCAGGAGTGTCCAGACCTCTTCTGATCTTCACTTTTTAGGGGTCACCATTTGCACTATTAATCAGATAACCTTCTTCTTTATGATGGAGGAATTTCGATAGTGGTTTGCTCATTCTCTAAACATAACGAGTTTCAAGATGTACAACTTTTCCATGCCAGACCGCGGCTTTCCATGCTGGACTCGAGAGGGCAGGGAAGTGTGTGACCGGGAAGTGAGCTCAGCTGTTGGCAATTCCCCCTGTAACCTGGGAAAAGAAGAAAGCAGCCTTCGGACAAGCTGGGGGGAAGCTGCAAGTCAAGGTGTGAACCGAACATGGGATAGTGAAAGGAGACAGCACTTTTCCTGCCCACGTGGTGCGTCCAGCAAGATCCTGCCCAGCAAGTCTGAAGGTTGTATCTGGAAGATGTGGGAAATAAAAGCAAACCGCCTAGCTGCTTCCTTGTGCCTTCCCTACGTAATTAATCAACAGTTACAGCCTGTCATTTAGGCTAAGTGGGGAACAACATGTTTCTGTCATTTCAGCAACTTCAGTTGAAATGTGTTCCCACGGGTCGGGCTGGCAAGTGTAATTTGGTTTTGTTTCCTTTTCACAGCTTCTGTCCGCTGGTTGGCAGGTGAGGGAATTGGGTAGCTGGCCAGAAATAGTGCACAGTGTAGGTCGGCAGGAGTGACCCTCTGCTCTTGGAGCTGGTGAAGTTCTCAGGAAACGCCTTAAAGGAAGGTACAGGTGTCCAAATGGTTAAGCTTAATAAGGTCAAGAAAAAGTTTTTGAAGTGCCTCTAACAACATGCCCAAAGTGCTACTTTTCATCTCTATCAGAGTTGAGGGAAGACACGAGTGCACCATCGCCTGCAGCTTTGGGGTCTCCACCGGGGTGTCTCCACCAGAAAGCGCGAGAGCCTTGGCCACGTTTCCACAGAACCTGCTGCCTTCACACGAGGGAAGCGGGGGTGTCCCCACCTGCCAGCACTGCCCTGCCACAGCCAGCACGTCGTCCCTCTGCCCTCTGGTTCCACACCAGCACTGGTGACGCTCTACGGCATCGTGCAATGGGGCTGCATTGATTTTGGGTGATTTATGGTCATATTTTGAGCCCGGCATCATCAAACCATCCTGAAAACCATGGAGGAGTCCAAGTGAGGAATCGTAAAACTTCCCTCCCTCTGTACTCTGGTGCCCTGATAAAGTGTTTTCTACCCAGTATCTTGGAGGAACATTCTTATTTTATGAATGACTTTAGGGAGAGGAGCAATCCCCACCAGGAAGCCGTCGGGGAGGGTGGATTTTATTATACTTTGCCAGTAAACAAAAACTGGTACATTTAATACTTGCCCGAGTCCTGTGGGATCTCTCTGACTAATGTGAAATGACAGTTGTCACAATATTCCGTATAAATACCCATCTATTTGCAGGTGTCGGTTCTATTTTTAATGTGATCCCACCTTTCTTGCTGTGAGGGAGAAAGGGATGATCGATGGACTCGGCACCTGTGTCTATCATTTATATTGTTGTTCATAAGAATTCAAGGATTTTAATGGACTCGCTAGCTTACCACGGTAATTGTTATTCATGTAATTTAGGCGCAGAGTGCGGATTGACGAGGTGATGTTGAACCGGTTGCCCGGTAGCTCTGCACAACGGCAGCGTGCGCTCCTGAGCAGAGCCGTCATCTCGGGTCAGACCGCGGGGCAGGAGGTTGGCTTTAGTGAGAGTGAAACATGAAGTGGTGGGGAAAAAAAAAATTAGGAGGATTTGCAACGTCTGATTCAAGTGCGCATGGTACAAGGACCGCTTTACGCCAGGTTTTGATAAATTTACGGACCGTTTCTTTAGTTTTAGTTTTATATGTTTGATCCGGTATTAAGCAAACATTCTTATGTGGCTGGTATTTTTCCTTGCGGAGAACTTGAGCCCTTAATGTATTAATTTGCATATATACGTATCTATTTATATACATATATATATTTACATTGCTATAATTTACTTGCACGCATTCAGTGAATTATTCATGAGGGACGTTTTGGATTTTAATTCATCAGCATCTTGCTTAATGCAGAGTGTAAATGTATTTTTGACCTCAGAGACAGGGAAGTTCGCCACGGTCATGGCCGCGTACGCTTCCCCCAGCCATCAGATGGGCGCCACTCCAGCCTGGGTGAGGGGGGGCACCGCAGTGCGTCCGCTCTCGCCCCAGCCCAGCAGCGCCCGCCAAAATCCCGGTGACTCCCGATGCCAGGGTCCCGCGCAGGAAGAGCCCCTGGTTTAAGGCCTGTATATCCCCAATATTGACCTCTAGCGCAGCGCACCAGCTGAGCATTTACGTACCGCGCCGGCTTCCAGCAGCCTCCGACAGCCGCTCGTTTGACTATTAAATAAAGCATTTTTGTAGCCTGCTCAAAATCTTCTAGCTGTGTTTACATTTTAATAGGCACTGCTGTAGAATAGAACATATTTTTATTGCTTACATTTATCAGTAAGAGCAAAAAACGAGTGCCTGGTTGCAGCTTTGCAGAGAATACGTTCTTCTAAGTAATCAGTACATGAAACTATTTAGGGGAAATACCGTAGAATTTTTGACTTGTCACATAACTATACTCTGCCTGCATTTGATTGCTGATATACATTATTGGGGAGAAATTCTATTAAAAACAAAATTTTCCGCAATGTCAGCATGGAATAAAATAAGCAGGAAGCGGAAAGTTGCGTCCCTTTGTCTCATGCCAAAAGGGATATTTCTATTACCTTCACTTTTATTTTTTTTCCCCCAAAAAAAATAATTAAATAAAATGAAGCAAGGTATGAAAGCTTTTGAAATTGCTTGTTCAAAATATGTTGGAATTGAAGGATGGTTTGCCTTCCTAACAGCACTTAGGGGATTTTATCTGATACTGAAGGAAGTCTGGAAGGGAAGGCAGACATATCCCAGCAAAGAGGTTTTTGGTGGCGTCCCTCCCTTTTTGGTGGGGAAATCCTGCCCGGCCAGCGCAGCCGAGGGTCTGTGCGCATCCGTGGGTGCTGCCTGCGTGCTGCCCCGGGTGCTGTGCAGGGTGGGGGCTGCCTGTGCCCCTTCGCGGGCAGGTGGCGATGGCCATCGATGCGCCGTCGGCAGCGCCCGCTGTCACCACTCGGCACCGGGCCAACGGCCGGCTTCCCCGGGGACGCCTCTCCGTCTGCTCCTGGCGTTCCCAGGAGGCATCTCGTTAAAACGGCAGATGCAGTTTCAGGATACACTTGCCAGATGTTTGTTCCGAAGGTCGGCTTGCTGGCAGCGGGGGGTGGGTGATGCCGTACCCCCTCTGTAGAGCCGGCGTTCCCGGTGCTGGTGGGGATTTTGGAGCCAGCCCTGCCAGGCAGCGGGAAGCCGCGGGGGCGTCAGCGGCCCCTCGGCAGCTCTCACCACCCGCCGAAGCCATTGCTCTGACTGGAATGTGGCGCGAGTTAGGGGGAAGCTCGGATTCTGCTCTCTGCAGGCAATTTGGGCTGGTGGATCTCCTCGTAAAGCTAATTACAGCTCTGGTCAGGACAAACAGCTTTGCAAAGCCCCTGCTTGGAAACTTTTTGGTGCCGATTTGATGGGAAGCGCGGTAGTGATGGATGGGCAGCATCCCGCGAGCCGCGTGTTGCTCGCTTAATCAGGTGCTTAGAAAAGTTGAAACCAAGTTTTGGGGTTGAATATTGAACCCTGTTTTCCAGTGGAAAAAAAATGTTGATTAATTCTCTCAAATCAATTTCTTTTAAAGCAAAGTGACGTTGTGTTTTGCTTAGCATTACAATTTGTAGGCAAAAAATACCTATTGGCACATTTGCCAAAGAAAAAGTATGGATTAAATCATAGCTAAAATAGAAGCTAGCTTTCAATACACACTGATTTCAAACTCTTGTGGTAGCGGTGCTGGGCAGCTTTCAGCTCCTGCTCCGGTGAAGCATCAGCTCGTCGCGCTGTGCCTTTCCTGGGCCGGTCTTCGACGTGCAGCGCTGCGCTGTGTCTTCAGCTGAGGTGCGTTCGTCACCCTGGGGAAACATGCAAATTAGGGCATCAGGAACATATTATTGCCTTTTTTTAATAAGAAAAAAAGAAGAATTTGGATTTAAGAAGTTACCCAGATGCTTCCCGATACGCAGGGCGCGTGCAGCGTCCAGCACCCAGCCTGGGGGAGCAGAGGCGGAGGAGGAGCTGCAGGAACCCCCTGGGGACGCACTCGTGTCCCCATCTCGTTCTGTTCCCGCGGTTCCCCGCTGTTCCCAGCTGCTTTCCCCACCACAGTTCCAGCGTCCTGGGCGGATGGGATGGCTCCCTGGCTCTCCCGGAGCAGAGCGCTGCCTGCAGTGACCTTACTGGCTGCACTGGTTCCTCTCTGATGTCATTGTAACGGGAAAGATGGGGGATTACAGACTGGTAGGGAAATAAAAATATAACTTAATGGGGCTTTAAAATTGGCAGTGCATTTTGACCTTCAAGGTGAACTCCGCTAAATGACCTTGAAACAAGCCTTTCCCTTCCTGCAGACTCGGTGACATTTTTAAGGCTATAGAGCATTAAAGAGGGAGAGGTTTTCTTTTCTTTTTTCTTTTTTACAAACAAGGGCACAACTGTAGCTGTTTCTCCGTGTCGCGGTGGCCATCGGTTGCTCGCTGCACGCGCTGCCCAGGAAGAGCCGCTGCTGCCCCAGCCTGCTCCGGGCAGCTGGTGTTCAGCTGGCGTTCAGCTGGCCGGGGGCTTCCTCGCTCCGACGCCTTCTCCTTCGCCGTTGCGTTGACGCGCTGCGGCCGCTCCGGCTGCGGAGGCAGCTCCCCGTGCTGGTTGCTGCAGCAGGCGGCCGAGCCGGGCTCAAAGGGGCGGTGTGACCGTTCCCCCTCCCCACCGGCACTGGCTCTGAGGCAGCTCGGCACGGCTGCTCCGCCGTGTGCTGCATCCTGCCTGTCTCCATCTGGGTGTCCTGCCCTCTCCAAGGAGTAAATAATGCTCCAAAAGGGACAAACGTGGTGGCTGACACAGCAAAATGAAGTTAAAATGCAGTAATAATAATAGAAGGGGTTTATGTAAGCAGAGCACTCTGTAAAATGGGAAGGGGTGTTTGATTATTGAGGTTAAGAAGTTTCTGTCAGTGTGGCATCACCAGGATTCCTTCTTTTTGCTCTAGCTTTTTGAATGTTACCGTTGGGTTTTTTTGTCTACACTTCTGAGTGTTTTCCACGTGCTCCATCAGCTTCCACAGCCTTTTGAATGGTATTTTCCCACCTTAGTAGGGATAACCTACCACATTCCAGTGTGCTACGTTACTAAGGTTATGTGGTGCCCTTTGAGCCTGGTGATGCCACCCTTGGTGCCGAAAATATGGATCACGTGGCAGGAGCCCGGTGGATCTTTTTCTTCTGACCTTGCTCACCACTAAAATATTGTCCTGTGGATATCAAATGAAAAGGGTACAACCTTATTTCTTCAAAGATCAGCCGATCTAGCCCAGAGGCATAATAAAATTCCAAACTTTGCTTTTAGGAATCATCTTTCATAAGTAATATTTTTCAGAGTTAAGTGGTAGGTACACAGTTGAGAAATAAAATACCGAGGCTCGGTGCCTTGGAGCTGTGTAGGGTTTTATGTTGTGGTGATGGCTCGATTTCATTAGGAGAATTCCACAATGTAAGGATGGTCCCTTTTCCTGTGGAAAGGGCTTCGGTGCCAACTTAGTCCAGTCTTGCTGCTGGCCCTCTCTCAGCGAGAAGTGGTGAATGGGTCTGTGCTGGTGCTCCCCACAAAAACCTTCAAATGTTTGGTCTGAAGCTCTCTGTCTCGGGGTGGAGATGCTTTCATGGGGCGCACGTTAATCTCGAGAACTGTAAATACCCGGATTTGTTGTTGGGGTTGAAGCAAGGGAAGGACCCCAGCCTGACCATGGCTGCGAGCATCCCGCTCCATGAGCATCCTGGTGCTCGCTGGCCGTGTGAACTGGGGTGTGGGCAGGGAGGACGAGAGCCCGAGTCTTGTCTGCACGGTCTGTGCTCTGGCCATTACTGGGTAAAAGGAGAAAGCCTTATTTCAGTTCGTGGCAGTAAGGGGGCTGCTGTTTTTCATGCACAAAATGGGCTGTCTGTTGCCAAAACAGACTCTTGCCGTCTGCCTGTGGGTCTTGTGCCATCAGCAGCTGCGTTCGTGGGGTGGTTTTAGGGCCACGTGGTGTCAGACAACAAATCCGGATTGCCATGCGAATGTGGTCATTAGGATTCTGTGCTTTTGCCTGTTAATGGTACCACAGAATAGTGATAATTATACAAAAGCATCATTTAACATCATTGCCAGTGTGCTCTACGTTTATCTGTGCACATTTTCATTCAGTCAGCAGAACCCAGTCTCTAAAAAGCACCCGATAACTCGACTATCCCATGGCTGTTACTCCATTACTGGGCTGCAAGTGTTGCACTTAGCTTGTTCTACCACAGGCCATTTTCTGAGTTATCCAAGGGGACCTTCCATCCCTTTTTATTTCTTGGTTCACCCCTGCGATATTGGAGGACCGGTTCCCGAAGATAACGCCTGTTACTGCTCGTTCCTTCTCAGGAATCCATTAAATGTTCATTAAACATTTTACAGACATAAATTCAAAGTGCTGAAAATTGCTGGAGTTTAGGAAATGTGGGGAGGATATGAAAGGCTTTTCTGTCTCTCATCAAGCAATCCTACCATGGTGCCATAAAACAACTTGTATGGCCAAATCGGGGCTCGTGCCCTTGGGGGCGCTTGGTTCAGAAGACGTGCATTGGCTTCCAGCTACGGACCGTTGTTTCCCAGACAGGGGCGGTCGCGGAGGCAGTGCCGGCAGCTGATGGTCTGGTTTTAGTGCACATGTACCGCTGGTATATTGTCTGTTTGCAAAGCACCTTCAGTGCAGAAGTTAAATCAACATTTTGGAATTGTCAATATGTGGAAGTTGAGTAAACTACTCACTGATGCTTTTCCTTAACCTTGCAATTTCCGAGTTGCAGAGTAATTGAAAGTACGGATTTCTGTGTGTGACGGGTTCCAGGTCTGGCAGCAGGACCTCGGCTCCGTGCCCTGTCCCACCAGCACTGCACCTTCAGGAGGAAGCTGAGAGCATTTAGTACTTCTTGAAGCTTTTTGAAAAGTTATGGGTAACCCCCAGCATTGTGGGATGAAATAGAACTGTTATATGTTACTTTGGCTTGACATTTACGGTGAGTATAAACATGGTGTTGTTACAGCCAAATCATAAGGCTTAGACCAAGGGAAAAGGCAGCCGGAGAGCGCGAGTGAAAGGAGCCTTTGTAGAAGGAGAGCGAAGTGATGTACTCTGGCTTCCAACAGCCCTGGCGATAAAGCAGAAAAGCAAAGAGCAGAAAATTGAAGCCAGCACGAAAGCATCAGGTCCGGGGCATTTGTGACAAAAGTCTGTGCTGATCAATAAGTGCCACATGTGCAGGATGGGCACGTGGCTGGGGGAAGCGTCTGGCACGTGTAACTCCTGCAGTGTCGGTGCTTTCTGGGGGGTGCTGACTCTCCCATAGTGGAGACACTTCTGGAAGTCCTGGGAGGGGAAGGCGCCGCTGCCTTCCGAGTTCTCACAGACATAGGAAAATTTCCTCTTATCTTACTGCTCGTGTTTGGAAAGTGCCGGGCAGCCTCCCCAGGACAGCATCCGGCACCGCCTGTCCCTCGCACGTCGGTGTCGCACGCCGCAGGCATGGCCAGGGGCTCTGTCCTCCGGGGTGGCAGCACTGCTGTCACTCGCCTCCTTGAGCCCAGAAGAGCAGGACACGATTGTTAGGACCACTCCGATGTGGAAGCCAACCTCTCTCCGCTCTGCTTATAGCTCTTATTCCCACATTGCTGCCAGTATCAGTACCTAATTTGCATCTATTGAAGAGCAGCTGGTGCTTGCTGCTGTTGTTCTTGGGTAAAAACCCAGGGCATCCTAAATATTTTGAGACTTTATAACTTTTGTAGATCTGTATGTAGAACCTCCTCTGTCTCTTAAATGAACTTCAGTTTATGTTTATTGATAACCACTTGTTAAGGAGGAAGATAAAAGACAGTCACAGTCTCGTACGTTCCTTTCGGTTCTGTGGGAAGCAGGAGGCCTTTGGTGGTTTCCCTGCATGTGGTTAAAATTCTTGACTTGTTAAATGAGATATAACCTTGAAGTAAATTTTCTATTATCTGGAAGTTGTGGAACCAGATATTAAAAATGGACTTAATTTTATTTTACAAGGAATTAGGGCATGTCAGGCTGCTCATAATTAGTAATAAACTTATCTCTGCCTGACTACTTTTTATGATGTTTTTATTTTTTATTGATATAATCACGCTTATGCCGATCGTTCCTCAGAGGCAATAATAGGGTCACTGTAACAGAAACATCTGTTTTGTCAGTGGGATCTTGCAGGTTTTCCTTTGGTTTTCAGCTGTAACATCTCTCTTGTTTAAGTTCCTCTCTGATTACTCACACCTGAAGCAGGAAAAAACAGGTTGCACTTTGTTTCCTCCAGTAACAGGGAAAGACTCGGAACGCTCATGCACAATGCATCTGCCCTTTCAGATTCTTAACTTATAACAAACTGAGATCGTCTGCACTCATGCTTCTTTTTATAAAAATAACACAAAGAAATATCCTCAAGATGAAGCAAAAAAAAAAGGTCAAATGCACATTTTACTCCATGGGCTTCTGTCTCAGTGCTGTGTGATGCTGCTGATCTGCCAAGCCTGAAAGTGCTGTCTCGGTGTGGAACACCGGTGCCTAATGCCGTCCAGAGATGCTGAATGATATATTTGACTGTTATTTTGGGCAAGATCTGCAGATGTTCCAGACATACGGGTTCCCATCTGTTTTTTGGTTTCTCGTTGCCTTCCTGTATCTCACCTGGGCTGGTGAGGCTCCTTCCCGTGCGCTCCTCGCCCGGTGGGGAGGTGATCCTGTTCGCGGGCACTGCCGGCTGCACAGCTGGAGTCTTGCTCTTTGTCTCCTTCCAAAGGAGACTTTGGATTCAACTTTTGGAGATGAGCCTGTTGCCGGTTTTCCATCCCGCTGGCCTAAAAAAGAAAGCACAGAGGTATTTTCCTGCTGTATTTTCGTGTTCAGGGGGGTGTCACTGGCCAATATGAAACTCTCTTTTGGCCTTTTCTGCTTTACGAGGCCAGTTCCCAGCCGCGGAGCGGGTGAGGGCTCGTTCTGCTGTGCTGCGCCGCTGCGTGCCCCCAGCCCCTGCTGCCCCCGTCGCGGCTGTGGACGCAGCAGCGTGGTCTCAGCGTCCGCAGATGGAAGTGAAATGAGGAAGGTTTCCCCTCGGACTCTGGCAGATGTAACCCCTGAGCTGTTCCAGCCAGTGTAGACTGCAACAGACGTGACCTTGGCTGTCTTGTTCTGGGTGAGAAATGGGGAACTGTGGTGAAAACCTCTCGGTAAGTGGGAGGCCGGGCAGGTGGGCTGTGAAACTTTTCCATTTCATCTTCACTTTGCAAGCTGTCCCTGTGCTTGCTGGCACGTGCATCCTCAGAAGCGCCACGCAACACGCTGGAATCACTTTGCAAACTTTTTGCTGTACCTGCAGGAGACCTTGAACTATAAAATAGCATTTTATTATCTGCATAACGCTGGACTCTTGCAGCAATGCCAATGTCAGAAAGATTGTTAATAAATAATGAACAGCAGAATGAGCCAAGGGTTGACCTTTTGTAGAGCACCATCTGTCACCGGAGCTTCGCTTGATCTTTACTTCCAGTGTTGATTTCTTTTCCCATCCCCCTTTGGGGATATTGTGGGTTTCACTCTTATGAATAGCTTTTGTCTGACTTGTAAAAACTCTTGTAAAATTGAGAGGTTCCCAGCTTTCATGGGAGACAAATATTTGGGGAACTAAATCACGGATGTTTGTGGAACTGCCAGTGACTATAAACAACCCTCCTTGGACCAAAGAGGAAAGCTGCTCGAAAACATCCCTGGATGCGGTGAGTTAGGGAGAGTGTCTAAGCGCATCCTTGGGACAGTAGATCATAACCTGAATTTACAGCTGCTGTGTTTTCCACTTTCTATATTGTCTGACAATGGGAAGGTAAGAAAGAAGGCAAAATCCAGGGAAAGGCTTTGCCAAATACTTAAGTTAGTGCTTGCTCGTGTGCTCTCAGGGAGCGGATCCAGCCGGCGTTTGGAGGTTGCCTGCGGGTAACCGAATGAGTCGCAGCGAGCGCCTGCTCCTGGTCCGCTGCAGGGTGAGCATCGTGTGTGCCTCATCACGTAATTTGGGAGGGAATTGCAGGAAGATAAATGCTTCAGTTTTCCAAACTGTTCATAAATAAGTTCTTGTGAAAAGAATGCAAGTTCATTCCCTCGGGTTTGGGGAGTAAGTGGCCCATTTGGCAATATGGTTCAGGTTTGCTCTCCCCCCACCGCCTCTTTAGCAATAATGCCATCAATTGAAGGAAATCATAATCAAATGTGACCTATACAGAATTTCCTTCCTTAATTCTTTGTAATTTCCAAAGCCTTGATTCACAGAAACCAGATGCAAGGAAAATCTATTAAGTGATTTCTCCTGTCTTTCGAGCCGAAGGTGGATTATGCCCTGCAGTGTATTTTCTGACGTTGTGCAGAACCTAAAATGTTCCAAATGATGAAACTTCCATCACTGGCCCAGGAGGTGATTCTAAAACATAATAAATCATATTGCCACCAAGGTTTCCTTGATGTTCTGCCTGAGATGAGGTAGAATTTCCTTGTTTCTACCTACTGTGACTTTCCTACCATCTACAAAAATGCTTGTCTCGATGCCTGATGGTTTCTGTTCTGTGGGCTTTCCAACTGCGTCCTTCTTCCCTCCGTCCGAGCGGGGTGGTGGGCTGGGGCCAGGCTCCTCAGACAGCGTTGGTTTCTTTTTTAATTTCTTTCCTCAGTGTTGGGTATTTTGAAGGTAACTTAGATTTAGCCTCTTTATCCTGACTCAGCTGGAAGGAGGAATGTTTGTAGTATGACTCCCTACATTTTATCTGTAACTTTAAATGGAAGGATTTTCTAGTTAAATGCCTTGCTGGGTCCTATTTTAGAAGTGTCTTCTGCTTTGACTTGGCTACAGTTTGGATGCAAATCATTCCCCTTCCCACACGTTAGCACAAGCTGATGGTTGTAATTATATTTGTAACGTTAGAGATGCTGCGGAGATGGGTCTAAACGCACGGATCACAAGAATCCTCCCTGAATGACGTCGCTTTGGTATTATTTACCTTTCGGGCAATGCAGCACAGGCGCTCGCTAGTTTAAATATGGAAGTGCTTGAAACCCAAGCTACGGACAGTACGTAAAATTCCGCTTTTACTAATGAGACAGGACCACGGGGTCCCGCCGGGTGAGCTGGGGGTCTCTGACCCCCACCGGCAGTTCCCTTCCCTGGCCACGTGTGTCTGGCGTCTCCGGCTGCGCTGGGGTCGGTATTTCCAGGAGTTAATTTTGGACCCGGCCATGCATCGGTAGCCCTCCAATTTATGTCAGAAGCGACCTTTGCCTGCATTTCCCCCTGCTCCTGTCCTCCCCTCGCCGTCTCTCCTAGAGAGTGCTGACAGGAGCTCTTCTCCTTCCTTGTCATTTTGGAGATCGTCAGCGAAGCCTGCGGAGAGGTGACCTCCATCAGGAGAGCGCGACCGGCGCTGGACGCAGCCCAAGCCGGAGCCCTCCTCTGGCGGGCAAGGTGACACTGGGCCTCACACCCACATTTGCGGCAGTTCCGTCTCCTCCGAGGGGAGGGGTTTCGTTGGGAGCGCACGGTCCCACACGCTGTAAGGGACAGAGCCCCAGTCACGGGGAAAGAGCCAGGCGCGGAGCCCCAGACCCGAGAGAGGCACCAAGCCCAGCTGCCCCTCGCAGAGGCCGGTCAGTGTGACTCGCGGTGCTTGTTCCCACTCTGCTCCGAGGGTGCTGCTGGGGCGACGACGCTGCGGTTCGGCAGGCGAAGGCGGCTCGATGGCACGCACGGCTGCCGCTGCCATCCTGACACGCGCCGCTCGCCACGTGTCGTGCATGATGCCCGTCCCTTTTCGTACAGGCTCCCAGCGGGTTTAATGCTCTGACCTGCTCCTTAGCTGAGCGCAGCCATTGCCCAGTGGCTTTCCCACGGCGTCGGCATTGCGGCTGTGGCACAAGCCTGGGGTGCGGCAGCCAGGGGTGTCCTGAGGGGGCTGGGAGCAGAGAAACCCAATTTTGAATCGAGACGATGTAAAAGTAGAGAGATCTGGGTTTTCTGAAGCCCAGGTGTTGTGTTAAGACTCATTGAAGTCCCAGAATGAGGTTCTGTAAGGTAGCGCGGCTGCTGGGAAGCCGGCTGCGGGGGGGCATCAGCGAGGTCGGACCTGGTCCTCTGCACCTGCCACCGGCACAGGGGCGCCCTCGGTGTCCGCAGCGAGAGCTCCGCCAGGCGCCGGAGGGTCAGAGGCTCCGAAGGGCAGGGTCCAGGTGAGTCCCAGCACACTCCTGCTCCACACCTCGCTTTCTGCTCCCAGCAGTGTTTGGTATTTAATTTTTTTTTTTTTTTAAGCTAACTGTAGCTGGAAAAGACAGAAAATTTTAGAACTTTCCTAATTTGTCTCTTATGGCCACTGACACTTTTAATTGAATATCTGGACTTCTGCTCATGGAATTGCTGCTCATCAGAATGAGACGCTCCACAGTATCCTCCTCCTGAACTGCGGAAACAACTTGATTTGATTCAAAGTACATGGAAGGATAAAACATGAAAGTCAATTGACTTAAATGTGGAAAAAAATGCAGCTTGGTTATTATGGCGTATGCTAAATTTTAATAGCATTTAGAAAGTGTTTTGTGGGGTAGAAAGAAGCAGCAAACCCATCAAACCTCAGCTGTGTTCTGGTTTATAGTGCAGAACACTTTTCTGCTGCCATCCAAAGGTTTTACAAGGTAATAAGGCACAGCTGAACCCAAGGGTTTCAAGATATATGTAAAAAGCATGCATATAAAGGAGTAGAATAAAAGGTTGCACTGCAGAGCAGGTAGGATTTAGGCAGAGATGATTTTAGTGGAAAGCCTCTTTGACTTGTTCTGTTCCGTAGATATTTACTAACATGTATGACTACTTAAAGATGAACGTTTTGAAGTTCTGAAGGCCTGGGGTATCTCTAATATATTATGGTTCTTTGTTTAAAAAAAACCACCACCACCACAATTGCAATAATTCACTAATCTGTATTTTTAAATACATTGAAAATCAGTAAGAGAAGCTGCTGTTCTTTGGTTAAAAAAGTGAACCTGAAGAGTGATATATTTCATCAGTTTGAAATATTGGTTGTCATTTCTGACTTGAGCAAGCAGTCACAGCTGATGCCTAGTTTTCATCTATAATTTTATTTTTCATTGTATTTCTTTTTAAAGATACTGTGCTTTCTTGCGCAGATTTATAGTCCCTTCATCTTTATACACTAATAATATGTTGTTGTGCGCTTTTCGCAAACTACAGCAGAGAATTAAGCCCGTAAGTCTTTCCCTGATATTAGTTCAGGTGTTCTGTCCTGTTACTGAGTGCATTGCTTTTTTGTAACGCCAGAGAAAAAATCCAACAAACCAACCTACCTAAAAAAGAAAAATAGAATCCAGACTTAACTGGATTTTGCTCTTACTTCTAGTGATTTAGCCAACAGCTGGAATGGCTTTCTAGTTCTCTCGGGTGATTTATCAAAAAGTTTTGTTTGCAAAACGAGAGCCATGAATTTGCTCAGTTGCTCGGTATTTTAGAACCCCAGTTTTTGAGTATCTCCAGGCTGGACTGTGTGTGGTTTGGTCTCCGCTCTGGCTCGGGCTTTCCACTGACTTTGGATGGCAGCTGGGACACCAAATTGAATTCTGTCCTCTAAAAGTACCGCTATAAATGCACATTTTAACGAAGGTTACTCTGAAAATGCCTGAGAGTAGGAGAACAGGTTTCTGGCCAGCTGCCCGAGGGCTGACCCAGCCCCGCAGCACCCGTGTGCGGCAGGGAAGTTCCTGCTCCTGGTTCAGGGGTGCTGGTGACTGTCCCCACGGGCTTTGCTGGCCTGGGTGTCTCTGCTTTGCTGCACCAAAGCTCCCACCATTTCTGCGTGATAGCAAGTTACTGCATGTATACGCAGACTAGGTAAGTTTTTTAAAAGCTTTTCCTTAACTGTATGATCTCACCTCTGTTAGCAGTTTAATGGAGACAGGAGCTAAGTGCATTAAACCCTCGTTCTATATTCATCTGACAGGGGGCTGCCTTTCAGGCATGTGTTGTGTCTGTCGGACCTGCTGGAGACCCTGATCTGGTGCTGGCGGAACCTGCACGTCGCTGTGAGCCGCAGGATCAGGCCCCGCGTAACTGGTCCCAGTGCGTGCGAGGGGAGGAAAGGGCCGAGGAGGGAGGGGGAGGCAGCGGCGCCGGGGGCAGGAGGAGCCGGGTCCCTCTGCTGTGACGCCGTGGTGGCGCCGTGCTTGGGCAGCCAGAGGATCCCGGCCGGCCTCACGCGCGGATGAGCCGTCCGTCCATCTGGCAGCAGAATGACATCTCGATTGCTGGTGTATGGTGGCTGTCAACCACTTGGGTGCCCTTTTTGGGTTTTTTTTTTTTCCTCTTTGGGCATAAATGCAGCTGGCCTGCCTGGAGAATGGTGTAAACGGGTTACAAAGTTAGTGGTCCCAGGAGTTTCAAGTTAAAAATGGTAAACAGTGGAACGTGCTGACTGGCATCAACAAAATCAGATGCTAGAGATGAGATACTTTGACGTGTTTGTTGCAGGAGTATTTATTAAAATGTAAATTATAATTGTATAGATAAATCATGTTTCTCATAGATCTCATTCTCTCTGCCAGTGGTGTAGCTACAGAGTGGAAGGTTGGCGAGGGTTTAGGATTGTGCCATCAGGAGTTCCCGATGTCTCATGCAAAAGCCTTTCACTTTCCTCCGGTGCGTCGTACGCTGGCGGTTGTCAGAACCCGGAGACCAGGCTAAATGGGGCTGGATGTAGTGTGATGATGTCTCTGTTTCATGTCTGCCAGGGGATAATCCCCCACAGATTGAATTCTGAACATGTTTCCACGAAGTTTTGTTCACTGACATACCGTAGTGATGCTCCCTTACACGCACCCACACAGAGGCACGGGAGCCGCGTGGCAGCCGGCACTGCGATCCCGACAGAAACACGGCGGCAGCTGAAAGGGGAGACACAAGCAAGAGCTGCTTTTCCTTTGACTTCTCTTGGGTCTGGCTGGGGAAACCTGCGCATTGTCTGAGGAACAGTATTAATCCTCAGCTTCTGAACAAAGATGCTGCCTTTAATAGAGCTTGCTTTTGAAACACGACTCCTGGAGTTGTACAAATACCCCATCAATAGTGCAGCGGCTCATTGCATTGTCCCCAGTGCATGCAATCTTCATTATTTGCACTGTTGGTAAAAGGCGGTGTTTCTAGCAGATCCGCAGTACTCCATTTAGCTGAGAACAATGATTTATTCCCCCCTCTCCATCGGACACCCTCTGTTTCCCTGGCTAATAACGAACTCTGGCTGTGAGGGAGGGGACAAGGAAGGATGGTTCTGCTGTGAGAAAAGGCAGCAAACCAGACCTTGGGAAGAAAAACTCCCACTCCCTGTCAGACGGTGTTAAAACACGTATATGTTGCTTAAAGCCCTAAGTTACCTGCTGATGCAGACATTACTAAAGCAGGCTTTAATTCCAGGCAGTCTGGCACCCTGAGCAGGGCTGCGGATGGGAGGTGCTGTCTCTAGCTGCTGGTTTGGGGCACACATCATGGAACCGTAGAATACCACGTTGGAAAGGACCTCCAGGATCATGTGGTCCAACCTTTCTTTGCAAAAGCACGGTCTAGACAAGATAGCCCAGCATCCCGTCCAGCTGCATCTTAAAAGTGTCCAAAGATGGGGAATCCACCACTTCCCTGGGGAAGATTATTCCAATGGCTTATGGTTCCCGTTGTGAAAATCCCCTTCCTCGTACCTCTGGGGCTGCCTCTTTTTTTTTTTTTCTTCTTTCTGCCGATGCCGGGGCTGGAGTGGGTATGGCAAGTCTTGGCACAGACCGTCAGTGCGCCACCAGCTCCTCTCGTGGATCCCCTGCCCGGCGCTTGCTCCCCACCAGCTTTCCCTGCAGAAGGTTCTTGGAGCAGAGCAGGGAGACAGAGAATGCATTGCGAGCAGGCGAAAGCAGGGGTGTTCTGGTGGTTTTGTTTGTTTGGTGTTGAGGTGTGGAAATCACGATAAATTCCCAAGACTCGGCACTCTGGGCCTTTGGAACAACCTGCTGGGAATCAAGAAACACAAGCTGCTGCCAGAGGCGTTAGCGGGGGTCGTCAGCGCCTCAGCACGAGCCTCACGCCGGGCAGGACGCGGCACGGTGCCAGGGCCGGATGGCCAGCAGAGATGCAGCTCTTCCAGCCCTCAGGACTGCCCGAGCATCCGCCGCCGGTGATGGAAAGAGGCACATACTGGGGGCCTCTGCCGGGTGTTCCTGCCTTTTTGACTTGCCAGCAGTGAGCTGGCGCGTGGGACGCTGGATGCAGCGCCTGCGCGGTCTGCGGGTCAGGGCAGAGGGTGCCTGCGCTCTCCCCTGGCTGCTCGGCGCCTTCGCTGCCGCTGAGCAGCTCATGCTGCTGCGCAGGCACAAAGAGCATCCACATCCCGGGAAGAGGACAGGGAAGGGCATCCTTGCTGTGCCCCTTTAGACATTTCCCTTCTTTAAAACTGTTCTAACTGGGCAAACTGGTGCAGCAGTGCCGTGCAATTACGTCTTGGGCAAAGGAAGCGATCTGCCGGTGTCTCTATCCAGCTGTCACGCAGAAACCTTCACCAGCCACTTTTCTCCGCTGCAAGTGCCAATCATGACAGCAATTCGGTTTCACGGCTGCGTGCACACATGGGCTGAGTCATTTGTCCGCTCCAAAGCCTTAACTCTTCCAGAGTCATTGCTTTCCAGGGTACAGCCTCCTCTCCCAAAGCTCACTATTCAGTTGTAATTCCCAGTTGGCCACTGCTTTTGAGATCTGTCAGCTAGCCGGCTTTTAATCCATTAAATGTGCGTGTTACAGATAATGTATAGCGGTATTTTTCTAATATTAGCATGCTGTTTGGTACTAAGTCTAAGGCTGTACAAAATGTTATGTGCCTTACAAACATGTTGCCTTTGTCAACCAGACTTTGAACCTCCTCAAAGAATGAAATCAGGTTTGTTTGACAAGCTATTTCCCACGAAACCAGGTTGGTGAGCGTTAGTTGCAGTCACGTCCTTTAATTCCTTATTCATTGAATCTCATATCAATTTTTCCACTGCTTTGCGTGGGACTGATGTTGGACCAGTCAGCCCAATGTGAAAGAATGAGAGGTTTGTTCTGCTTGACCTTTTTGGGTATTGATTAAGAGAGAAATTATACAGAACGTAGGTATTACGTGTGATTAAAAGTTAGTAGCCCTTCCCATGTTACAAGTGGCAAACATGACAGTCTATTTACTTCCTCTAATTATATATTGCTATATATTGCATACAGGTGTGCCATGTAGTTAATAATTAACAAGACAAGAATTAGTGTTTCGGGTGACTTTATAAAAAGCAGAGCTGTGATGTTGAGACCAGCAAAATCTCTTAACATTCCTGCAAATGTTCAACGTGTGCAGTTACCTGAGATGAAAGTCTATAAAATTGGGTAGGCGGCAGAACCAGGGCACGCCTGAGCGCGTGGCTGGAGCCAGCAATTAGGGGTGCTCGTCCCTGGGTGGCACAGGGGGAACTGAACAGATGAGTTGTGCGAGAGCGTTTGGGTTGTGCCAGTGGGAGACGTGTCGAGTGAAGCGCATCGGGTACATCAAGGCAGACAACACCGTCGTGGTTTCATCCTGGTTTCATTAGGGAAACAAAAAGACCAGGGACTAGATTAAATTTTTGGCTTTATCTGGTAATATATTAGAATAAGCCAGCAGAGAGGCCTGCAAGATGTGGTGGGGTTTTTTTATTTAAACATTCTTGCTTCAAGCTTAAGAGTGTTCTTATTTGGGAGTATGTTTCCAGTTATTTGCAATGTGCTAATTACCCGGTGGCAGAACCTAAGTGGGTGTAAATTGTCATATCTCTGCTGACTTCAGTGGAACTGTGGCAATTTACACTTCAGGAGGATCTGTCACCTAGATTCTTGCCAAATTTAAAATCCCTTCGCTCTAACTTGGCTGGGGAGCCTCAGGCTCGTGGGAATACAGAAGAAAGCAAGCGTTTTGTAGAGCTTAAAATTCTGCGCGTCTCATTGATTTGTTAGCGTTTGTGTTTGTTATTCAATCCGCCACAGTGATGTGTAATGGATACTTGAGCCATCTCGACTGATGAGAAAGGAATCCTGCTTCAGATCGGCCGTTGCCATGGAAACCGCTGCGGGTACCACGGGCTCCCCGCGAGCTGGAGGGGGCATCGGCCATAATTCAGCGCCGAGGAGGCGGCAGCACGCACGGCCTTCAAAAGCCTCTGCGAAGTTAAAAACGTGTTAAAGGCTTGTGCCTTTTATCGCGCCTTTTGACGTGACCGTGCGTCTGGCCAGGACCTGCGAATGCCCACGGCACGGCTGGGGGCGGCAGAAATACCTCCCTCCCCAAACGCCCCGAGTGCCGCAGACGGCTAACCCTGCCTCTTCAGAGCAGGCTAAATGAGAGATGACTCAGGGTGATGGTAAATAGCAAGTGGGGAATTCCAGGCAGAAGGGCATAAATACAGATTTGTTTGGCCATCTAGCATCCTGACGTTTTCTGCTGTAATGGCCTTTTAATTGATTAATCCTAATATAAAAGATTCATGTTGTCAGCTCCCTCCACAGCTTTTTCAGTTCAGCGTCATCTTGGAAGCCAACAGGAATGGCTCTCAAGGTGATGAGAGCCCTGGAGAAGATGGTGGTGACGGCAGAGCCGGGCACGGGCGGTGCTGGTGCCTCTGCAGCATGCGGTGCGAGTCGCCGAACGGCTGTTGGTGGTGGGTTGGCGCTGACTGAAGCTGTTCTGCCGGGTGACGGTGCCGGCGAGTCGTCCAGTGGTGGGGACCAGAGGGGACACCAGGCTGCGGCTGGGAATGGCGCTGCCCAGCCCGGGTCTCTTCCCTCGGGTCGGGGTCTCCTCTCTGGCGGTAGCGCTGTTCATGGCTGCGGATCGTACCATGCACATTGATCGTGAACCCTTCCCTATAAATCCTGCGGTGCCTACGGACCTGCTGAGGGCTTTTCTCCTGGGACGTGGCAGGAGGTGGTCAGCTGGTTTCTGTGTCTGCCAGGGCTGTAAAAGCCTTTGAGGTGATGATATCACCAGCAGGACGACACCCAGGAGCCTCGTGAGACTCTGCCCCTGCATCTAGATGCATCAGGCAGCTTTGGCCAGAATTTGTCTGTTGGAAGAAGCAGCAAGAGGAGAAAGCAATCCTTTTTTTCCCTTACTCTGTTCATTCCTCAGTTGCATCAATGGTTTCTCAACATTTTAAAAACAAATGAAGAATTTCCCTAAAAATCACAGAGTTACATGAGTGCTTCTGAGGCTATTTCCTTTCCATTTTTTTTTTTTTAGATATTAACATCAAGATTTGTAAAACAAAGGACATCCTGCATCCCTGCCTGCCTCTTCTCCATTTTCCCTCCCGTTTCTGTCCTCACCGAACACGCTACGTGCGGTCCCCCCTGCGTGCCCTGCCCTGCCCCTTCATGCGCTCATCCAGCATCATCCTTGCTCAGATGCTTCTTGGCCACCCTCTTCCCCCGTGCTCCTCACCTCATCTCAAGCCTCCAAGACCTCTGACAGCCTCTCCCCTCCGTGCATCCTTCTGTTTGCAGCTCTTTTTTTTTTACTTTTTTTCTTTTTGGCGTATCTGCCACAGGGTGCATATTCCGTTCAGTGTTCAAAAGCTCATTTTTGCCCCCAATTAGTGCCCGATGCCAAACAGCCCTGCACTCGCTGGCTGGATTTGCTTTTCCTCATGCCTTTCTCAGGAGTGTTTGGTGAGGCACATCCTTGCTCCGCCAGGATGCCCACAGAGGACTTGCAAGTGCTTTGTCCGATGAAGTGCCGCGATGCCACCTGTGAGGCAGAATGTCATTTTTTCCATTGCTCCACCATATGTCTTTGTAAGGTCTCTTACGTGGCACGACGGAGTCCTGTCCCCATCCATTGTGTCTCACGTTCACAGCAGCATTGAAATGTTATTTATAATTGCAGCGAAGGACCTGGGGCCACCTCGCTTTTGTATAGCTTAAATAAAGGTGGGGTGAATAATGAGTTCCTCACTACCTCTGTGCTGTAACTCTTGGTATTGTTAAATACTGTCATTGTTTTTTCACCTTGTCTGATGCTAACTGTATTTATTCATATTATGTATCGCCTTGAAGGCATCGGTGTTTGGCATTCATTTGAGTCAGTGGCTCAAATGGTGCAGCCCTTTCTGCATTTTCTTTTGCTGCCTGCAAGTACGTGGAAGTGAGTGTAATAATCCTCTAGCGAACTGTGCAGCCCTTCTTAAAGAAGATGAATCCACAGGCAGTGAGAGATTTTTCCAGAATCTTATTTATTGGCCATCTGCTTGCATGTCTCATCGCTTTCCCACTCGGGAATTTAAAGGCTGTTAGACCCCACTTCCAGATGAAAGAGGGGCAAATACTGGGGTGGGGAGAACAGAACGGGCTGCCCAGGTGCCAACACCTTGGAACTTACCGTACCTTCCCATCCCTTGCTTATGAATGACTAAATGTTAAAATAAATACACCCATTGATTTCATAAACAGGTGTAATGTACCAGGTAGCAGATTTTTATCTACTTTGGGCCTAATTCATTAACATTTTGCTTGTACAGGCATATCGTTATCTTTATGTGGCTTCTCTGGTTGGCCATATGGGTTTGTTGGCAGCATAGTATTTTTCAGCAAGGATGCAGCAAACTTGCCATCTGGGGGATGTTTGCCACACTACTTGAAAGAGGTTTAATTTTTTTTTTTAAATTTTTTTGTGTTTAATTTTTTTTTTTTTAAAATAGGGACATAAGAAGTTTCTGTTATCTCCCATTTTGCCATGGGTGGTGCATGTTTTACTTTCCTTAGCACTGAAGCACGGGGCAGCAGTGGCTGGCGTTCAGAAGAGTTTGCTGGGTGGGGATATACTCAACCTCTCTGCCGTGCTACCTGCAAAGTTCGCCAGAACTGGGGAAGCTGGCTTTGGGAGCTATTAGAAAAAACTGCTTTTTTGCAAACACACGTTGATATTCCGAAAGTACGGGTATATTTTATTGCACCATTCCCAGACCAGTACATTACGTAAAGTTGATTTATGGGTGCGGAAATGACAGCAAGTGAACTGCAGGAGCCATCAGTATGGGGGGTGCGAATGTGCCGGAATATGCCTCAGCTGCGGCAACTGGGAGGATGCTCCTCGTACCAGGAATTGCCACCCAGGAGCTCCTTTACCTCCGCCACCAACGCTGCGCCCGCCCGTGGTGGGGGACGCTGTCCTGCGGGGCGGGCGGCTGGCGAGCACCGCGGCCCCGGTCCGTGCGGCTCAGCTCGCCCAGCTCGGTGGAAGAGGAGGGAACGCACAGTACCATGTTACTAAGCAGCATCTGGAAAATTGCCTTTAGGTCTTACATTCATGTTTGTAACCTTTGTAAAAATATTATTTCCCTTTGCTACCCGGTTTTTATAATGTCAATATACTAAGCTCTACCTCCTAGTATTACATCTTACACACAGCGCTGCCTTCTTTATACCCTAGAGCACATGTGTTTTCTAAGCTGGCTTTCAAAAATAGCCGTTTTTAAAAAAAAAGAATTCACAGGAGATTTTGCTGTTGGCAGGGAAAGAAGTTTTTATCGTGGTCTGGAGCAAAATGCGCAGCGGATCTTTAACTGAAGTTCACCTTTAGCATTCAGGGTTCTTCTGGCTCCAATTTGAAAGCCATTGCGGTGGATCATTATCTGCGGAGATTAGCTTTCCTTTGGGACTGTCGTCTGTGCTGCAGCTCCAGCGCACAGAGCCAGAACAGCCACCCCCGTTCGGCGCGTGCCGGCCGCGAGCCCTGGGTCTGGTCCGCCAGCACGGCTGCCTGGGGGGCGCTGAGCCCTCCCGAGCTCCACCGGGGTCCGCTGCGCGTGGTGCTCCAGCCTCCAGACCTTCCTCCTCCTCCTCGGGAAAAACGAGCTTCTCTTCTATTAGTTTTTCAAATTTTATCCCATCTAAAAATCTTATTATCTTCCCGTTTTCCCTCCATGAAATGCAGAATTAAGAAGCTGCATTTAGGTTGTGGAAAGGATTGGCCAAAAACACGTGTAGCCAAAAAGGGCAGTTCCTAATCAGCAGTCACAACGTCAGTAAATGTAGCAGTAATGCAATTAGTTGTACAATGTCACTGGTGGTGATTGAATTCCGTGGAGTTGCACTGGAATTTAAGGAAATTAATACAAATCATGTATAACACTCTTAGTAAGAATACCAAATCCTAGCATCTTATGTTTTGACATGTCTATTATTTATATGCAAATTCAGTCTTTTCTGCAGAATTTCCTTGGAGATAAACATTTTATTAGGAAGTTAAGGAAGAGGATACAATACGTTAATGGAAGATAATCAACATGTAGCTTCTGACTGGGAATATAACGATGAGAAAGAGGGGGATTAGCTTTTATATCATCTTTACTCTTTGAGATGTATTCTCGTTTCCCTCTGCCCCACATATGCTCTGCTTGCAGTCTGTGTAAAACCACACTTATTTGCATATACTCAGCGACACTTCACACACGGGATGATCTTTGCAGCTAAAACCAGTGTCTCGTATGTGCATAGAGGGTGGCTTTTACACGCAGTTGCTTGTTATTCGGAGTTTGTTACCCTGTCCGAGGGTAACAAAGAGAGTGTGTGCTGATTGCTATTAATGGCGTGTGCAATCCTAGGGTGCTTCAAAGCAGGAATAATCGGGAGATGTAGGGCACGGTGTGGCCGCTGAGCAAGGTGGCATTACATTATTTACAATACTATATACGGTGGAGGAGAACATTGTTCAGGGAACATCAGTGGAAAGCAGAACAGAAAGGGACAAGTCGAACTGATCAGGGAAATGGGTTGTTTTATGAGCAGAAATAAAAAGCTTGTTTAGCTTGTTTAATCCGGCAAACCCAAGGCTGAGAGGTGATATGGTTGCTCCATCTACAAATGTCAAAGGAATAAAGTGGGGAGGTGAAAAGCCACGTAAACTGAAGGACGGCATTGGCACGAGAATTGTCCGGAGCAAGAACAGCCGCAGGTCAAAGCCACTGGAGATGACGAGAAGAGGGTTTCTGTTTGTCTCGGAGCCTGGGGTCTCTGTAGGAGCCTCCTCGCAGGAGTCGGGGTGCAAGTCGTGGGCTTGTGGAAGGGAGCAGGGGCTGGGGCTGGGCAGGAGCCGAGGGCTGAGGTCGCCAGCAGCGTCTGCACATGGGAACGCTGGGCTCGATGGCCAGAAATCGTGGGTGCTGGTGGAAGCCATGGCATGGGCTGCTCTGGACAGGAAGGTTCTTGTTTCCTTCTTTTTTCTTTCTTTTCTTTCCCCTCTCCAGAATATAGTTAGATTTCTGTTGTGTGTTAGGACGTGCTGAAATATTCTTTGCTGGTTAATTATGCTTGATGGCAGATTAATCGTAAAACATTGGAGAAGCCGAACCTTTCTGGGGTGGCACAATCAATATTTAGAAGGCACCAAAAACTGCAGTTTTCCCTGTACTGTATGAATACCTGTCTACATTATTCTCCAAATGATGCCATTTCACATGCTGCTGCTGTCGTCGTGATGAATCGGTTCACATACAACTTTGAGATGATGACTTCTAAATGTAGGGCTTGGCTTCATGAAACCTCCCTGTACGTCTGTACAAGATACAGAGCAATTCTGCCTGGAGGTGCCACCAGCTGAGCTGGGTAGCCGGGTGCTTTCGTGTGCTCGTCCCACTGAAACAACTGAGGTTTGGCTTTTGTTTAAATAAATAGTGTGTGGTTGTGTAAGCTGGTGGATAATATGTACTTTGCTAGCAAACCCGATCTTGCTAAGTCAGCAAGAATAATGTGAAGAGGATGGTCACAACAAAACAGGTATACAGACTATCTACAGAAAAAAGCATTTTTACAAAGATGCCTGTGCAGCTGTGCAAGCACAGTGTGTATTTGTGTGGCTGCGTTGTGCTTGGAAGGCTTTGGTGGTCTGATGATCCTTCAACAATACTTTGTGTCCTTGCACCATTTATTGTGTGTCTTTAAGTTACCTGAGGGGAGTTTTACATTTCAAACCGGATTTGTGCCCTTGGCAGTAGTAGTAGTGGAATTAATAATTACATTTTTGTAGAATTAATAATTATGTTTTTATAGAATGTTTCATTTGCAAAGTGCATTACAACTGGTCTGTAATTCATTGCATACCTGTAATGACACAGAACTGTGTCAGAGACTCTGTAGCGGGAGAATTACAGAAGCACTTTAGTTTTTGAGGGGCGGCTTCCTTTTCTTTCTCCCTGGGGCGCTGGTTTCGGTGCAGAGCTGGGTCAGATGACGGCCACTGAATGTAGATTGGGGGGCTGTAGGCGGAGGGGGGTGCTGCCTGTAGAAACTCAAATTCCACATAGCCCAACAAATGATGTCATGCAAATGCTGGGAAAACCTGGAATTGGCTTTTTGGCATCCGAGCGGTGGGGGATTGGGGGCCGCCTGGGCTGACCGCTGGCTGCTGCTGCGTGTTTGATGTTGCGAGGATGCTCGTGGCGCCCCAGTTCTCGCTGGCTCACTGCAGGCAGCAGCCTCCGGCCCCGCGCGCCGAGCAGTGCCGCTGCTGGCAGGAGACGATGCTCTCTACCCTGCTGGGCAGATGGCATCTCAGCTCAGCTTTTTTTTTAATGCACATTGAGCTTTCTTGCTTGTATCGATGATATTGAAGGATGAAACATCCTCTCCAGGAGATGGGGTTGTGTTTGGTCTTGGGGCTGATAGGAGCATCCTTGGGTCCCTGTTGCTGTTGTCGCTGCATCTGTATTGCTGCAGCTTGTTCCTTTTGTTTGTTGACTATTAATAGAGTATTTAATCTTAGCTGAGCAACAGCAACCAAAGTTTTTTTGATAAATAAGTCTGCACAGATATTTGCTTTAGGCTTTTAACTTTCAGCTTGAATATGTTTAAATAAACTTTTTTGTTTGAGCATCCTGTCTGCCGAGATAGTATGAATGTTTAAATTTCCTCATCACAAGCAAAGGCTGTTACGTGGGTGAGACAGACGTCTTGGGGAGCGGTTCATTAAGTCGATCCCCTTCTGAATGTCAGAGGGTAGCAAAGTCAGCTAGCCTGTAAAAAACACTGGGTACTCGACAGAAACATTCACAATCAGAAAGGAAAAGGATCTTTCTGCTCTATGGATAACACTGTAGA
Organism: Chionis minor; assembly: GCA_013398295.1. NCBI lineage: Eukaryota > Metazoa > Chordata > Aves > Charadriiformes > Chionidae > Chionis > Chionis minor. Next base: position 160,699 of record VZSF01010244.1, on the reverse strand, counting down.
GACACTGACAGTATAAATTTAGGTGAGTTATTTAAGCTTGATTTGTCATTTGTAACAGCAAACCCTGACAGCCAGGGAAGATATTTTATAGTAGAGGTAATTGAAGGGTGTTGGGGTCCTGGATCCTGGAGGCGGGCGCAGCTGCAGGGAGATGCTCAGCCCACGGCTGCTCGCTCCCTGCTCGAGCACACCTTCGGTGTGTGGGGAAATATTCCCCTTCTCCGTTTACTTGCTGTGTTGGTGCTTCTCTGACCCAGCTGCTTTTTCCCAGTTGCTGGTTTCCCTCGGTGGTTTTCCTGCTTAACCAATTCTCTCCTTGGTTCTGTTTCCTTGTCTGCTCGCTCAGCGTCTGCGTTAGGCTGAGCATGGTTCTTCTGAGCTTGTTAGTTTATTAGTTTTTGAGCTATGTTCATTGTAGATATATTTACTTAACAAGGTAAACAACAAAGTAATGAAGCTTTAGCTGAGTGTACCTTTGTTTGTTTTAAGTATTAGAACTGAAGAAGATCATTTAAGATGCAGAAAATAACGCCTGTGGTCCAGAGGAGGCCGTGGGAGCGTGCTGGGCGCCGGAGGCTGTGGGGTCTCCGCTGGGGCGAGGGGAGGTCGGTGCTGCACAGCCTCAAGCCGGGGCTGCCAGCGACCCCAGGACTGGCCAGGGTTTAAACGCAGTGCGTTGTGAAACCCCCATGTTCTGCCCCGAGTGCTGGAGGGAAGAAGCCTGCAAGATGTTTTTCAACTTTAACGTGGATGTTTGGGAAACAGGGCCAAAAACCCAGAAAAATCTTTTCAAATGATGTGTGAAGAGTGACCGATGCTACACTTGGGCCATCTGCTTGCTAAAGCACCCAGTCCAAGACTGAGACCCTTCATCTCAGGAAAAGCCACATCTCAAACGTTTTGCTGGGACTTTAAGCAAAGAGTCCCCAACCAGTGTTGGACTTCTGTAGGAATTTTTATCAAGGAAAGGAGTGTTACTTTATGCACTGTAACACAAAGGCAGAAACAGGGTCATGTGTCCAATGGAAATATATGAATGAACACAGAAGACAGATTTCTAAATCAACGTGGTGCATCGCGCAGTGCTGGCGCCAGCGCCACCGTCCTGGTCGTGGCCTCATATAAACCAGCTCCTGCAGGTGACAAGCTCCCCCGCTGGTGGGCTTCCCCGTGCCGGCAGGCCATGTAGCACGGGCAGCAGCCTCGGTCCTGGGATCCCTTCCCACCCAGGATTTGGCCGTTCTCTCCTTCTCCATAGTCACTAAACAGTTTCAATATTTTATGAGGATTCTGTCTGCTTAGAATAAGGTAATTGATACAAGCAATTTCAGTTCCCTTTAATATAACAGATCTCAAGTGTGAAACCTCCTTAGTTAATGATCAGCATAAAATAAAAGTCTTTTTTTAGTGTAAGTTCTCAGTTAATTTTACAGTTCGGTTGAAGTGAAAATATCATTAAACAGGGTAGCATTAAACTTTATACTTATTGGACCTCCCTTGCTCTGCAAGGGAGAGATGAGTTGGTGTCTCAACAGTTGCCATTGTGAATTGATCATTCTCCAATCCCCACCTCTTGCACGCGGCATGGTGAGTGTGGAAGGCACGAGGAGGAGGAGAAGGAGGTCTGGGTCGCGAGCGTCCCTCCTGGCAGGGCGGGCTCCATGCAAGCTGCGAGGGACGCACAGCCAGGATCGGTCTGGTTTGTAGAGCTACAGCAAGAAACGTGAGAAAACAGCTATTTCTTGGTGCCAAACCACCATCTCGTGTGCTGCGTGCGTCATGTAGGGCAAGACTCAAACCTAAGAGGTGCTTTGTACTGCAGGCTACATTGATGATGGCAAAAATGTGTCCCGTGGGAAGCATTTGGGGTCCTAAGTTGTGTCATGTTAGCCAGCACTGAGCGGCATTAATGGAAGGGACTTCACGCTTGGGTTGAAAAATGCCCATTTGGGCCGGGAAGGTGAAAGGCGTGGGGTTTCTGTACCAGCGCAGCTCCCGATAGCTCCCGCTGATGGACGTGGACGCGGTGTGACCCTCTGACAGGTCCGTCCCTCCGGGGTGTTTGTCACCGTCTCGCCTCCAGCCGACGGTCCCAGTTCCATTGTGCTGGTCCGAGGCGGGTGCTGTTGGCAGAGCCGCAGCTGAGCGACGCGCTTGCCAAGACGCTGTGGAGCTGCCCATCCACCCGGGCTCCGGGGATGGAGCTGAAGCAGGACAAATCCCGGCTTTCCCAGATTTCTGCCTTGCAGGAGTTGAGCGTGGCAGCAACCGGGCAGCGCAGCAGAGGTGGGGGCTTGTGTGCCGGGTGAGGGTCAGACCCGCCAGCAGCGGCTCTCGGAGCATCGCGCTCGCCTGTGCCAGGCAGTTTACTTTGTCCAGAAATGGTACTAAAACGAGGTGACTGCTGTCCTAGCCTCGGTTTTGGTAGGGTGCCCAAAGTTGTCTCCAAATGAGCACTGGGAAACTGGTACGATTCAGAAGAGTCTCCAAGGGTACATAATCCCCAAACCCTGCAGGGATGCTCAGCTGATGGTCGCCGCTAAATCCAGCCTTAGCGCGAGTCAGTCCCCCTCTTTTCCTCGATATCATTAGGAAACACCTTTTTATTCCAAATTAAATTTGCAAGCCAACCTTGAAATACGGCTACAGTAGTCACATTTTATAAAGCAAGCTCTGTCATTGCGAGGTGGCATCCTTGATATTAAAAAGGTAATGCCTAATTTATTAAGAGTGCATAGTGAATTTAAAAAAAAAAAAAGGCTTGAAGATAACCTTTATTGATATTACTTCCAGCTGCAGTCCTGTTTGGTTCGACGCTGAAGGGAGAGGGGTGCTGAGCGCTGCTGCGGCTGTGCTGGTTCAGAGGGGAGGATTGCGGGGGAGGAAGCACAGGCAGGTCCTCGTGGTGCTTTGCCACGCGCCTGCGAGGAACAAGGAGCTTTGAAGGGTACGGGAGCTGCAGAGCTTTGTGCTGCTGACAAAGAACAGGGGATGTGGTTCCGGCTTTTCATCCTGCTGCTCCCCCTCCTCCAAGGAGAGCATTAAGCACACGTTGTGATTGATTTTGTAGTGAGCCAGGTGAGAGCAAGCTTCCTTCCTTGAGGCAGGATCTGTAAATGGCCACGTTTGCTGTTTTTAAAACCAAACTAGGCTGCAAGCTAGACTATATCAAAATGCAACATTGCAATGAATGAGCTTGGGAAAATGAAGGCAAAATAACAGGTTTTATTATTTAAAAGAGGGTTTAATGCTATAAAAAGATAATGAGGAAATAAACTGTTATTTGCCTGAACTCCAGGAGACGGTGTTCTCAGAGAAAGAAGCATGAAAGATGCTGTGTTAATGGGGGGAAAAAAAGGAGTTTGGGGAGGCAGAAGGTCCTGCTTTGTGAAGGTGGGCACACAGTCCGCTTTACGGGGCCCTCTGCCACGGGCTCCTTTCAGGTGTCAGATTTGCTCTGTGCATCTCTATTTTCTTTATTGTGTTTGTTTCGGGCTCTTTATATAATTCTGTTAAACATCTCTTTAAGACTTGCCTATGGTAAAGAAAAGTTCTCTAGAAAAGGAACCTCTAAGTCCTAAGAGTTAACTTTAAAACAAGATAGCATCTGCTGTTGATAGATTTTGTGAGTGACTGGAGATTTTTACCACTAAGGCACCAATTCATTTATCTTTAGGGTTTGCTTGAAATAATACGATACACAAAGAAAACCCTTAAAGAAGCAAAGGGTAAGTTTTTAAGGAGTGATGCCACTTGTTTTCCAATAAAGGAATATTTTTATAGCATTATGTCCTCTAAATTAATGTTAAATGTGCAGTGGGGTCTTGCAAGGGTCGTGGTTTCACACAAGATTCTTTGGTCTAAAAGTTTCGCTCTTCTCGCACACGGCTTTAAATCCAAATAAATCTTGGGAAAAGTAGTGTCTTGGGACGTGACGGTGACAATGCTGTCCCCGTCAGCGGCGCCACTCACGGTGCCCGGGACAGCGTCCCTGTCCTTCTCCCTGTCTGCTTTCACCTTAGCGATACAACGTCTTCATTAGCCGCCCTGGTGGTAATCTGCTGCTGATGGAGATTAATAGAGAAAATATTTTCTAAACACTTCTGTACACGTTTTCATTAATCTATGCTCAGAAAATTAATCTTGTGGGGCGACCTGCAAAAGGTGTTAATTGCAGTTTTAGAGGAGGATTTATCAAAAGCTTGAGGAGGTGCAGCAACAACCGCACAGCGGTGGCAGGAGTTTCAGAGGGAATGTCACTGTCCTTCAGACCCTTATGCTTAATGCAAACATTTCTTTATAAAAGCTCTTTGAATAATTGAGTAAGGTGAATAATTGAATTAATATCCATTCTTAATACTGTATCGTTATTTTTGAAGGCCACTCAGACAGGGAGGGGGTGTCGTTGTTTTGGTTTGGTTTTTTTTTTTACAGTTACCAATAATGAAATTTGGCATGAAAATGAAACTGTGTGTGTTACGTGACTGGCTTCGGTATGATCATGATTTATTGTCCACTTCTGCTTATGAAAGCACACTCAGTAAATTCCTTGTGATTTGTAAACCTACAGGCAACGTATTGGACAAAAATGATGAATTGGACAGCAGAGGGAACAGATTTCTGTCCACTCATGGGACTCGTTTTTAATGACACTTTTTGCGGTGTTAACATGAGGTTTGAGGAAGCGAGCAACCCAGAATTTTCTGTGATTTCTTCTGCTTTTCTTTGAATCTTGAACGTGAGTTGGTTTCAGTGACTGAGAAAATATTGCTTTTCGATTTTGTGCTGTAGCCGGCTTAAGTAAGACTCAGTGCACGGTCAGTCTCAATGAAGCGTTTTATCTTGGCAGTAAACAAGTATATGAGTGCGTAGCTGTGCCTTTTCTCCCAAATGCTGAAAACCACCTGTTTACAAAAATGAAGCAAACAATGTTGAAATTTACGCATGTTACTGTGAACCTGTTGGACACGATGAATGTCTGGGCGCTATGAATTACATGTGAAAGTATTGATCTTCTTGTGAGCTATATTTAGCCAGTGGAAATTTCACAGTGTTTGAAGTTTCTCTGTACAGATACCGGCTTTGTACATGGGGACTGCTCTCAAGGGATGCCATTTCACCGTTTCAGTCTTGAAAAAAGGTGAAATAGTGAGTAATTTCATGTTGAAGTAACATTTCAGTTCTTGCTCAGATGACATCCCTAATTAGATCGGTGCATCTCACCTTTAGGGAGCTGCAAACGAGGAGCAGCCCTCTGAAACAGAAAAGTCAGCCTTTGCAGAGGGGAAGTGAGGGCCTCGGGGCTATTCTTGCAAGAACTAAGTCGTTGTCAAGCTGGAAGTAGAAAGAACAGCAATAACGTGGAAAGGCTGTTCTCCAGCAGTTTTGTTTCCTGGGCCATCTGTGTCCATCCCTGCAAAAGGACGGAGGTTTTCCGGAGCACCTTGTCAGCAGGAGCAGGGCAGCCAGGACTCGGAGCCGCTGTTCCGCACACCAGCCATACTCTAAAGAAAAAGCGTCTTCCCTGTTTACGTTAGCAAAGCTGTACTTTGTACTTGCATTCCAGGAAAAAATTGTTTGGGTTGAGAAAAATGCTGATCTGCTGTACCCAGCAAAACACTCTTGAGAACCAGGAGGGTAGAAAGAACAGACCTAATGGCATAAAGCTTAAAAGTTTATTTTATGAAGTCTCATGGTCTTTTCCAATCACTGTCAGCCAAGAAGAAATGTTTTGAATGTTTTAATTGGCTGTGATGGGGAAGACAGAAGATTCCCTCTGCGTGAGAAGAGGTGCTGTACTAAAAATGATTCAGCATTCTTTTGTGTCAGGTATCTCATCCGCGCTGTCTCGCTTTTATTGAGGAAATATGCAGAAAGCACTTTAGCAGCAAAAGTGTTGAAACTGCCAGCTAATCACTTGACTTTCATTTGTCAGTGCCCTGTGATTGCCTGGGTCTCCTGCCTCTGCTGTGCACCCGCGGGAGCCTGGGGCCAAGCCGGGGCCGTGCCTGCGAGCAGCCAGCTCCGGGCACCGCCGGCGGCGAGGGGAGCGTGGACAAGGAGCACTTGGCACCTCGGTCCCTGCTGAATAACCTGCGGCCTCAGTGGATGCCATTTGTTGGCATTCTCAGCTTCGCAGTTAAGAGGTTGAAGAGGAAAGTGTAGGATCCCATCTGTGTGAGCAGAGTTTGTAAGATTAATTTGTGTGAAGGTTTGCATCTAGTTAATCCATAATTAATCAGCAAAGCCCACCGGTTCTATGATTGGATGCTAGTGACAAGTTAGTTAAAGCCAAATTAAATCCCTTGATGTCACATTTGTGTATGGTTCATCACAGGTTGCGTAGTTGGTCGATGTGCCGCTGCCAGGGGTGTCCAGTCGCAGCCGAGCGCTGGGGCGGCGCGGGAGCATCCTGGCCGGGGGGCTGGCGCGCGGGGCCGGCACGGTTCAGCCACGGGTCTCGGGGCCACGCAGCGGCTGATGCTGCGTGGGCAGTACGCGGCAGGACTCCCGGCGTCTCTTTGAGGGGGACGCAGGGACGGCGCAGGGACAGCTGGTGGGGTGCAGCACTGAGCCCTGCCGGCCCCCGGCCGAGCCCAGCGCGCAGGAGGAAAGGGACCGTCTGGACCTGAGGTCCAAGGTGCCGCCGCCTTGAAGTCCCGTTCCGACTGAAAGTATGCAAACAAACTTTTTTGCATAGGTTTGCACCTATGCAAACTTTGGCAAGGTGCAGACAAATCCTCTTTAGACATCTACACTTTGAATGCCAGTGTTGAAAATTACTCTTATTTTACAAACGAGAAGAAAATTTGCTCTTGGCTTGCAATTTTTGCTTGTATTCTCCATAATGTCTTGGGCCATAAGGAAGGTATTTGCTTTTGTGCTTGGAGTTCTATTTTCCTTCAGTAGCTGAAGTGTAATAACTGTTAAATAGTCTGAAGAACTCTTCAGAAGGCAGAGCAATAACTTGCAAAATCTGAGTGACAGTGTCGCCTCAGGAAGACACGAGGAAGGTCTCTGTATTCTGCCGTTGTTCATGCAGAGGCTACACCGATCTCGTGTACCTTGTCGTAGCAGACCTCTTCCAACATTCAGTATCTGTCACAAAAATGAACTTTCAATTCTCTGATAAAAAATTAATACAAGTAAAACGTCGACCTTTTGGTTGCTTATTGAATGTCAAAAACACTCAGCTGTTCGCTGGTGGTGAACTTCAGTAAATTTAGGCACACTAATGTTGAGAAATTAATGCTTTGCTGTTTGGGTTTTTGGGACAGGAATGAAATATTTATAAGTCGGTTGCAAGCAATATAAACTTAGTATTTCTACAACAGCTTGTCCAGAAAGACATTCTTAAATGCTTGCTTACTGTAGCTCCTGCCATTGCTTATGAGTGATATTGAAGCTCTAAGGATTTTAAATTGGAATGGGAAGATTTAGTATTAGCATACACAATAATTTGTTTCAGGTTGTGTAAATGCTTTTTAATTAAGAGATTTGTTGGAAGGAGCTTTGAAGGTCAGGTCCTTCTGAGTTTTCCATGCACTTAGATTCAATTTTCAGAATTGGGGAGCTGCTGAACACCTTAAATGAATTCCTGAAATTGGGAAGGGAATATCAACTTCTGAAGGTCCCTTGATGGAATACAGATAGCCTTGCCACAACCATGATCTCTTTCCACTCAGTATTTTTGGTGCTATAACATGAATTATTCCACCCTTTCAAAGAACTTGAAGTGACCAGATGGGAAAGACTGCGTGTCAATCACTGAATCACTGACTTCGCTGTCTTCGGGTCTTTAATGTGCATAAGTGGTATAAAGAGAGCGGGACTAAGAAAGGGGTTATCTCGCAAATGAATGCGTCACTTTGTAGGCACAGTGTGGTATGTCTGCAGGTAACTCCAGGGCTGATTTTGCACCGGAGAGGCTGCCAAAAAAAGATTTCAGTTTATGCTTCTGGTCCATTCTAGCCCAAAATTAATCCAAGGTAAAACTGTGTGTATATTTAATAGCTCCCAAAAGTTCTTTTAGATGTTTATATAGTTGATCTAAGTTGCGTTTGTTAGCCTTGTCCTTTTTCACCTGAATCGGAATGGCAGCGAATGCATCAGACTGTGTGCCTCCCGCGATTGCAGCCTGTGCCCTGCACCCTCTGTGATCATTAGCAGATGTGCCTTCTTTCTGTCACGCGGGTGCAAAAAGTACTGGCTCAGCCTGCACTTCCCCAGGGCACTATCAGATTTTGTCTAGTTTNCCCCAGAAAAAGAGATTCAGCTGGATGATAAAAAATTTTCTACCTTCTGCGCAATCTGCCAGCGCAACCTGCCCGCGTGACGGCTGTGGTAAAGGCAGCTGGGCCTGAGAAGGTGTAGTGGTTTCATGGCAGTTAGTGGATATTTGACATTCTCACTCCGAGGCCGTCCTGGTCTCTTTCCCACAGACCCAATATCCACTTTTCACCCTCCTGGCCTCCTGTTGGGTGTCCCGTGGGATTCACTTCCCCCGCTGTCTGCCACTGTCCCCGGTGGGCAGAGTGTAGCCAAGAGCATCTCAACAGCATCCCAGGGTTAAAATCCAGATCCCAGGTCAGACAGAGGTATTGATGCTCTCCCTGTCAGCGCCTCCTCCTGCCCCGCTTTCGGCACATCTCTGCTGCGCTCAGAGTCATTAAATTATTCAGCCCTTTGCAATCCATCTCTAAGGTCGGACTCCCCCTTTTCCACGGCACTGCCTTCCAAAGGCTGGCTATCCCCTGAAAAAAGAGTATTTCCTCTTTGTTCATTATAAGTTTATCAGACATTGATTTAATCAAGAAACCCTTTGTTCTTTTCTTACAGCAGATGTTAAAATGGAATGACTAATCACTTTCTAAACCATTTTATAATAGTGTATTTGCTACCTCAGTCAAGTCTCCACTAGGACCAGCTCAATAATCCTTTTTTTGGTATAACATTTCCTCAGATATAAATGTATTTAGACCTCTACCTATCTTCATTAACCTCCACCAAATCTGCTCAGTCTCAGCGCCCCCCAACAGCTCAGATGGCCAACACAGACATTAATAGTTTGTACAGGTTTGTATCTGATTTTCCATTTATGCTGTAGTAGATGTGGTTAAAGCCTTCAAGTAAAATCACAGCTAAACCCTGTCATAACCTAGCCCATTATTTTTTTGTTCTCCTATTAGGATTTTAGGCCTTTCTTTGACATATTTTTCTTGCCAGATTAGGAGGAAAACACTTGACTTGTTTGCAACATTCTCATTATATTGTCTGTATAACATTTCTAAAACAGAATACATATAAAATAGTTCTGTGTATTGTGGTCGTATTTCAGTCTGACGTTAATACGCTCCATGATTTTCCAGCTCACAATTCTTCTCACCTTGTGGTGACAGTCCAGAAACCCTCACACCTGGGGAAACCTGCGGCCGCTCGCACTGCTGGAGTCTCGATGATGTGTGGGGACCCGGGTAATGTCCCTGTCCTGCAGGTTTTGTGTGTCCCACTTGAGTAACTGCAGAGACGGTGTTGGGTTAAACAACTGTCTCTGGAGCCAAAGCAACCTTTTGTACTGCTTTTCCTCTTACTGACCCCCGCTGGTGTCGGGGCCACAGGGATGCTTTTCCCTTACCTGGGAATATGGGCGTCTGGGCTTCACATTAAGCTCATGTCACTCAGATCTGCTCTTAATAATCGCTTCCAAACTCGCTGTGTTCGTGTGGGGGCTCTAACCCTGACCTGCCATTGCGGCTTCCCAGAAATCTTACCAAAATTCCCCGTGCCCCCACGGGATGGTAAGAGCGCAGGACCGTTGGCAGCGTGTTGCCTGGCCTCGTGTGTGCACAGACGAGATGCATCTCAGCTGGGTGCCTGTCTCAGCCCCGCTTGGTTTGTCTCGCACGCTCGTCTCGGAGGCGGCTGGGTGGGAGCAGAGGAGAGCAGGAGGTGGAGATTACACCGTCCACCTCCCCCAGAATTTGTTCTAGTAAGGAACCTTTGATATTTCAAATGGGTAGTTTTGCTTCAGTTTAGATTTGTTTGGCCTTGTTTTCTAGACGTTCCTTTATTTGTCTTTCTCTCCTAGGTTAGTCACGAAGTAGCCAATGTTTTTTCTCTCCGTAAATAGTTTTGGTAAAGGTATTTGGTTACTGTGAACTTTTTGCCTTATGTGTTTCAAAATACAAAAATTAAGCTGTGCTCGAGCTCTCCCACCACAATACATTTTTTCCAGTCCTCTCCGTACACTACCTCCAGCTTTTCAGGTGCAGACACCAAATCTGTTTGTTTCATTTTACGTCTGGTTTCCTTCGTATCTTCAGGATCTGTCGAGTATGTGCCCAAGAACCAGATTATCTCCCTTCTCCCTGGTGCTGGATGGTCGTTGCTTGAAGCGGTGGGCGAGCTGTGGCTGTGTAATCCTTTCCAGAGCCCTCGTTACCCTCCGAGAAACGTTCCCCCATCCTGCAGGTGTGGTTGCCCAGGCGCAAGTTTTGCTTGAAAGGAGTTCATCTTCCCGAACACCCTGTTCCCTGCACGCGACCACGCTGCCCGCGCCGCCTCTCCTCCACGCTCCTGTGGCCACTGGTGACTTTTCTTTGCAGCAATTCCCTGTTTGTCATCAGATCACTGATGCAAAGATTTAATAGTGCTGGGCTTCGATTCCTGAAGAGCGTGATCAGGAGACTCTGATCTTAATTTCCAGTGAGTGGCCAGGAGACGAGGCTTGGCGGCAGGACAGCTGTTGGTTATTTTGAAGCAACATTGACTGGTGTATTCGCAAGATGCCTATTATCGTAATATCCAGAGCCAGTTCATGATGAACGCCTGCTGCTTTGTCATAAAGTTCAGATATATCCTTTCTGCCAGCTAAGAGTGGTACTTCCTGTAAACTTCTCTTTCATGGAAGAGAAGATGACGTTATTCCTGAGATTCAGATGTTTTACAGATTATTTTGCTTTTATCACGTCATTCAGAACATCCACAAGAATAGCTTCGGAGTGTTCACGCAGCATGGCCTGTCTCCCAGATCATCCTCCTAGAAATCAGTGATTTATACTCAACCTTGCTCTTGCTCATCATCTGAAACATTTCTCAGGTCTGCAGAAAACCCCCTATTATTCTAGAATATTCAAGCTGTCGGTTGCCAGGCCATGGGGGTCTTTGTGGTACAGGAAAGGAACGGGCAGGAGTTAATTCGGAGCAAGATGCCACTCAGGATGGCCGGCTGGGTTATCATGGTCAGCCCCTGTGGGGTTTTTTTATGATTTACACTTTTTGGGTTTGGTGGTGGGCGATGTGGGTAGCAGGGAATCAGGTGGATAGGGTGAAGCCTTTTGTTGCAGTTTAGAAGGTGGTTTGGAAAGGGTATTTTGTGACTAATGGTCCATGACCACTGGCCCTCAGGAAACTTTCAGTTCCTGGAAAACTTGTAATCCCATCGAGGATCCCGTGCACGTTCCCTGCTTGAATTGTCCCCAAGGGAAAGCTGCAACGTTTCCCTACTATGTCTTACAACTTTGTCCCTCTCCAGGCAGCATCCCTCCCCTACGGTTCTCACCGAGACCGGGGTGATTAAGCACTTCAATTGATTAATCAAATTTCTTGTGATGAGAACTACTGTCATTCATTAATCTGAATGGGATTATAAATAAGAGTTGGCAGATAGGGGAGACAAACATGTTGACAGATAGACCTGCTGCTTTGAATACAAATTGCACCGCTGCATCTGGAGGGTTTTAGCTCCTGGCAACCTCGGGATATAGCTTCCCTAAAGGTAAAATTAGACTGAGATTAAAGTATCCCCATATTAATAAAAAAATATGCATTTATGAACAGGCAGCTACTGCAGGTGGGTGTGTGGGGCTGCATACCAATGATCCTACAGCAGGACCAGGCTGTGGATTTTGCATCCTATGGAATTCATGAAAGATTTTATGAAGTTAGTTGTAGTCAAAACTCAAGGATAACCCAATTGCAAGTGTGTGGCTAATACCAATTTGAGCAATAAAGTAGCAGGCTGGCGTGGGCAGTTCCTATTGAATCGTCTTGCAGTTGACAGCATCGCAAATAACAGAAAATTCACATCAATTTTGTGCTTGTAGAGATGTGGTCTAATGTTCACTATTTGGAGAAACAGCACCTTGTGCTTTTCATCCCGTGACTTAGTGAAGGACGTGGTTTAAGCAACCTAGGGAAGATGTTGAAATCCTCACCACGTTGCAGCCGATGGCACAATTCCCACCAACTGCAGCAGGGCTGGATTTTCCTGCCAGGGGATTAGGTGACTCTGCAAGCGTTTCTCTTGTTTCTCCAGCGAGTGCCGAGCAGCAGGCAGGATCCCTGCAGAGCGTGCTGAGATTAAAGCTATTGCTTCTTGCTGAACTGGCCTCATGCGTTTCTTTGCATAAATATTTAAAGAATTCTTATTAAAAGAATTACCAGTATAAAAAATTAAGAGTTTGATAGCTGGTGCGTAGTGCGCTGCGGTGTTGTTTTAGTCTGTGGTGGAAGGTCAGGAAGCCAACGTGCTTCTCGCCGCCGTGGAAAGGTGGATTTCTCTGTGTCGACGCTGGCTGCGCCTGCCCGGCCTCCCCGGAGACGGTGGAGGGGTCGGTGGCCGGGTGGGTGGCCAGGCTCCCTCGGACGGGAAAGGCGGGGGCTGGCACAGGATGGAAACAGCCCACAGAAAGGTGTGACCTTGGGCTGTAATTTGCTGTTGAGCTGCAGGCAGGAGATCAATGGGAAGGTGCTGGAGGAGGGTTCGATAGCCAGCAGACGGTACCAGTAAATGCTCTCGCTGAAAACACGTGGGCTGCCAGCATAAAGGCCAGGTACAAAAAAGAGAGGTTTGGGTAGGCTGGAAAATGCCATTACCAAGTTGTTATTATAATAACTCAACCCACTGCGTGACAGCCCCCCTGGATTTGCAGTGACATTTCTGTGTAACTTTTCCGTTGTGGCAACTGTGATGGAAAGAATCCCGCAGTGTCTGGCTGTGAACGTCTGTGCGGGACGTGGATTGCTGAGCCCCGTCCTGCGAGGAGAGCATCCACACGCCGGGAGCGTCCCCACGGGGAAGGCACCGAACCCAGCAGGAGCTTCTGCCGAGTCCCCGTCCCCTTTCTCTCCAACGTGGTGCCTCTCGCTGTGCTGCCTGCATGGCAAACCTCAACAACGGCAGCACGCCAAATTACTGGGGTTTTTGAGCTAGGGGAAAAAAAACACCTAGGTGTTAAAAGAGAAAATGTCACTATCCTTTGGTATCAGACAGGTAACACAGTTTAGCGTATCTCTTCTTCATGCATCGGCATAATACATAAAGAGGCTAAAGACTAGATCTAATGGAAATAGCGTTCTCTGGAAAAATCAAAGGAAAGTGCTAAAATACATCACTTTCTAGGGACTGCTCTCCCTCCTGCGTGTAAGGAGGATGCAGCCAAGTATGCCAAAGACGGGAGTCGTTCACAGGGGTCCGAGTGACATGTCTTCAGGTGAAGAGCCTTAGTCTGTGGTACTTAGATGATGGTAAAGGAAGCTCTGAGGATCAGATTGGGAGGGTGGAGGGACGTCTGTCAGGCATACGGTGTAGGATTGCAGGCATAAAATTTAACTTTTAGAATCTGGGGCACTGAAGATCAGTACCCATATACAGAGATTTCTGCCAACTAGCCAATGTCATTAGAAGAATCATTTCTAACAGTAAGAAAGTTAAAACCCACAATCCTTGCAGTTTCCCCAGAGGGAAAACAGAGTTTGGAAAAGAACCCATTAAACATTTAAGTATTTCATTAAATATTGAACATTTCAAAAATTGCTTTCTAACAAGTCCCAAAGTAAACAGAACAATATTTGGTAACGAAAGCTACCAGAAGTGACAAGGTCCTGTATTGAATAGAGCTTGGCTCAAGATTCTGAGGCTGCGGTAACCTCTCCTCCCTTGACTGGCCATCAAACGCGGACCCTGGGCTCAATCCAGAAACCGTTATCTAGGTATAACTGCTGGTGACATCAAGCACATCAGGAGGGTTTGAAACACGACAGAAAATGAGCCAATAAGATTAAAACCAAAATTCTTGCACCAGGCTGAATGCCTGAGCGGCGGCCAGTGCCCCGATGCTGCAGAGAGCTACGCTGGGACGCTGCAGCCGGCCAGCTCTAGCCCAAAAATGAAGGGTCAGATTCTCCGGCATTTTGCAGCTGTGTAGAAATTTTAAGATGGTTTTTGAGATCTGCTATCAGGACGCAGGGTCTCCTTGCCCAAACTGGCAAACTGTAAGCAATTACTTAAGTTTTGTTCACATCAATAAAAGGCAAACCTTGCTATCAGTGCAGATCAGCTCAGTGCTGAGATCTAAGCATGGTTTTTGTGCTTTGCTGAATCACAGTTACTATCTGTAAACGCTGGAGGAAATTAAAATCATTAAGATCAGGAGTGAGAAAACAAGTTTAGCAGTGTTTTAGTTGAAGATTTGCTGCAGTAACAGGAAATTTTGGATGCCTCTCTATGTTATGACACTTTTTTCCATTTTTAGATCAAAATAAGACCTCTGAGTGTAGCCCCCCTGCTCCCCCCAGTGACTCCTTGGCGCTGCAAGGTTCAGCCACGTTACAGCTCCCTATTTTAAAAAGCTGAACCAGGAACAATCTGTACAGGAAAACATTGAGGTCGGTTTCTTGTCGTGTCCCCGTCGACTTGGTGTCACCGTGCATCACTTTGCCCGGGGAGAGTTGTCAAAAACCTGCTTCTCCGCTTGCTTGGCTAAGCCCCGTCGTTGCTCCCCCTCCCCAGCCTCATCTCACTGCTGGGGGAGGAAAAGTAAGATTGATGGCACTAGGTTCCCCGTGCGTGGTGTTGGCATCAAGTCAGGAGGTTTTATAGCAGTACATTGGCTTTTCTCGCTGAATTTTGATTAATGGAGCAGGCGGGAGCCGCTGCTGTCTCCCAGCTCCGGCAGCTGACAGGGGCGAGCCTAATCTGATGTTTAAATGGATTTGGAACGTGTCCGTGGCTTTAGCATCCCTGTCCTGAAGGAAGGACCATCTGCTACAAGATAACCCAATCTCGCAGGGTGCTTCCTTCAGGTCTGTTTGAAAAGAGAGGTGACACACACAAAATTTGAGGGTTTTCCCCGCTGCTTGCTAATTTGGTGGCCAAGAGGCAGCTCACGTTAGAGACTCGAGGTTTTTGGTTGCCTTGTTTTTCCAACCGTGCTCTGCCCTGTTGGAGAAGAACGGCAGAGAATTTTGTGAGTACTTGTTACAGATGCAGATGGAAAATAGCTCCTATGTGTAAAACAAATGTATTGCTACAAACAGCTGACAAACTTCTCTGATCATGATTTGTATGAAATCCAGGGAGCTTGGTTTCAGGAAGATTGGAGAGTGTCTCTGCTGGGATATGAAAGAGTTGGTGAAAGAATGGGATAACAGTGGTGTCTGTATGAACTTGTATTGGAAACGTCTGTGATAGGGATGGGAGAGTGGGTTTTGTTGTTGCATTTTGACCAGTATCTCTGAGACACGGGTTACGGCGTTGAAGGATGCCAAGATGAGAACTTAAAAGCAGCTTTTCCATTTTCCCTTTTGCGTATGAGAAATCCATGCCAGGAGCAGCCTGCGTGGTGCTGCACGGCTGCAGTGCCTGCGTTGTACCACTCCGGGAGCAGGGTCAGGCTGAGGGCAAGGGCAGAGCTTGATTGGGCTCAGATACAGCCGCAAATTCAGAAGACCTGTACCCTGTCACCAGGATGATGAGAAGAATGACGCTAACTCCTGGTTTGGCTTTTGCGGGAGGTCTGATCCACGGCGGCAGTGCTGCCACTGCAAGCTCTGTGCTATTCCCTGATGGAAATCGGTGGAGAAGCTCTGAACTCATCAGTGTAATTACAGAAGGGGATCCTGCGCAGTACAGTGGTGGAACAGGGATGTGATTAGCTGCCAGACTTGACTGCGCGCTGCTCAACACACCACCACGAGAGCTGGGGGCAGCGGTGGTGGCTTTCCATCCTCCCACGCGGCTGGTATCACAGGCCGTCGAAGCGGTGGTTGTCCCTGTCCCTGGTTTGTTAAACATCGTCATTATGTTCCGACCAGGGGTTTTGACATCCTGCTGTGGGCCATGGGGAATGTTGTGTTCAATTTCTGGGCAATGGGCTCCAGGACCAGCTTCCGGAGGTGTGCCTGCCTTCGCTCATGGTGCCGTCGCGGAGCAGAGCACTCGGCAGAAGCCAGCTCCTGTTGGAACACGTGTCCAGGCAGCTCTTGGTGCCTGGGGCTCCCCTCGCGTTGGTATTGGGCTCCTTGAGGTATTTGGTGGCCATTTCTAGGTGGGCTTCTAGCTCCTACCACACCTCAGGTGGCTGCAGGCAGCAGCCTTCACTTTTGCGGGTCCATTTACTTGATTCAGGAACCTTTTCGTAAGGAATTTCACATCCCCTTTTTGATGATTTCATGCTTTTTTCTTTTTTTTTTTTTTTTTTCTTTTTAAACCATATTTTGGATTTCACTTGTCTGGTAGTCAGATTCCATTATTTGGGGCATTTTTTTTTACTGCTGTTACCATGAGCATGTTTGTTTGAAAAGACAATTTGTTCAGGGATTTCGGTGGAAATCCCGAGCTGTTAGGGTTTGCACAGGGAACGTGTGCCCTTTCCAAGCAAGTGCATTCCTCCCTCTCTTCTTTCCTCTCCAAAAGAAACAAGGAGGACCTGAAAACCTGGCTGACAGGGAGAGGGGGACACCAGCAGAGCTGCCCCTTGGGAAGACGGGAACGTCTCTGTTGCGCAGCTCCCAGGGCTTTGCTCTCCGGGAGAGGCACCACGGCAGGAGCGTGGCCCCGTGGAGCCGGGCGAGGAGCCTGGTCCATCCCGTCCTCCCTGCACGCCCGCGGGCAGAGGGCACCGTCCTTTTTCCAAAATAACCTGTACGGATACTGATTGCGTACTGGAAGTTGAAGCTTTACACCATAAAATTACTTGAGTATATTTTAATAATTTAGAGCCACAGGTCTTACGTGGTTTGTTCTCTAAAGATTGATTTAGCTTCTTATTAAGGGAATTGGGAATTCAGTGTGAAAATCTGAACAAAATCTAGGCTTTTTTTTTTTTTTTTTAAGTATCCACTTGTGTAACTCACCAGGGAAAAGAATTTCAAAGCCTGTCCAACCCTATCTTGAATTTTTGATTCTCCTGCTTTCCTATTTCCATTCCCAAGGTGTTCTTGTTAAGGAAGAACCCCTCAGCATTATTGTATTATTTTTAAATAAGCCACAATCACTTTAAGGAGCTCAGGATAAAAAAATCCACTAATACTTCGATTTCCCCCCCCCCCCCTCTGGTTTTCAGAAATTGGATAATGCAAGATGTGGGCTGCATATAAATGGAGGGGTAGGCAGTTGTAATTGCACAACTCTCCCCCTCTGCCCAGAGAAGGCCCTTTTCTCTTTAATTATCTGTCCATTTTAAAAAGGTGCCAGATGAAGTGGAGCTGGCAGGGCCTGGCTCTCCGGGAGCAGCGTGGGGGCTGCAAAGAAGGTGTTTATAACCACCAGCTTTGGCGGCAGGTACGGATTCTGCATCCAGAGGGATGGGTCACCGGCTCTGGGCTGGTGCGTCAGCGTGGAGCAGGTTCTCCCACCGCTGCTGGACTTGGGGACAAACTCTCTGCTCCGTGCAGCCCCCGGCTCTGAACAACCTATAATTTGCAAGGACAAGCGCAGCCCTCCCCGACAGGCGACCGCAGTGGGAGCCGATGCTGCAGCGCTGGACCCTGGATGCCATGGGCATCCCTGTCACGCCACGGCAGCGGGGACAGGAGTGATCCCTGCGGGCCAGCATCCCTGTCCCTCCGCCGGCGCCGCGTGGGGCTTCTCCAGGGGACAGGCTGATGCTGGCTCCCACGGGAGGTGACGGCCACTCATGTCCCAGCCTCTGCTCTCGAAACAGAGATTGATACGCTGCTGAAGTGGCATTTCTCCTCAGATGGTTCAGGAATGCCATTTCTTTTCTCCTGGAGATTTTCTAAACTTAAAAGAGAATCATGAAAAAAAATGTTCTCCCCTGTCCAGCCCATTAATTCAGCCTGCTCAGGACAGAATTAACCTTGGCAAGCCTTCCAGAGGAGAGAGTCATTCTAACCTTAAAAATCTGCTGATTAAAGCTGGTTTCAGGAATTCGATTTCACTTAATGCGTTGGCTGGGCGCCCAGCCTGGCATTAACATAGCCACAGACACACAGGCCTCCACATTTTACCTCCCCAATAAAAAAAAAAAAAAGGAAAAGAAAGAAAGAAAGAAAACCCAGCTAATGAAACCCCTCTTGCCTGTTTTTAGCAAGAATTCATTTTAAAGCCTCCTTTAGCTAAAGGCATTAAGCGTGCCCTGGTTACCTGTCTCCTAAGGCCAGCCAGGGAGGTAATTCCGTTCTCCTGATCACCTGCAGTGCCGTGCGTCGAGCTGTCCTCTGCTGACCGGGCGCTCGGCAGCCCCGACCCGGTGCGAGGCTGCGGGGCTCGTTCCTGCCCAGCGCGGGAGAATGGCCTCTGCGCCCCCTCTCCCTGTAAACCCCCGAGTGCCGCGCTGCCAGACTTCACGTTTCACGTCTCCTAACAGCGCTTGACTCATTAACCTTGAAAATCCTCCAAACCCGTGAAACTCAGATTTCTAAGGTTTCTATTTATGTCTTAAACATTTTCGTATGCCTTCTTATCTGAAAATTAATGTGGCTTTTATTGCTGCCATCACTCATTTTGTCTTTACTCCAGAAGCTGGGTTTCCAGGGTGTGTTTCTCCCACGGCAGAGTGTTTCCCCGCAGCCGTGTTACCTCTCGGTGCAAGTGCGCGGTGCCTGTGAAGAAGAGTTCCTCGCTGTCTCTCGGAGGCCCCGGGGGCTGGCTGGCTTGTGGGTCTCCTTCCTCCTGGCCACCCAAGCTCTAGAATATCCAGCCCAAAAACATCAATCCAGAACTAGATTCCCATGTTGTGCCACGTGGGGGGAAAAAAGGAAAAGAAAAATTTTAAAAAATCACTTCTGTATTTTGGATGCTTTGTAAATTCTGTGAACCATTAGGGTTTTCTTAATGGTTTGTTGAAAACCAGTTTCATGGTGGTGAGATGCTTCTATGTAATTCATTATCAACACCTCTGGAATTACACGCGAGACAGACCTGGAGATAGAGATCAGCTTTCCTAGCCACTAGGCGCAGCGAGCTACGAGGAGCTCAGCATTAGTGCTTGTCATTAGTTTTTGTTTTAATCGTGGTGAAGTTTCGATCGACTTCTCAGCAAATCGGGGTTGTGAATCGAGTGGGGGTGATGGTGTATATTGATGTATGTTGCACAAAGCGCCAGGGGTGTTCCTCTCTGCTGCGATGGCTCCTCCAGTGCCCTGCTGCGGAGCAGCTTTCCTGTCCTCGCTGGGAATGGCCGGACGGGGAGATGCTGCACCCAGCGAGCTGCTTTCCAGACCCGGGGACCAGCTCTGAGTCAGCAGAACCAAATACTAAAGACCTTCAACACAGCCCCCGGTGCCGTACAGCCAGGAGTTGCTGTCAGGGATTATCTTAAACAAACGGTGGCTGCTTTTCCCCAGGCTGAGTGTGGGATTTAAATGTTAAGCTTTTCTTTGGATTATTTTCTGCAGGTTCTTTTTCCTCTCTATTTTTTCTCCACGCTTTTTTTTGGTATGTGGAATGTATCCTTGACACATTTAAAAACATTATTGATCTTTGTCATTTGTATTTTAAAAATTACTTTGCAGTAGCAGCCAGCACTCCTTAAATCCCTTTTAATTCAGGCCGACCTTGCGAGCGGTGGTGCCGGGGAGGGGACGCTGCCGCCAGCCTCCCCATGTGCTCACCGGCAGGCGTGCGTGTTCGACGGCTCAACGGCGCTCGCCCATTACGGGGCGCGCTAACGATGCCGGGCAGGCCTGCTGCTCACAGAGTGTTCTCGTAGTTTGTGAGGTGCCTTCCAGAAGGATTATGAACGGAGATCTGCCGGCCCCTTCGTGTTTGCGCAGACGGCCGGTGTCCTGGGCGGTGGCGCAGACGGAGCCGCGTCCCAGCGCGGGCTGGCGCACAGCCGGGATAACGGCGTCGCTGAGCGAGAGCCGCCTCCGCCGGTGCTGGTAAAGCCCTGGTGCCACGCGTCAGCCTTTGCATCACCGGGTGCCGTGGCCGCCGTCGCTGCAGGAGC
The DNA here is from genome assembly GCA_013398295.1 of Chionis minor. NCBI lineage: Eukaryota > Metazoa > Chordata > Aves > Charadriiformes > Chionidae > Chionis > Chionis minor. The sequence goes on along the minus strand of VZSF01010244.1, from coordinate 140,504 downwards.
CGGTATTCGAGGCAGCGGGGATGGTGACGCAGCGTAAGTTTTTCCGCTGCCCGTCTGCCTGCTCGCTGCGGTGTCAAGTCCTGCTGAAGCCCGGCGGGAGCCGGGGCCGTCCCGTCCTGCAGCTGCTGGTGCCGGGAGGATGCTCGGTGACGTCCTCGCGCCCGGACTGGTGCAGACCCCCTGGCAGGGTGCGGACAGGGCTGGGAGCCAGCAAAGGGCGCACTAATTGTGAGAGTTGTCGTAACTGGTGCAGTCGCTGGGGTAAAACAAAAAAAGAAATTCCCCTTACAGTCCCCTGTGGTTGGATTAATTTATTTTTTCCTTCCGTAGTGGCAGAATACTGGTGTGCCTAAAATACGTATGGCCTGCAGTGTTCTGGGGAAATATCTGAAGAAAGCTGTGAGCAGATTGCTGGGCTGTTGCAATCTCGCATTTAAAGAAAACTAATCACCTTTGGTATTGGAGAATCTATCGTTGCACGCACACTCATCCCCCATGTGCACTATATTAAAAGCCAGCGGAGTCAGAAAATAGTATTGCTTTCTTAATAATAAACAAATCTTGTGGACAGGAACTGTACCAGGATCTTTTAAATTAAAAACAGTTTGGTGTGTTTGGTTTGCGCTGGGCTTGGCTTCCAACTGACAGCAATGTTGAAAAGTTTTAACGTACTGGAAATTTCATTTTTTCCTGCAGAAAGAATTCCTTAGCCTTACAAATTTCAGTTAATCAGAGAAGCAGAGTTTATTTTTTTTAAAAAAAAAAAAAAAAAAAGGAGAAAAGCAACTGTGTTGTGGCGTTTTGCTGTATAAAATACCTGACAGCAATTTTTCCAGTTTACAAATCCTAAATTTTCAGTTTACATACCCAGGTGATATAAACCATGGAAAAGGGGTGTTTGTATTGTGTTTTTTAAAATGAAAAATACGTTGAAGGAAAGGTTAAAATGCAGCTAACGAACCCCAGCGCTGTGAACGGGACGCAGCGCGCGGCGTGGGGACTCTGCCCGCCCCGGGGTGGCTGAGAAAGGGTGAACGCAGCACGCCGGGCAGCAGGGGCTCTTGGGAGAGGGATTCTGTATGTAACCTGTGGCAACATTTAAAACAAATGTTGGGGTGCTCAAAGCTGGTGTTTTGTGCCACCAGCCATGGACCGGCTTCAGAAACGGCGTCCCCAGCAGTGGGTGAGGCGCCACCGCTCCCGTCCCGGCGCTGCCTCCTGGGGTGATGGTTTCCCGCGCTAACCCCGCTCTGCTTTCTCTCTTTTTGTGTCCCCAGTGCTTGTACGGCTGCTACGTCCATTCCTCCATCATCCCCACGTTTCACAGAAGGTGCTACTGGCTTCTGCAGGTAGGATGGCGACAAATTCCTCGGTCCCGGGGGTAATCTGGCTGCGCCCGCAGGGCCACGTTCGCCTGCTGCCGGGGAGGTTGGCGGTCCTGTGTCTCATTGTTTGGGGGATTTTGTTGGTCTGAAGGGGGTGTGGATTTTCTTAGCTGAATGTCTCTGTTCAGAGGGATGATGTATTTTCTGTAGCAAAGACAGAGATGATGCCAGCTCAAACGTGCCCTAAAGAGAGTCAGCTCAAGTGAGACCTTTTTAAGGTTTTTAGTTGAGTTTTCCAACTCTGAAGATTTTTAGGTTTTCGGCTGTGTTGTCCCATTCCAAAGTGAGACAGGCACAGGAGCTCAGGAAGCCGACTGCTGTACCGGCGTGGGATGGCGTGGGAGAGAAATCAGCCCAGTGGCTGGGTTGGAATTTGAGGTGAACCATGTGGGCAGCCTTGCGGTGGATCCGCCTTCCTCTGGTGGGGAGTTCGGTATCAAGGGAGAGTCTCATTTTATTGGCTTTGTGGGCACAGTGAAGCCCCTGGAAGAGTTGAGCAGCGTTTTCCTCTTATTTCTGCAGAATTTGGGTGGTGGCCTCACGCCCCGAGGCCGGTTGGGCTGCGGTGGGTGTGCTGGGGTTCACGTGTGGGAGTTCGCACAGGGTGGGTGTTCACTGGACTGAGATGCTAACCCTACTTTGCAGAGCTATTTGTATTATTGACTGGATAGCATTGGTTACAAAGTGGAAGCAATTTGTTTTCTTTTGTCAGAAAACAGCATTCGACACATATTGTAATAATATTATTGTTTTAAAGATTAAACCCCTGCAGTCCTGTGAAAACAAACAGGTCTGAGGAAAGTGACATCTGTTTCAAGAAGCAAATGGGAAATATTCCCTTTTTGCAATTGCGCTTCCGTATTAATAAAGAAGATGCTGTTGCTGTCACTGCTGCATGAAAGATGCCCCACGGCCCACAGGGGACGGTGCCCACACCGTGGGTGTCATCAGAGGGAACATGCACAAAATGTCACTGTCCTCCGTGATGTTTATGTGCATCTCAGCTCTGTTTGCATCCCCCGCATGTCAATGCCACGTGTAAGTAACGGGGGCAACGCGTTGCTGCAGCGGTGGGAGCAGTATTGCACCTTCGTGGCAGAAAGCTGCGACTCCCCTGAAAATGCAGCTTGGCCATGTGGGTCCTGCAGCATTTAGCGCTTTTCCCTGTGGCCGAGGTCCTGACCCGCATCCGTGGCTGGACGCGGCGAGCAGCAAGAGGAGGGGGAGCGGGGTGTAGGTACAGCTAAAAGAGCCATTAAATGTTCACGGGTCAGTGCACCAAACTGAACAAAACCTCTAAACTTACGGTCTGCTTTGCCCGGGGCAGCAGACAGCTGCTCACATTGCTGTTCAGCATCCATCTTTGCCGGTGCCCATGACGGATGGTGTGACACAAGAATTCAAAGGAAACTCTGAATTCCCTCTGAATAACTGCCGGTACAGCACAGCAGTGCTTCCCAAGCCAGCGTCTGTCCCGGGTGTCCCCGTGAAGGCGGAGGGGACCACGGCAGGCGGAACAGCAAGTCGCTTGGGTCCTCTGCTCTCGCCCACTCAGGAACTGGAGTTGGGCTGGGGTTGGTGGAAGCATCCTCCATCCACTACCCCGGGAGCCTGGGGAGGTACCGGGACTGCGGGAGGTTGGAAGGTGCCGCAGGTCCCCCCGTCATCACTGGTCTGCAGCAGCCCTCAGCCCAGGCACGGTCAGCACAGGTGATGGGAGTCTCCTGCATCCCTGAAGGGCAGCTCAGCTCCCGAAATGTTTTCTCATAAACGGAAAATGTTAATGCAGGCCCCTGTTTCTGAAGAAATTCAGAGCAGATAGCAGAGTCCTTCCTATTAGATCCCAAGAGGAACAGATGACGCAAAGTCAAACTGCTGAGCTCCAACCTAAAATTAGGCTGCGACCTTTAGGGAGGTTCGCTCCCAAACGGCAAAGCTTTTTCCATTACCTTTGAGAGAGTATTTTCTAGCTCTGCCCATCTTTCTGTCAGGAAATCTCCCATGATTTCAACCCGTTCCCCAGTGTCCTGAGCGACGCTCGCGTAGCCCGAGTGCTCCCGACCACGCACCGTCCCCAGATCCTGTTCTGGTGCAGGCTGCCCAGCCTGTGCTTGTCCCGCCAGAGGTCCTCCCTCGTAGGCCACCCCTCTCACCTTTAATTGTGAGCTTTGTATTTCTTTTTATTTTTGCTGTGTGCTGCCCAGAAGCATCACTGGACTTGGCCGGCGTGGCAGTTCGCAAGCTCATGTCAAATGAGCCGTGTTGCAGCACCACAGGATCTCCTTAGCCGTGCCCCGGGGTCTGGCTCTGTCGCGTTCGGAGGGTGTGCGTTGACCTTTAGGCGTCTTCTTTGCTCTGCTGAGTGGATGGGAAGCATGTTTCTTATGAGCCTATTTATAAAATGTGATGCAGGACGTCTCGCTGTGCGTGTAGTATACTGGTGCTCAGAACCAAGGACGCGTTGTGCCTTCGCTGCGGGAGGAATTAGGGTCCGTGATTCATGGCACCATCTCCCAGACACAAATGGGCATCCTTCAATCATGTGCTCAAGGTTATGCAGCCAGGGAGAAAAAGAGTTGGCCAAGAACCGATCACGCTTTTCTAACATCTGCACGATGTTTCTGTTCAGCTCCACAGTGAATTTAGGCAGGGCAAGACGAGGAGGAGAGAGGGAGAAGGTGTTCTGTGCATCTGCTTCAGAGCCCTCCACTTCAAGACCACCTAATAAATGACTTTGATATTCCAAAATGGGTACAGACCAGGCAATGTTTAACATGAGCCTCCAGCAAAATGTTTGGCTTTTTAGTTCACAGAGGCAAATGGGTGACACCTTTTTGAGAGAGACATATAGTACCTTCCTGGGATACAGAGCTCTCTGCCTGCGAGTCTCTGGTCAATAGGAAGTAAATACAATTAGTCTGCGATGCCGCCTGTGTTTTGTGGGATGATCTTCCTCCAAATCCTATTGTCAGGTTAGATATTGATTAAAAATCCCCATGCAATTGTTCTTGATCTTTTCTGACTAGCGTTTTCAGCGTAAAGGCCAAGACTCAAACAAGCCACAGAGACCAGCAGTCTCTCTTGCACATTTATACTATGCTGTAGCCATTAATTATATTGGTGGTACCTGATTTTTTACTTAAACAACTTTGTGTTGTCGTTTATGATTGACACAACGTGCCTTCTCGCTGAAGACTGGTCAAAGGGATGAGCAACGAAAACCAGTCAGCTTGAGCCATCGGCAGGCAGGATGCCGTTTTCCAGGAGACGTCATCCTGCCGTAGGCAGGCACTGCGGCGCGGGGACCGACTGCAGGATGGCAGGGAGCGGCTGGGAGCGCAGGGCTGCCGTACCGGCCACCGCAGCTCGGGTCTCCCTCCGCTCTGAAGGGGGTTACATTTTTGAGACATTTCAAGCTTTCTTCGTAATGGATTTTAAATGCTGCCTTAGCCCAAACATCTTTAATATTTTTAATAGATGTTGTAATTGCTGGGCAAGCATTGTAGTGTCTCTGCAGGAGAGGTCCGGCCCTGGGCGCTGGCAGCCTCTCACATGGACTTCTTGGAGCTGAGTGAAGGAGGCGTGACCAGGGCGGTGGTGCTGGTTTCCTACATTGGGTTCTCATATTTTTCTTTCAATTTTCTGATGCTGTGACCGACAGGCAGAGGAAAGGACAGGGCTGAGGGTGTGATGAGCTCAGGGTTGTCAGCAGCAGGGGTGCTGGGGAGCACTCTTCAGCAGCACTTTTAAAAAATATTTTGCATTACCTGTTAGCTTCCTCCAGGCAGCAGTCCCCGAGCAGTTCGCAGTTAGTCAAGCACTGAACGACGCTGCTGAAGCCTTTTTTTAGGTATGAGTGATGGCAGGTCCCCAGGCTCCTGGAAAGGCTTCAGCGCACAGACGCTGCCGCCGGGTCTGTTGGCTGGTCTACCCGCAGGACGTGCAGGTACCGGCACCCGCGCTGCCTGGGTCTGGACCTTCAACACGGCACCAGGTTTTCTATCAATGGAAAAAGAAGAAGAGAAAAGCCCTGTTTGTACTCATAATGACTAATGCAGGGAAAATGTGGATTCTCAGATCCAGACAATTTTCAAACATTGGCACAGCTGAATAGCAAAATGCAGCGTTCCCTTCTGCATGTTGGTAATTGGCACCCCAGGAATTCAAAATTAATCTAGCTGCCAGGCTCCCGGGGCTGGCTGCTGTTTGCAAAGGTTATTGGAGGCAGGCTTCATCTTTACCCGTGAATTGTGACGCGTCTCTTGCTCTCTTCCATGCTTGTGCCATACAGCTGGAGACTCTGGGTTTGCTGGACAGTCATCATTTTCCATCCCGTCTTCAGCAGATTCTGGTATCTTTTTTAGTGCTGGTGTTAAGGTGCTCTGGTTATGGAAAGTAATATTTTTTAAAAAATTGTTGCCCTTTTTCTTAATTAAGAAGTACATAAACTGTGCTATAGGATCATACTAAAAACTTCTTATGAATTTAAAGAGTGGCTAAATGTTAGTTCTTTATGACGTGGGACAGAGCTTGTCACATTGCCATCTTTCCTGTAATTTTTTGCCTCAATATGGGGAAAATGTGTATTTTAGGCACTCAGGTTTCATTAATGTTATTATTTGTTTCTTTGAATGACTCCCCACTTTCTGTAGTAATGTAATAACAGCAACAGTCACAGCAAGGCGAGATCAGGAATACTTAACAGTGCCGATTTCATGATAGGACATCCTCCCATTCAGCTACAGACAAATTGGAATAAAATAAAATTAATTATGATCACGTATTCAAGTAAAGCCCATGCGTTTGCTCACAGAATGTTCATTAGCTTGTTTGTTTGCCAATAGCATTTGCACACGTGAGATTTTCTCGATAAAGAGGCTTGTGGGACTGGGAAGTGCGGGGAATACTGATATGAGGGGATAGGGATGTTCAGCCTGTTGGTGTTTACCTATTCATCTTGGCCAATCAGACAAATTAAGACTGACAAGCATTCAAGAGCAATATCTAGGCAGGTACCTGTTTCACATGGTATGAGCATTAACTGCTTACTGCATAATTCAGAAATAATGAAAAAGCGTGCAAGTGTCCCTGTTCTCGCAGGTGAGTCGGAGAAGCAGGGCAGGATGCAGGCTGAGTGCGCCGGCATGGGGAGATGCCGGAGCCCCTCGGAGTCCCTCATAAAGCGGAATTCCGCAATAACGGCTGAAGTGTGATAACCCAGTCCTGTAGGAGCTGCAGGGGAAAGATTGCATTTCACCTTTATTGCCTGCACCCTCACCGGGTGCTCTCGGCAGCCACAGGAGTCACTGGGATGCTTTGCCGCGGGGCAGAAAATGACGGGGGAAAGTCAGGGGACATCAGCAGTCGTGCCAGTGGTGATGTCCAGGCAGGACGTCTGTCCTGGAAGGAGCAAGTGGGAGATGCTGAAGGGGACGCTCCAGCTGGGCAGTACTCTGTTAGCGGTCTTTAATTATCGTTCATGTGGTTCTGCGTGCATAGGCTGTACCTTGCAGAGTGTCCATAAGCACTGATTTAATGTACAGAGACTTAAATTTTAGCATCTGAAATATNTAATAAATATATAAATTTAATATATAAAGTGCTTTTTCCTGGATTCTTCCTTGTGATACACTTTGATATTTGTCTGTTTATTACTGTTAGTGTTGACAGTGATGCTTGATGTTTCCTGAGTGTTCCCTTCCTAAAACACAGCTCGTCTGAAAGCTGTGGGCAGAAAGTATGAAGGCCTGAAAATCAGTTAAAACATTTTATGTGAGGTCTGCAGCTGTCCTGCAGATATTTGGTGTTCATTCTGTCATTTTTTTCCCTCAAATTTCCCATTACATCCTAAGCAAGAGGAAAACCTTCCCATTTCCTTTTGATGGCACCCCAGCAGAGCAGCCTTGCCCTGTCTGATCGCTTGTGCTGCGCCACGTCAGCAGCATCTTCCATGTCCCTGCCTGGAGGAGCAACAGACAGCTTGAGGATTTTGGTCTTTTTCAACATAAATTGGAAGCATTACAATCTCATAAAAATTCCTGAGACTTTTGCTTAGTAATGGGGTTTTATTTTTCATTTGGGTAAAATAGAAATGACTGGACAATAAAGCATTGAAGATCGCGCGCTGTATGTGGGCACTGTAGATCGGTCCCATATTGTTGGGGAGCAAGGGGTAAGTTATGCTCTTGGCATAATGAGCCTTTGCATTTTTTCTAATGGGAATATAAACCGTTGCTGCTACACTAGCACTTTTTCCCAAAGTGAATTTTAGCCTATATGATGGAATTAGGCATGTATGAAGTATAGCAGAGTGTGGCATGGGGTACCTAACCGACGCTAGCGTGGTGCGGCATCCTGAGCACGCCACTGTGACCCCCGCAGCGTCACGGCACGGATGGGCAGAGGGACCTTGGGACAGCAACGGACCAGTCCGAGGTCCAGGATCCGTCCCGCAGAGATGGTAGCAACGGTGCTCACGACCTGTGGTGGAGGCACGTCAGGACCGGTGGCCTTTAGCGCTATTTGCTCTTGCAATGTCTTCATGCACAGTCTCTGCCCCCTTGTAGAGGCTGTTACTCAGCACTTACCATAAATCTGAGGAAATCTAGAAAAGATTATAAATGTAAGGTGGTATAAAGTGCTATTTATTGTTCCTGTATGGTCAGAGGTTGTGGGTATCCAAGGGTTAACTTCTGAACAGTGCAGAGCCCATCGCAGGCAGAGCCCTAGAGATGGAGCACCACAGGGAACAGAGGAACTCCCACGTTCCTAAAATGCAGACACAAACAAGGTCGAACAAAAGAAGTCCTGCCTTCCTCGTGTTCAAAATGCCGTACTTTCCAAAGGCTCAGGTGTTTCCTGACTGCTATAACAGTCTTCGGTGCTCTCCTCCGACCCGAGCTTTGGCTTCTCTTGTGGTGGTGGTGTGATGGGAGAAGCTAACGTGAACCCCTGGTGGCTTTTCTCAGACAGATGTGTCCATCTCGGTGCCCCTTCCGCACGGGTGCCACTTTGGAAAGGATTATTTCTGCAGGACCAGACAAGGACCTCCCACCAACAGGTGGGTATTCACGGAACAGACCTTTTAAGCAGACATGCTTTAATTGCCTTGGATTCCTATTTTTAGTGCAAAGTGTGCACATGGAGCTATGCTGTGAGAGAAGACAGTAAGCGTGGTGGGAGCACACAGCACTGCTGGGAGAGCAGAGTTGTCTTTGCATCGATTTAGCTCTGAGCTGCAACAGAAAAAGTGCTTTCGATACGCACTCTGGGCAGGGGTCGATAGGATTCAACAGTCAGTCCCCTCGTGTCTCTGCTGGCTTTCACGATGCTTCCCTGTGCAAAAGAATTTTCAGAGAATGAAAAAGTTGTAAATACCCTTTTCAGGCTGCCTTAATATTCCTTTGAGGTGATCTCTCTGAAAGACCGCTCTCTCCTTTCATCTTCTCCCCAGCTCTTTCTGAAGGCACAGTGCTCCTTGCCGTGTCTGCTGCCTCTTCATCACAGGAGCAGCCATGTCTCAAGACTTCCCATCATGTTATTCAGGGATCACTGAAGATCTGAATACTCCTGGAATCAGTGGAACTGTGCGAAATGTATTGCTCAGTCCAACAGAAATTCCAAGGGTTTTGTTAACTCTTTTGTAATAATTTCCTGTTTTCAGTATTTCAATTAGTTTTTTGGGGATGTGTGTGTGTGTGTCATTTTTCTAACAAATATTTACTCCTGAAAATGAATTTCAGAGAAGCCATATGAGAGAGGCATTGGCTGTGTCTCCTCGCAAACGTCTCAGCCCTTTCATTCCTTTTTGGTTAGAGGACAGAGGCTGCAGGGTGCCTTAGCCTGGTGCCCAGCTGCCTGTCTCAAGAAGTCGTGGTCGCCGCTGGGACTGCCCTCGGCAAAGCTCTGTTTAACAGAATAGTTAAATGGATTTGAAGAAGCCTTTTTGTGGCTCTGCACATTGCGTAAAACTCAAGTTCCATTTAGCACAAATGCTCCAAAACTTCATTAGAGGTAGCTTTAATTATAACAATTCACGTTGTGCTCTGCTGTACTCCAGTGCTTTAGCGAAATAAAAATGAAGCAAAAGCCACGGCACGGCAGGCTGCCTTGCTGGAAGACCTCTCTCCTTGGCCTTCGGCGTCAGGAGCCCGAGAGGAACCGTGTCTCTCCGAGAGGAGCCAGCTGCTGCAGGTCTGCTCTTCCTCCTCTCCTCCCGGTGGCTCCTGCCTCTGCCCGGGGCCGCTGTCGCTGCCAGCTCTGCTGAGGGGCACTGAAAGTCACACGTGGTGACAGCCGCCCTCTGCTCCCTGACACTCGTGTCCGCTCGCTGCCTTTGGATCGTCTCCCGCATCCCGCGCCGGAGCGGCGGCAGTTCCTGCGCCCGTGGGTCGTGCCGGCTGGGACGCAGTCGCGGGCAGCTCGTCTCAGAGCGGAGCCTGCGGAGCGCGTTGCCCTCCGTGGCTCGGAGCTGGCCGGAGCGCGGCTCCTCCAGGTCAGGGCATTTGGTGGTTCTGCCCAGTTCCCGGCAGGCGGAGCAGGGTCTCCGGGGCAGCCCCGGGCACGGGGGCGCAGCGAGGGAGCTGCAGGGCGGGGGGCGGGAGGGCAGCAGGTCAGTCCCTGCAGGGGCTCGCCTGGAGCGATCCCGTTGAGAATTGTTCTGTTTTCACTTGTCTTCTCATCCCCCGACTTGCTGTCAGAGCAGCCGCATCCACTGAAACCCACCTTCAGTCTTACGGTCCTTTTTTGATAGACACACACGGGATCTATCCAAGTTGAAGGCTATTTTTGCTTAATTTTTTCTCTTTCAAGTTTTACTTGCTCACTAATGTTAGCTTCTCATAGAGTCTTCAGCTTCACTAAAATTAAATTCCATCTGGCAGAGCTCATCCACAAGCTGTCTTCCTCCCAACCATCTCCTCTTCCGAAGAACGAAGCCATCCTGCGCACCATGCTCTGGAATCACTGTTTGGTTTCACAGAAAGCGCGTCCCTTCTGCTGTTTGGGGAAGGACAAAACACGGGAGGGAACAGCACTTACGAGAGCCCCTTCTTCAGGAGAGCCAGCAGCACATCTGCGTTTTACATCCATCCTCACGCGCAAGACCACGAAAATGAATCGGGATGTTGCTTTCCTGAAAAACGCTTTTCGTGACAAAAATCTGTAGTAGATAAAATGGAGCTCGCGACTCAGGCTGGGCCATACCCTTTTATCAGTCTGGATACCTTCAAAACAAAGATGTGTTTTGACACCTGCAGGATGAGTAAAATGGGACTGCAGAGAAAGGCAGCAATAACCCTCTGCTGATGTTCCAGTGACGGGGAGGCGGAGAGGATTACAAATGAACTGGTATCTGGGAGGCTGGAAACATTTTAGCAGGAGTGCTTTATCTTTTGTAATGTTTTTATAAATTATTTATTAACACACTTGCTGCATTTTCCTGAGAAATAGGATAGAAAAGCAAAATGTATAGCCAGCAGATTATATTCCAGAAGAAAGACGCCAGTGATTAAAAAACAATTTCCAACCCTTTCAAACACATAACTTTATTTTAGAAGAGTAGTCTGATATTTTTGTATTGCTCTCGACCATTTTAAAGAAAATCCCGGATTCGTTCCCTAGATATATGAGGAGACTGACGTTAATGTGAGCAAACTAAAAAGCAGTCAGAGTGCTTTAGTTGTTGCTTAAATAATCTGTTGTCATTTATAGAAGAGATGCATTCCCCAAACTGCTGTGGGACGTGCCTGGGTTGCTGATCAAGAGGAGTTATTACAGGGGCGACGTAAAAAAGTCCAAAACACGGCCGGCTCCCACACAAATGGAAAGCAGATTTTATTCTTTTGGCTCCTGGTGGGAATGATGCACCACTCGCACTTCCCGCCTGCCTCGGGGACGGAAGGCAGCGTCTCCGTCGCTCCGTGGTCGCTGCAGTCCTGCCGTGTGCCGGGGCAGCACAGCGCGGATGTGACGCCGGCCTCCGGCCAGCAGCTGCTCCTGCCCCGTTCCCAGCAGCTCTCCCAGGAGTACCTGCCTTTCCAAAAACGCATTTTACCCCCTGTGGCTACAAAGGGAACCGACAGCAGGGCTGGTTCAGGGGAGCCCGGGGACCCTGCCGAGGACCCTGCCACCGCTGGGGAGCATCCGTGTCTGAGCGGGGCACCCAGAAGTGACGTGACGGGAACGGGGTTGCTTTTGCTGGAGTGTACGCCCACCTGTTTGCCCAGGAAGACCCCAGAAAGCGGGAGCGTGCCTCTTTCCCGATTCTGCTCCAGTTTGGACCAGTGATGCTATCACCGAGATATCCTCGCGGCAGGGATCGCCATGATGTGACAGCACAGCTCAGCTGGAAATTAAATCAAACCACAGGCTCCAAGACACTTATTAATATGCTCTGTATACTGCGGATTAGGCTTTTGGTGACACTTAAATTGAATTCTAATGCTATTTTGAAATATATAATACACTGAATTTACTTCACCTCAGGTTTGAGTTAATGGTTTATTAAATTATGCACCTTGCAGTGGCAAAGCTGTTTCCTGGTGTAGGACACTGACGCTTGCAGTAGCAATGCAGCAATTTTGCTGATCTCATCCACATCCTCCCTGGTCAATTATTAGGTCTGCAGGTGTCTGTGAACCTATTATACCATCGGCTGAAGTTTCACCCTCGCCAAAGAGGCGTAATTGGGGATTGGGTTGGAAGTTTTGTAGTGAAGCAAATTACAATTTGAGGTTACAGATTTGGAGTTCATTTGGCGTGGGCAGCAGAGGCCTTGTAGCAGATGCTGCCAGGACTGAAGTCTCTCCTTCTAACGCAAGATATATTTTTCTTTTAATATGTAGTGTTTTGGCCTGCAGTGAGTTATCCCCCCCTTTTGTATTTTATCTGTTAAGGCACACTTTTATAAGTGTTTCGTATAAATCACTTCCCAGGTGCCTGCAGTTTTGGATGCTTTTCTTGCTGTCCTTCTGCCTGCATGAACATCTTGCTTATTATCCCAGTTGCTTTTATTCTCAAAATCATCTTTTATTTCTGAGGGAGTGTCTCTATTTGCTTTCTGTTGAATGGCTGCCTTTGGCTGTCACTGGCGTCCTGCGTTGCTGCTGCCTGTCCCCAGTTGATGGAACTGCTGTGCCGCTCTGTCTTGCTCTGCCCCGCTGGTACGAGGACTCTCTGTCCCGGCCGCTTTATCACTGCGTCCGTCTCACGGTTCCACGCTGGTGGTGGCGTCTCAGGTCGGCCCAATGGATGGGAAAGCCTCCATTACATATGCAAACATATACATGGTGCGCTACCCTTAGTGAGAGTCAATAATGCTTATTAAAAACGGCCGCAAGTTCACGGTCTGTGCCATGAAATGATGCGCCCACCTCCGACGCTGTGGGAGTGGTGGATACAGACCATGGTCTTAGTCCTCTGCGAGATCATTCGATGCTTTTCTTTAATGTATTAGTGAAGGGGCAAAAGCCAGAGTAGAACGACCTAAATGGCTTTTCCTCCTGAACAGGCGTACCTCAGGGCATCATTTTCTGTGTCAAGGAAAAAGTGCAAGATTTTTCTTATCATACATTTGTTTCTGTTAAATGTCAGCCGTTTTGCATCTGCTCCTCACACCGCCACAAGACGTATGTCGTATGACAGCCTGCTAGCTCGTACCAGAGTTATTAGCCATCAGAAGTGAAGAAAGCACAGTTTAGATAGAGTAAAATAGAGGTTGAGGTTTTTATCAGTTTAGTCTCTGTAAAATGGAATGGCCTCTTCCCGGGAAATTAGGTTTCCCGATAACATAACCAGCACAAAACAAGTCTGTTGGATTGAATATGTCTTCACATTGTCCTCCTTTTACAACCAAATATTGCAAAATGTTCCAGAGAAATGTTGAAGGTATTTCTGATCTCCTTGCAGCAAGTGAAAAGAATGCACTTAACAACAGGGAGGGGTGGCAGGAGGACGGCCCGGGTGATGCTCCCTCTGCCTGCGACCCAGCGCAGCACGTGTGGCACCGGTGCCTGTTGTCTGCCCTCGACCTTAGGGACGTGCAGGACAATATTCGTGTTAGAAAAATATGTTTGACTGGCATCACCAGAACTGGATTTGTTAGTAATAGTGGCTGTTTAACGCTCTGACCAACCTGATCTGGCCACCTACAACAAGCTGGTTTTGTAAGTAAGGATGGAATAGGTGTTGCATTGTTGGTGGAGGACATTCAGAAAATAAGATCAGTCTGCACGACCCGAATCTGTCTTTAGGCTCAAGGTACTCGCAGCTTTTCGCTGGGAAGATCTCTGACCCATAGGAAGGCTTTTGGCAGCATTGCTCCATCATTTGCCAGCAGGAGCTGGGCAGGAGGGTGCAGTTCAAGTTCAGGTACCTTGGGTGTGCACGTGCCGAGCGCTGCGAGTGTGCAGCACGCTGCGCATCGTGTGCGACAGGTGTGCGCCTGCCAGGGACTGCGGTGGTCAGCAAATGGTCTGCTGTGGGACATCTCAGCATCTGTCTTACAGGGTACTTCATGAATGGAAGTACTTTCAGAAAGAGTTGAGGAAAAGGAGTTATTTAAGGATGGCGCGTGCTGTCATGTGGTGCACAGCTAAAACGGGTGAAGATCAAGGAAACTCACTTCGGTGGAACAGGAGGGTAAAAAGAATCCAAGCTCTGGAACAGTCATGTGAGAGTGATGGAATACAGAGTATTTGGGATATTTAAATGACACTGGATGATTGTCTAGGGTTAGAATGTTTTCCACAGAAAACGGGCCTGCATTGCTAGCTCAAAAGCTTTTCTTTCTGACATTTTGATATTCTGCGGAAAAATAGTGCTCATGCACTTGATTACTTAAGAGTTTGTCCGAGTGCTGTGTGCGTGTGTGCCAGTGTGCGTGTGTGCCAGAAGCGGCTGTTGACTAGCAGCTGTCATGAGCACTGAGTAGGATAAAACCAAAGTTTTTTTCCAGTGCCACTTGGTTATATCTTAGAAATTCAGATAATGCTCTTTCAGTTTGCGTTAGATCTGTATGGAGATCAGAGATATTCTTGGCCTGTCTCATTCCTTTTGTTCATTAGTTAATACATCTGGGGGTAGCAGGATCACCTTGGAAGAGCTTTTTTATTAGACAAAACCAAGTATTTTGGCAGAATCCTGTGAAGTTTTCAAATAGCAGATGATTCTCAGGGAGAAGGCTTTACTTTTTTTATCTCAAAGTATCATAACACTTTGGTTTTCTTCCCTCGGTTCAAATTGACACTGGTTGCAGTAACGGGGGACACATCACCCCAACCCCAGAGCCAGATACTGATGAGGAAGGAACAGTAACATGCAGTGCTACGTTGTAGGTATGCCAAAGGCTGTTTTCCTGATGAGAGACTAGGATTGAAAGCGATTTTCTAACTTCTTCAATGTCTTTTAAAAAACAAAGCAAAGACCATCACCACCAAAACAAAAACCCCCACCAACCCCACCTGATTTATCAATGGTTAAAGAAACAGTATTTTTCTTGGTCAGAAGTACTTGCTCTGACAAGAGAAGGCCATTCTAGAGCTTTACTTTGAATGTATGGGATCAGACGGGTTAATTAAAACCTTGGTTGCAGCAAAGGTCATCCAGCAGAGAGAAGCTTTAAGTGCTGAAGCCTCATCGAGGAAAGCACGAGAGCTGTGAAGGAAAGGAGGCCTGCAAGAATATTCCATCACGGACTAAAACCTGCAAAATAATACTGCATTATGAACTGAAACCTGCAAAGTAATACTGCATTACGAACCGAAACCTGCAAAATAATACTGCATTACGAACCGAAACCTGCAAAATAATACTGCATTACGAACTGAAACCTGCAAAAGAAGCTGCAGGTGGCTCGTCCCAGGCAGGGGATGGGAAGCATCCACTGGGATGCTGCAGCATTGGGAGCCGCGTGCCCGTCATTACACTGAGGAACCCAGTCTCCATTTCCAGCTTCCCCCGTGTGTGGCAGAGGCTCCCAGTGTTGGCCCGGCCGGAGGGATGGCACGCACACCGCGTCTCTCAGCTGCCCTTTTGCTTGGCACTTGTGGTAATCGCCATTTATAATTCAGCAAGCTGTCGAGGGCACTTTCTGCTGGAAAAGGGAGAGGAGCCTCCCAGGATTTTCACCATTCTTCATTTATATTTGTTCTGGGCGGGCTTTAAAAGGGCATCAAGGGCTCTGTAATCACAGCCTTTATTTACTAATGCAGAACACTTGTGCTTCTTTCTCTCCACAACTTTCTTGAGCCACCTTCTTTAGGGATTTGGCTGTTTTTAAGATGCAGCACTAGTGTCCATAGTGCTTTCAGAGTGCAGGGAGGACCTTTGTCAGGCGTCACCGTGCGCTTCAACCTCCGTGGTCCCGTGCGGAGGCACCGTCTTTGTGCGCACAAATTCGTCTCTCTAGTGTCCACATCGACGTGTTCGATACTGTGGGGAACTGTTGCCTTTCTGAAACACATCAGTCAAATTTTGCTCATCTCGTGGTTTTGCATTTCATGCATCTGTCCTGCTAGGAATTTGCCTTAAGTGCATAGTGTAGAACTTTGTAGGAAAAGGAATCCATGTAGAAAATAAATCCTGTCCTTAGCCTACAGTGAAGAGAGTGGAACCACCACATCAGTTTTGCTGTGAATGTGTTGAGCGAGGTGCAGCAATCAGCCCCGAGTTCCTCCTGCAGTATTTGGCACTTGCACAAATAGCTCGAGCCTCAAATGCTGTTATTCTTTCCATTTTATTGAACATTAAATCCATCACCAAAAAATGCAGAAAGAAAAATGAATACAACATCTTTCAAGGTCACTTGTTTCCGTGGAGGCGATGTAACTGCGCTGGGCTTTCTGTAATAAAACAGCGTCGGGGCAGGAAATCATACATTTTGTAGTACCAACTCCGAATCATGTAGCGATGTTCCTCTTCTTATGCAAAAATACAGCAAATATGTCCTGTAACCGGCTACCTGTGTCGTGACGTGCTCTGGTAAACAGTGATTATAACTGTTACGGGATGTCACCTCCTGTCTGCCATTTATTGACCTTTTCTTCAGTGTAACTTTCTTCTCGGGAGCCTGGGTAACTAAATATCCCAGGAAAGACCAGCTGTACGAGCATCTGGGACAGCGCAGCAGCCGAGACCTGCTTGAGTTCTGAAAGGTGCTTGATTTTAGACCCATTTAATGTTTACATTATGCTGTCACATCTGGAAACCTTAGAGAAAAGAAGATTTTTCTGCATTCACCTTGTAGTCATCGGGGGAAAGAGGTTACAACTGTTAGATGCTGGGAAGTTGCTAAAAGAAGTTACCTAAAATAGTTTTTCTGTCCGTAGTAGCATTTTAGATCCTAGAACTTTTCCAAGCTCAAAGTGACCCATAATCTTGCTCGCACAGTGAGAAACATCATTCTTCCAGGGAACTAAACCCTCATTTTTGGGTTTTGTAGAATCAAGTATGAAATCCGTTACTGGTTGAGGAATTAATACGAGCAGCATAATTTTTGGAGGGGCAACTCAAGTGTGGGGAAAGAAGCGGTATCAAGTCTGGGTTTTAACAGCGGTTGCTGAACTTGTGTGAATTAATACCGTGAGCTACGAACATCAGTTGCTTTAAAATGTCAGCTTCTTCGTAGCTTCACTATAGGTGAAGCAGGCTGGGTGCTGCTTTAGGCATAGCAAAGGGTGGATGATCCATCCCCTGGCTGTGCCCTTCAAGCGGATCATCCCTCAGGCAGAGGCTTCCCGGAGCCGCTGGTGCTGCGGGACGGGGCTGCCCGGGCTCAGACTTCCAGCCGGCCCCGCGTATTACAGGGTGAAGGAAGGAGAGGATGCGGCGCGTGCTTGATTAAAAGGTGCTTTTGCTTTTTCTCTTAAAGGATATTTGCAGTGAAAACTGTACATGAAATTTATACTCCTCTCGTGATTTTGACTGGTTTTAGTACACAAATTCTCAGTAGAAAAGGCATTCAATAAAAGTTTGATGTGGAACCATAGCTCAGCAGAATCTTTTCTAAGAAATCCAGCTCTGGAATATTTATTTTGTATCTAGTTTCAGTTTTAGTGCCTATTCCTTCTGCAGATGCCCTCGTTAGCCTGTTAACAGTTTATGAAGAGCTCAGGCCCTCTCGCTCTCAGCGTCCCGGCACTGCCCACAGCATTTCTGCAATGCCTGACGGGGAAGTTTTCAGGGGGAAGCGCAGCTGCGTGGCACGCTGCTTCAGGCTGCTGTTGTTGGCTTTTTCTGCAGACAAATCAATGCTTTTTGTTAGTGAAGAGACCAGAGGGCTCACTTGAGTGTGGGGGGGCTCAGCCTGCGGTAGATAAAATGTTACCACGCTGGTGGGCAGTGATGTGGCCAACAAGAATACCATGCACTCGATTGCAAGTCTACTGGGAAATAGTTTTAGCAGGAAAAGTGCAATAAATCTGGTTTTATTCTCCTTTGATGCTCGGCATGCAAAAGGAGATGGTTCAGGGGAAGTAGGAAAGGAATCCACAATGGCTGCAATGGAAATTTCAGGGTAAACCCGGCAGCTGAGAGCCCTAAAACGTCATTTTTAGCTGTGGAATAACATGCCTTCAGTGCGAGTAAGTGGGATAATCCCAGTATCTAGGATGAGTTAACTCCACTGTGTAGGGGAGAAGGGCATTTTTGCCAGGCTTTGAAGCAAGTGGCAGCGATAAATGAAATCCTTGCTCACCTTCTTGATTTATTTTTGACCATTGTGCCAAAAGGTTCCTGTTTGTTTCCCAAAATTGCAAGCGAGCATCGCTTTGTTAGACAGCTGTTTGTCCAGCTCCCTCCTCCTGCTCCATGCTGGGAGAGGCATCCCAGGATAGTAATGACCCGAGAGGCACAAAGTGACTCTCCGGACATAAATCTCAGGGTTGAAACCTCTGCTTAGCATTTCAGGGTCACCATAAAGATTTCTAACAGGTTTCTGGTCCAGTGTACTGCAGAAAAACGGATGCCAAGCAGCGAGACAGAGTGCTGCCCCTGTGAATTGCCATCTCCTCAATGCGTTTTAACGCAGAGCTGGAGGCTCAAAGCACCGAGAGCTTTTTCGTAGTGTTTAGTGATAAACTTTTGTCTCCTGTGAGTAAACAATCTGCTTGCTTTGTCACTTTTTTTCAATTTAAACGGGAGTACACTGAAGCCCTCTTGCAGAAATATTTATTACATCAAGCAAAACTGGAGGCTTTGGGTTGTGTTTCTCTAGTCTTTTTTCTTCCTTACTTCTGGTGTTCTCGAAAAGTACTGCCCAGAGGCATGGGAAATGGCACATGGCTTCATGAAATACGCCCCGGTCCGAGGATACGCCATGTTTTTATTTTGTGACAGTCCAGGATTCAGTGCGTGGCCTAAATATTGTGGCATCCTATTTGATTTTTGAATTGTTGGATGGACTAGACGCTATAGCTCACGGACAACATGACCATTTTTCCTCGTGCCTTACGCTTTTTGTAGATTACTGTCTGTAAGTTTCAAAATGGAACAGGATTCCTCCGTGGTTTATAAATTAGGGCCATATTACAGCAGCACCCAATAGTGCTGCTATATTTTAGATGGTGTCAGGATTTCTATTATAAACCTCATTTTTCAGAGGTTTATAGCTCGGCCATAAAAATTCACTGTATGCTGGGACTTGGAATGTAACAGCTGCATGTCAGCCATGCAGAGCATGTGTTTGCATGTATTTTTTACAAGCAAAACAAAGCATGCTTTGTGTGTACATTATACGTAGAGGTCTATGTAATTATATTAAAACTTGGTGTAAATTTATCCTAACTTCTGATTTCAAAGTCAGTCTCTTGGAAGCTAGGAAGTGCCCCCTTTTCAGCAGCCTGTGCAGCTTTAATTCTTTCTGTTTGCCAGCCTGCCCTGCGTGCTGAGACAGGATGCTGCTTAAGGAATGACAGATCGGGGTGTAATTAACGACCGTCTCAGATTGCTTGTGCCCGGAGAGCCGGAGCAAGGCTGCTGCCTGTGGGGAGGGAGCCTCAGACGCCGGCTGGTGGCAGGAACGGCTGCGTCCTCTCCAAGCGTCCTCTGAGCCCGCCACGTGCCCTTGTGGCCAAGGTGGCCAGTGGCATCCTGGGGGGCATCAAGAGGAGCGTGGCCAGCAGGTGGAGGGGGGTCATCCTCCCCCTCTGCTCTGCCCTGGGGAGGGGCAGCTGGAGTCCTGTGTCCAGGGCTGGGCTCCCAGTTTAAGGACAGGGAACAGCTGGAGAGGGGACAGTGAAGGGCCACGAAGGTGATGAGGGGGCTGGCACGTCTTTCTTACGAGGAAAGGCTGAGGGAGTTGGGTCTCTTTAGTCTGGAGAAGAGAAGGCTGAGGGGGATCTCATCAATGCTTACCAATACTTAAAGGGAGGGGGCTGGGAGGAAGGGGCCAGTCCTTTCTCAGCAGTACCTGGTGACAGGACAAGGGGCAATGAGTATAAACTCAAATACAGGAAGTTCCATCTCAACACGAGGAGGAACAACTTTCCTTTGAGGGTGGCAGAGCACTGGCACAGGCTCTGGAGACATTCCCAACCTGCCTGGACACCATCCTGTGCCACCTGCTGTAGGTGGACCTGCTCTGGCAGGGGGTTGGACCAGATGATCTCCAGAGGTTCCTGCGAACCCCTAACATTCTGTGATATATGTGTGATTCAAGGCGGTGGCGCAGGAGGCACCTGGAGCCCAGCCCCGCTCCCCTCGGAGCATCCCTGCGGGATGGCGTGGCCGGCAGCGCCAGGGAGGGCTGCTGGGACCCCTGCATGCTGGCACCTCTCCCCAGCGCCCCGACGCCGCCGTCTGTTGGTTCGGGGTAGGTTTTTCTTGAACTAGAGGGATGAGACAGGATGCAACCTTTTTAAGAGCAGAAGACAGCGCGTCTGCTAATAGCTTTTGCCTACTTGAAGTGATTAGCTGGTAGCAATATTAATTGTACGGACCATCCATACTCACCGATAGGTGTCTAGCCTTCACAGCAACGATTGTCCAAAAAGAAACCCTGAAAACAGATTCACAACGCAGGCTATACCTCCAATATTATCTACATGCTTAAGTGCCAGTGAATGCATATAATCTGTAGTTTTCTTATGTTGACATATGAATAAGATACCAACAGCCTCCTTTTAATAGCCTTGCATAATGTGCACACCTGCTCTGGGATAATTTGCTGCATTTCAACAAATAAGCTAGCTCAAATGAATGAAGAATATCTTTCCACAGTGCTGCAAGTGCTCCTGTCAAAAGAAGACAAAAAGGGGCTATTTGTGTCCCTGCGCTATGTACAGCCATCACACGACTGTGAATATGTCTTTATATGTGCAATTCAAACAGTCATCAACACAGAAGCGGTTTCATATATACAAATGGTCAAATAATGAAAGACACAGATTCAGTCTGAATATTAAAAAAAAAAAAAAGGGCAGAAAACCCACCCAATCTGCAAGTTGGGGTTAACCTAACTGTAGCTAAATGCATCTGTCGTGACACTTGGGCTCTGGCTGGATTTCCATCTGTATGAGTTTCAACATCAATGTCCAATAGGCCTGTCTTTACGCTTGTGTTTTTCTGCATGTTAAGGCATTTGGACCTTAGCGGTGTTGGCCCGCCTCAGTTCTCACTCCAGAATTCTGCCTGGTGAGAGACGCCCATCAGATCTCTCCTTCGGCGCTGCCGTGGCAGGGATACGTCGCAGGCTGGTGGTGTTCTGAAACTCGTATTGAATTACTGCAGGGAGCACATTTCTAGTGCCGCTTCCCCAGGTGCTCATCAGTATTTCTCATCCGAATTCAAACCTGAGTTACAACATACAGTTGCATGTAAGGTGTGTCATGACGGGAAAGTTGCCATTGCAGCGTGATGGGGGCGTTACGCTGCAGCTAACCCCTAATCTGGCTCCCTTCAACGTGCACGGGTCTGGACTGCATTAATGAACACACCTGCACAGCCTCATTAATTAATCATGTTTTACATTTTGTTTTAATAAAGCCTTTTCATTACAGAGCTTGTTCCCATGGCAGGAAAAACTGAAATTCTTTGCAAGAGCGGTATAATTAAGCTGTAGTGCGATGGGAAGGAGTGTGTCTTGCTCGGAAGTGTCTGAGCTGTCTCCTGGTAGGGGCAGCGCCAGGGACTCGGTCCATGCTCTTCTGGCTCCCGCTTTGGCAGATCTCCATGCGAGAGCTGCCGTCTGCCCGGGGCGCTGCACCTCGGCTTGCCGTAGGCTTCAGTCTCCGCTTGTGTTTCATAGTATGGAGAGAGGGAAAACCTCTCTGAGGCAGTAGTTCCCAAATTTTTGGCCCGCTGGACCGTTGTAGCTCTCAGAGGTGCTCACGGCCGGCCAGGGCAGTGACAGGGCAGTGTGTTTTATTGCCACTCCTGGTTCTGCAGGTCATTTACTGTTGCTGCAGCCCCGGACATTCCCAGCCAACACCATGGTGGGAAGGAAGAGGTGAGAGGTCTGCTCTATGCAGCCAGTTTGGGGCATTTCTTCAGTTTAGTATAAAATACAGCAGTGGCAATACAGGAGGTAAAACACTCTGTTATTTTAGATCTGTTGTGAATTGGTCCTGTAGTTTAAAAATCAATATACCCAGTGTATACACCGCTGTTCGTAACATGGAGATTTGTTTTGAGGAGCGTGAGGAAGCTGGGGTTCACAATGGCGCTCAAGCGTCACTGTCAAAGAAAGGCAACTCAGCAAGAGGAGTTAATTAAGTTGTATCAGAATTAGTTGTGAATTTGGAAACGGATTTTTATTTTCTCTTTGACAAAAAATAGGGTTTATAAAATCAGACAAAGCTTGCCTAGGAGGAGCCATTCTGTTCCCGTCTGCCAGTGCATCTCTGACCTCAGGGATGCTTATTTACGAGCTATACGGCAAGAAGATGGAAATGCTTCATTAGCAAGCAACATTGCATGTTATCTGGAGAAGATCCTAATAGAGTAAATTAGGAGGGAAACATCTGTTGCTTTCTGTCTCGGTTTTAGTGTTCAATCTGGTGCTAATTCTGGCCTTTTGTGACCTTTTTATGTGTCCTTTCATCCTAAATATGAGACGTGGTTTGTTCATCAAAGGTGGATCCGTGTTGCAGCCTTTGAACTGAAATGCTTCAGAGTTCATCTCTACCCTCTAGGAGAGATTTGTTCGCTTCTTATTTTCCTTCATTCCTGAGACTTTATAGACAAAATGTTGGAGGTGGAGTTGAAGGGAAAGGAGGCAGAGGGGCAGTAAAATCCTGAGCCAGGCAGAGAGAGGGAGAGATGTGTGTATATATACATGTGCATGCATAGATAGCATGCAAGGTTCTGCCCTCTTCCTGCTTTTGCGTAATGATTTTATCATAAAAAATAGCTACAGCTTATGACAGAAAATTAAAGTCTTGCTTTACACAAAATTCATGGCACATTTAGGAAAAAGTAGTTCTCGCAGCTTTGCCTATAAATATCCACGTTTGGTGCAAAGAGAGGCGGCGTGCAGAAATTCTCCTCCTAAATCATACTTTTTCCACTGACTGACGCGGCACTGGCCGGCACGGAGCCACTCAGCTCCTCTGCTAAATTCAGCAGAAGGCGCTGCCACGGCTGGGCCCTTCCTGCTGCCGTTTGCCGGGAGCGGCGCTGGAGGCGGAGGCGGGGATCTCTCCATCCCACGCCAGCCAGGCTCCACGCTCAGGCACCGGGTCGCGGCCGTCGTCCCAGTCGCAGAGGAGTTTTGTTCAAGGCTTAAAACACTTGCTCAAATTAATGACCAAAAATGTCAAATGTGTCCACAGCTAATTATTCATTAGATACGTAATTAGTGTGAGATGATCATGACATTTTACTGTTATTAATTTTTATACTCTAATAGGAAGTAAATCAGTCTATGGTCACAGAACACCAGTTTGGACTCTGCGCTGGAGGTGCCCGTTGCTGGGACGGGCTGGATGCGCTGTTGAGCCCCTCCTGCCACAGGCTGCGCCCTGAATCCCGCAGCGGCGTTGCTCTCCCTGTTCAGTAGCAGGGATGCAAAGGGAAAGAGTCATCCTGCAGGGATCCGGGGGAGGCCAGGGGCACCTCACACCAGATAGCGAGGTGCAAGGTTTGCTGGCAGCTTGCAAAAAGAAATAAAATTACAGTGAAGGAGCTGGGATTTCATTCGAGTTTGTTCTGAAGGGAGTGGAAAGAGCTAGCTTTGGTGAAATCCTCCAGTCACCTGGTCAATCGTTACTTTTAGGTCATTTAAGGAAGGATATCCTTAAGTTTATTGCAAACAGTGGACAAAACATTTTGCATTGTAACACACCTTATCCTTAGAGTATTCTGAACAAACACCTTCTGCCCAGATAAAACTTTCACTTGGCAGTGGTTTCCCTAATTGCATCTTCTTTCAGTCCTTGCTGGGAAACATGCCTTGCAAATTCAGTATTGTGATTAGTTTATATGAAGGATGCAGTGTTGAATTTCACGGCTTCTTTTCCCTCGCAAATATATTCATTCCTCAAAGGATTTTTCGAGCTTTTACACCAACAAAAATTTGGGATTCTCTAGCAAGTACAAAACCAAGTAAGCCTGAGATGCAATGTTTCTGTTAAAAGTGTTTGTTTGTGCTAGACTGGGCCACCAACCAGTGCTGAGACTCTTCTAAGGAAACCTGCTGATGGTTGTCCATGTTCTGTCTCCCATTTCCCATCAGAAGAACGAAAGAGAGACCAAACGGGGAACCTGGGCACCTTCCTGATTTGATCAACCCAGCAGTCTCAGAGGAGCGTGCCTGGGGGCCAGCTGCCTTTAAGCCGGGACTGCTGGCGAGGAAATCTTCCACCCTCACACATGGACTCCACTCGGCTTTCTGCAGTAGCCGTTCCCCACTCTCTCATGGGTGCCTTATCAGACCTGTTCTGCAGGTGCTGATGAGTCTTTCCAACCAGCATCGTCCGATAAGGAGAGCAAACTGAGTTACACATGACCATGGCAATAAAAACGTACTGATGAAGGGACAGGTGCCAAAAAAGAAAATTCCGTGAAGATGTCCTGAGCAGACAGAAATAAAGGTGCTGCAAAATTAGGTAAAAGTTTGAGAAGGATTTAAGAATGTAAGCCCCCTTAAAATAAAAGGTAGGATTTCCTAAGCATATGGCTTTCTTCCTAAGCCTGGCAAGTTCTGCTGCTAAAGTTGTGGCTCGGGGGAACATATTAAAAGACCTAAGGATAATTCCTCAGGCAACGGGAATTTCCATGCATGGATGTCTCCGTTGACATGGGGAGTGACCCAGACAAGTGAGCAGTAAGTGGCATTGCAGGCGTAGTTCAATGCATTAACTGCAAATAAGTAATTATTTCTGCACATGTTGATTTTTCAGGCATTTTATTCTGAGAGAGCGCTCACACTGGTTGGTTTCCTGAGATCAGTTTTTAACTTCCTGCTGTATCTCTGCTTTAAATAGAGAGTTGCGGGATGCAGGTAGACAGCCTGAGCCTCCTAAATACCAAGCCTAGTTGTCTTCATTAAAGCAACGATAAACTCAAAAAGAGCAAAGCCAAACGTATTGGGTTCTGTTCATTAAGCGAGTGGCGGGTT
This sequence comes from Chionis minor, assembly GCA_013398295.1. Taxonomy (NCBI): domain Eukaryota; kingdom Metazoa; phylum Chordata; class Aves; order Charadriiformes; family Chionidae; genus Chionis; species Chionis minor. The sequence continues at coordinate 115,565 of VZSF01010244.1, read as the reverse complement.
TCTGGCTTTGTTGTCTGTTAATACACCAAGAACAGATGCAGGTTGACAAGTGGCACCAGCCAAGGGACACAGCTTTATAAGGTTGTGTTGAAGCGGGGCTTGGAAATAGCCAGCTGAAATCTAATTTGTAGCCAAGTGGAATAAATTGGAACTGATAGTTATTCAATTAATGGCATGGGCAGCAAGGTGAGGTCTCCTCTCAAAATAGCAGAATAAGGTTTCTTGACAGGGAGGTTTGGGAAAACGGGGCACGGCACCAGGTTTTCAATCAAATTCAGCCATTAATCATCTAAGTAGCAGGAGGGAGATGTGATTATTATAGAGAGGCTCAGCAAAATGGTTTGAGTGAGCACTTCCCAAAATGTGATGGAATCCAAACCTGAGCCAGTGGACGTGCCCCAGAGCCGGCCTGGAGCCGAGGGTTTCCTAGAGAAACCCTCTGTCCTGCCAGGAGCAGCAGTCAGGATCGTAGGGGTGCTGCCCTCTTCTCCTGCAGGTCTTTCTGGGCACCTATGGCATCCCTGGGCACAGAGGCTGGACCTCTTCTGCCGTTTACCTGCTAAATTAGAAGTTGCTTTTGTATATGAAAATGTTGTGGTTGCCTGCTGAGGAGTTCAGTAAGGAGGAACAACTTCAGTGTCTTTTTAGTGCTTGTTGTGCATCCAGCGACGCAGAGTAGGTGGTTCGCTAATGCATTTGCCAGACTTCTTGCAAACTCCCGTGGTGTGGTGTTTCAGATCTTTGGATGATTTGCATAGTGATAAAACTGCCATAGTTCTCTCCACCACAAGCAGACCAAGAAATATAGAAAGACTTTTTTTTTTTAAATAGAAAGAAAAATTTCTTCCTGTGCAAATGGCCTCCGTAATAATATTATCAGTGTTGCCTCAGGCTTGCACAAGCTGAGTGGAAGAGGAGTTTATGATTTTCAGCAGAATGGTTTTAAGCTTGATCAGTTCAGTATATAAGTAGGAAAGGAAGGCTCTTTTTACCTGGAATAATGGGACACTCTGGTTGCATTTAAGGGCAAGCCAAACAAATAATTTGACAGGAAAGTTCGTTTCGGTGGCTGGAAGCCAACTGGATCGTCTCTGCGCTGCTGTTGTCAGAGCGCCAGGAGCTGGGGCAGCCACAGCTGTCGGAACAGCGCGTGCCCTCCGGACCGCGGGGCTCAGCGCTCCTCTCCCATGCGCAGCCTGCCGCGACCCGCGCGCAGTGACGAAGGCTCCTCGCTTGGGCCCTAGTGACGTATCGGGACCAGCTGCTTTGGCAGCACAGAGCACGAAGCCGCAGAAGGCTGGTTTGCTGCGTGCGTGTGAACCGTGGGTGTCTTGGGGGGTCTGCGGGCACGTGCTGGGCTCTGAGCCACCTACGGCCGCAGCAGGAGGCAGCAAAAAGCTTGTTCGAGAACGTGGTTAATCCCCTCAGTCTGGGCTCTGCAGTCACTGCACTGCCAGACCATGAGAGCGGGACGTTCCTCTGTCGGCACAGCCCCGGCAGTGCCGCGCATGAGCCTCTGCCGTTCCGCATCGCCTGCTGTCCTGCTGTGTGGTCGGGAGCCGCAGTGCTCACTGGCATGTCCAGGGGATAGCCAAACAAAGTGTGCTGAAAGTTCTGCTAACACATGGCCTTGGTGGTGTCGAGATTGGGGTTCTGTGGTGGGTACCTGGTTGGGTCGCAGCGCAGTGCCCTGTGCCGTGGCCTCCCCAGTGGCGGCACCCTGCCAGCCGTTCTTCACAGAGACCTGGGATGCCAGCTCTGAGGCCTTCTGATTTATGCTGGCACTTTGTTCCCAGTTATGATTAGTAAAGAAGTCATGAAAAATGCTTCAGCAGTAAACAACAGGGCTGTTGTGGGCTTTCCCCGCAGAGAGTAGCAGGTCCTGTTTGGGTTTTGGCACAGAGACTGTCTTGGCTGCTGCGAATGAGTACAATTCAAATTTTGTGCAGGTTAGCTCAGATATTGAGGTCAACGTAAATGAACCACGTAGATGAAGTCTAAACTATGAAACATTTCTCAAGTTGTATTCTAAATACAGTCCAACATCTGTGGTCTTTCATTAAAAGTGAAGTTATGAGAGTGAGATTTCACTCAGCGACACTGATTTGATGCCTCCGAAATCATTAACAATTTGATATTGTAGCTTTCTCATTATACACTTCTGTGGGAAAGGGGAATTAATTTTTCTGTGCAGTCAGAAGTTGTCAGAGGAGATCCTTCCCTTCCTGCATAACCAGATGAGAAATTCCTCACGTACGTGCATTGACCCCTTCTCTCTGGGGAACACATTAGTTGAAGTCGCAGTTCTAATTAAACTCGGGCTGCAGAAGAGGAGTGTAAAAATAATGCAGAATAACAGTGGCAGGCCTGGAGGAATGTGTAGGCGTATTAAGCAAGGCAGAGAGCAATGCATCAGGCAGCTTTCAGATCAGGACTCCAAAGAGGAGGCTGCTCATGGCAAATCTTTTCCAGTTGCAGGTAGGGCGTTTTTCAGTAAGCAAGAGTGTAAGGAAAGTCACGGGATCTCGTTGTGGCAGCGTCTCAACCTGTCTCTTGGTGTGCAAGCGCTTTATCACCTCGCTGGACAGCAGGAGGCACGCCAGGATGAAAAGCAGTTCTCTCTCCGTCTCCCGACGTTCTGGTTCCTTTGGAGCCTGTTGCCACACACGCCCCTTCCCTCGCGCCCTGTTTGCACCCCAGAGCCGGAGCACGGCTGGTGAACAGCCGGCGAGGAGGAAACCACAGACCTGCTCTTGTTTCCCCCTCGCGTGGCAATCTGTTGTCCTTCTGAGGCAGAACAATGTCTGCTAAGCGAGAAGCATAAATCCGGCTCACCCGACCCATCGGACGCACCGGCCGTGTCTCTGGCTGCCGCCTGCTGGGGGTTTTGCTGAGGAACGTTCTCCCCTTCCTCGCCTTGCACCCGAGCCCGTGGCTCAGGCGTAGCTCCCGGTGACAGCACGTGCCTCTGCTGCGCGCTGGCAAGGGCAGGAGCAGTGGAGCAGGGAGGGACGGGGGTTTGGGCACCTGGCTCCATCTGTCCGGGAGTGCATCCCCAGGCTCACCCCCACCATGAGCAGAGACAGACACTTGCTGGGGGCAGCCTGCACATCTTTCCCAGGCCCTCTGTCCTTAGTTTAGGATGCTCCGCGAGCGTATCTGTAAACAAAATGTGTGCAATTCCATTACAAAGAAAGCAACTTACATAAATGGGGAAAAGGAGAAAAGATGCAATTGGTCTTATCTAGCGCTGATATCAAATTTACAAGGTAGACAAGGCCTGTATTCTCAATAGTGCTTCATCTTGCCAGGTTGAAGTAGTAATGATGAATATTTCTCTTTGGCAGCAGGATATTGACGGGAGGATTCACTTTGCCATGGTTGTGCTCTTGTAAAAGCTCGGGAGAGCTCCAGGTGTTCTCTCTTTAATATTGCATTGATAGCCTGATGGTTTCTTGCTGACAAAACTTCCACAGTTCTTAATATCAGCCTGTCTGCATTCATCAGCTGCAAAGGTTTTCCCTCCTGTCGGATACTGGAATAGCATTAGACAGAAAATGGAGAAAGCGTAGGAAGCCAATATGATCATTTTTTAATCTAACTCCCCTATACCAGGGAGTTGGTTGTGCTGTGATGGCTGGAAGTTGTGATGCAAAGCGGAGAAATACTAGATGTCATTGTAGTGAAGCATGTGGAAATACATTTTTCAATATTCTGCTTGTGTCCAGCTGCAGTACTAAAAAAAAACCCTCACGGCTTATGCAGCACTCCTGCACAGGTCCTGTGCGGAGCCTGTGGGAAGTGTGCTCCAGGAACGTGGGGGGATGCTTGGAAGGAGCTACAAGTCCCCTTCAGCAGAACGTGTGGATTCAAAGGCAAGCAATATCCATGCCCTGCTCTGGCACCCCCTAAGAGTTACTGTCTTCAAGAACGACCGTTGCTCCTTTTATAGACCGTCCCATCATTTATCAAGGAAATACGGTGCAATACCGACAGAGTTCAAACCTGATATTCCTGTCGTATCCCCAGAGGTCTGTTCCTGCTGGGCTGCAGAGCTCTCAAAACTTCAAGCTGGGGAAGGATTAGGCATTTGACTTCTAACCACACTCTTCATTTGCATAAGTACTAACGCTACGTGCCAGGGTTATCAAACTGGCACGTGCCCCATAGACTGCAACAGCTCTCTGGCAGATCTCACCATTTCCTTGTTAATGGGAAATTTATCAGTTTGTCACGGTGGTTCTGGTAGCATTCCCTTGAGACTGGTTTTGAGCCCAGTCGTATTCAATATTTTATCAACCATCTGAAAGAAATTATAAAATCGTTACCTGCAAGTTTTATCACCACTTCCATTTGTGAAGTTTTGCAGTGTAATAAATATTGATGAATATTGGTCACAGAAATTAGTCTGAACACGGTTATTAGAAATGGGTGGAGTTATCAACATGTGTTTGAAGTGAAAAGCAAGCTTTTGCATCAAAAAGAAGGGTGAGAGCAACTTACAGGGTAGCAGCAACCAGCAGTGTCTCTGAAACGGTTTCCAATCCATAAACGTCCAAATATATGGAAGTTAGGACTCTGTGCAGTTCTGCGATGGGTAGTGCTAGCACGTACCCAGCCAAGGTCCTTTCACTTTTAAAGGTGGAAAATTGCCGAGGTTTTGGAAGAGAGCTCATAGTGAGAGGATAAAGCAGCTGAGAGAGGAGACTGAGCAGTGATTTGATCACAGCCTATTAATTGCACTTGCGTTTAGGCAGTTTTAACAGACAGAAGCTGAACAAGAGGTACAGTACCTCTAAGCGGAAGTCAACAAAATTAAAACTTTGACTTGTGTTTACTGTCAGTGGTAAACGCAATTATCAAGGGAACAAGCTATTAAGGGGCTCCTCTTCTTGAATTTGGTGGGGTTTGAGAAGATGTGCATCTCGCTCGGCTGGAGTCACTGGTGGGACCAGCAGCTGGAATATGCCTGCCCGTGTCACTGCGCAGGGAGTCAGGCTCTGCATTAGCAGTGCCGTCCTGTGGCCTTAAAAGCTAGAAAAATATGAAATGTGAAAAGTTTGCAAGATGAGCATTTTGCTCTGCAAGATGTTCATTGACAGATCTTGGAACCCGCAAGTCTGCGGGGTTTCTGCCCAAATCTCTTGCACAGCAGCAAGGGCCTTTGCGAAAGAAGGGAAACTGTTGGAATTGCACATAAAGGATGTCTGCTGGGGGTTTTTGAGGCAGCGATGCTGGTGAGCGTGCCAGTCCTGGCAGTCTCCGTGTGCCACCTCTCAGGCAGCAGAGATGTCGACAGTCTGCCTACCTTAAAAAACAAAAAAGGGGGGGAGGACGGGACAAAAAAACCAAAAATCCCCATCCCTGCCAAATGGAAGTCTCTCTTCGGAGGATGCTGCCAGGGCAGGGGCTTCCCTGGTGGCCGGGGCTCTGGGTGGTGGGTGCCGGGGTGCAGCGCAGGCAGCGAGACCCCGGCACCGGCCCCGCTCCAGCACCGTGGTGCCTGGCTGCTGCCCAGGCTCGGCGGATCTGCGGTGGGCTGCCTGCGGAGCTGCGGAGGGCAGGGGAGGGGGGAAGTGGGCCTGGGGGATATTTATGCGTGAAGGACTGTCAGGCCTGGAAAGATGAAAATCTGTGGTGCTCTCCCAGGGCTCCTAACTTTCTCCCCTCCAGGCAGCTGGCAGGATTTCTCTAAATATTTGAGATGGGTAAAGGGCTTAAACTGGATTACTCCTGGACATGAGCAATTATAATTGTAAATGCACTATTATCTGAGCACTCTCCTGATGCTATTTTGGCACTGACGTTTGACACAGTGACAGGGAGGCTGTGAGGGTCAAGTGCAATGTAAGGAGAGTCCTTCCCTGGTGCCTCGCTAGCTGGTTTGCAGGAGACCTGCCCTACTGGGAGTTGTACCTTGCGAAGCAATCGCCTTCCCATTGTCCGAGAACTGCCGAAACGGCTTCCGGATGCCTCAGGCTTCAATAATGGTATTGTGTTGCAGCTGTATTTATTAAATGGATAAATACCAATTAGGAACAAGTATAAACCCAGCGCATTTTACTGTATATCAGTTTCAGTTGGTGTTTTCTGGACATGAATGCTCTTTTAAGAAGGCTTGGATGGTTTTTTGAAACAAAGCACAGCCTTATCTTTTTTCCTGAAGTACAGTGTTTAGATATATTTACACATATTTAAAGCTATGCTACTCAACTGATACTAATATAAAGGGGGAAAATCTATATTCAGAGAGCAAAAATAATGATGGCGGAAAGAATATAAAACATCCATTTCAATACACATGTAAAACAGCCCTCTAGCAGCTCAGGTGGCAGCACCGCAGCACCAAGATTTATCCCGGTGTTTGCTGCTGCCGGGATGGATGGCGGCTGGGGAAGGAAAGTGGTTGTCCCGGCTAGAGGCTGGCTGGACTGCGAGCTCCATGTTTTGGCATGAGGTTGGTCTCGGCCCCTTTCCTGCCTTTCCCTCTTGAGCTCCAGCTAAAAAGCCCTTGGCCTCCTGCAGTGGAGATGCCGCTGGAGCGCCCGGCTGATCCCCAGCTGAGCTGGCCGCACGCCCTGGGAGACCCCCACGCCTGGAACACGGGAACTGGGTATTTACAAGAAGGGTCCAACGGAAGGATCTTGGAAACTCTGCGGACGCCAGTCCAGGGGCTGTGCCAGGTGGAAGAAGGCGCAGGGAGGACATGGCTGCGCAGACAGACCCCTGCAGACGGAGTCACTGCGCAAAGTGCGGGACATTTAACTGCAAACCCCAAGTGGAGGGAGCGTGTGAGGACCAGCGTGGGGTCCTGTCTCTCCAGTGGGGAATGCACCGGTGGGGCAGCACCCCCAGCAGGGCCAGAGCCCACCGGGCAGCAGGAGCACGAGGTCCGGACAGGTCTGGGGCCGGATCTGCCGGTGTGGGGCGGGCGATGGTGCCGGCATCTCGCGGGAGCCCCGGGCAGCCGTAGGGGGCGGCTGGACAGGCTGGGCTGAGGGCACGTGCTCCAGCAGTGGGGGCCCAGCGGCACCTTTCCCGTATGGTTTTGTGTTTGAGGGGAACACAGTGTTAAAAGAACCTCATGTTTTTAAAGGCGTTTGTATTTCAGTGTTGAATTTAACTGATGTGAGGGACTGGCAGTGTATTGTTAAATAGGAAATGTGCCCATTGGGCACAAAGCGAGATCCCCATTCCTGGCAGCAAAGGGTGCATTGGGAGGAAACACGCCACACAAAATGCAGCATTTTCTACAGTCTGAAATCATTCCCCTTCCTGGAGCCAAGAGGTCAGGAATTTACCTCCTGCCTGGTTTCCAGAGAGATCCCCATGTTTCTGTAACATGGAGGAGAACAGATCAGAGGATGTTCAGCGGGAGCTCAGGAGACTGCTGATATACGAGCTTTTTAAATGAAGTGTTTGCATATAGCAGTGTTGGAAACAGGTAGCCAGTAGTTCGCACGCACACCCACGCGCTCAGCATCCTCGGCATCTCTCTCGCCTCTGGGAAAACAGCTGCCTCCCTTTCCAGCAGTACGAGCCATGTGACTTCAGTGTTCTCGCCCCATGAAAAGCAAGGAAAAAGATGACGTGCGTGAGCATCCAGCACGATAGGAAAGACCATGATGTCCCATCTACTTGTCTAGAAAGCTGGGCAAAATCATCTGACACAATTTTTGCTATGACGTCTGTTGGGAAAATGAGGTATGGGTTTAGCCTTGTGATGAAATAGCTTTCAGGACCACGTAAGGCTTGATTGCAGCTCTTCAATTAGCTGTGCGGCACGGCTCGTCCCTCTGCAGAAGGGTGTCACTGGCGGTGGGCTGCACACGAGGAGACCAGCGCCATGGTGCCGCCCGTATTTAGGGTAAAGCCTGGAATATGTGCAATACAGAGTTTCCCTCGCGGGAGGCGTTGATGGGAGTAAAGCCGAGACGCCTTCAGCATGTCCCTCAAATATCTGCTGATCTCTGGTGCCTCGCTTGGTGTTTGAAAATGGTTTGAGTCGAGGTGTCGATAAAAGGAAAGCTTCATAAAACAATGCCTACAAAAATAAATGAAATCCTTTTATCTGATTCCTTGCTAGTCCCCTGAGGTTCATGAGATGTGGGGTGGGGGGACTGCAAGGTCATCTGCAAAGAGTGAGCTGGAAAGGCTTTTTTTTATATCTGCATGAGCAGTTAACTGGAGCATGCTGCAGAGTGTTTACAGCAGGATTTTGGCTTCACAATGGATTAAAAGATTTTAAAATCCATCTGCAGAATATCTTGAACTTTAGCATCGTTGTGTGCTCAAAATAACATTAAGTCTTTTCATGTTTGATGCAGTGGGAGCCTTGAGGGGAATCAAAGGATTTGGAAATGGCGGGAGAAGGGAAGGGTGGCTCTTGGCATTAGTGGGGTCCTTTTGGAATCGGTGACACGGAACCCCCTGCCGGCAGAAACCCCACTGCCAGCTCAGAAACCGTCCGTGCGCAGCCAACGCGACGGGACGGCTTAGGCGCTGCCGGGCACCCAAACGGCTGCTCAGCCTGCGCAGGGCACCCTGCCCGGCACGGCCGGGGTCTGGCTGCGGAGCCCCGTCCCTTCCCCCTGCCTCACCAGAAGCTCTGAACAACCTCGTTTGCCCAGAGAAGCTGCCATGTACGGGCAGTGACGTGGCTGGCGCTGCAGTACGAGCTGAGGCGTTCGTGCTCCCTACGGACAGATGCCCTTGAGCCCCCCAGAGCTGTTTTCCTCTGGGACGGCATTCCCTGTGTTCAGCAGGGCTCTCCCTGTCACTCTGCCTTACGTTCAGCGACTGGTGTCCAAAACACCTTTGCTTGCGCCTGCCCCCTCCTTTTGCTCTGTCGCCCCCCTTGCAGACGTCCTTTTCCGTACCGGGTGGCGCAGGAGCTGGGCGGTGGAGAAGGAGGAACGTTGGCTCGGTGTGTCCGCAGCATGGGCACAGGTATGGCTGAGTAGGCTGGGGAGGTGGAGAGAGTTTGCTCTATCCCTGGACAGTGCTCTTGCTCCGTCTTTTCAGGGGCTCATGTGACTTTGGGAAGCCTCTTTTTAAACCCGCGCTTAAGCCAATTTTCAGAATTATTCAGAAATATCATCAGAATTAGTTCCAAAGTCCCACAAATGAGTGGCCACCTGGAAAAGTTAAGCAGTCAGAGTGCAAGCTGGCAGCTGTTGGGGGCTCGGGGTCCTGCTGCCATTGGCACCTCTTGCCGTGGCGACTGGGGGCACGGGATGCGGCGGTGCCTGGTGCTCTCGCCCGGACCCTCTCCGGCTGCCCCGGGACCAGCCTGGCTTCTGCCACCGGCTGCCAGTGCCCCCCCCCCGCAGGCTGGGCAGAGCGGAGGGGTGTCTGCCAATGCGAAGCTGTGCGTCTTGGCCTGTGACAAATCACTTTTTAATTGCCTCAAGGAAGAAATCCATTAGTCTTCCGTTTACGTGAGAATCATAGCAGAATTCTGCTAAACATGAACAGATGATGCAGTCCAAATAATGCAGGCTCTGCTGCTGCTTTCAGTTTACATCACTGTCCAGTGTAGAGCATTAATTTTCAATCCAACAAAATTTAACTGTCTGAGCCCCTCCTGCCCCCTCCAAGCTCTACTGACACAGGGAGTGGCATTATGATGATGTATTAATTGTCAAAGAAATTTATCTTGTCTTACTTCCCAGTTCCTTTTGTTGTTTTTTTTGGGTTTTGGTTTTTTTAAAGCATACGACACTTCTTTTCTTCGAAGTGCAACCAATAAGACCTAGAAGGCTTTGACCCTTCTGGCAGCAACATCCCTTAGCTTTCCCGCATCTCGTGACTGCAGCAAACAGGCAGAAACCTCAGAGAATGTTGTTATGGCAAATTATTGCCCTGACATTTTAACGTAAGCCTCGTTGCTACAAAAAAGGGTTCAGAATGGCCTCTGAGCTGTTGACAGCTGTGGCAATCACAGAATGCTTTTGCTGTGGCTGGTGGCCGTTTCAGCTGGGTTTGACACTATTTTTAGGTATCTTTATAGGAAGAAATCCAGTTAATGGCAGAATCTGAGTCCTACCAGTTTGCGAAGTTTTTTCTCTCTGGGTTCTTCCCATTTTCTGAGGATTCACTACATCCCTGCACAAGTTTGGAGCATGGTGGCAAGAGGAAAATCCAGGATGTGGGACCACCTGTAAAACCAGGCACTCTATCTGCTTTTCTAGCAATAGCTGGGGATCTAGCAACTGACATTCCCTCCATCGTGCTTCATCTTCACGGCGTCTGTCATGGGTGAGAGACCTGGCAGGCGAGCGCTGGACGTGGGCGTCCAATCTCCTGCCGGTGGTCTGGAGCGGAGCTCAGCCATGTGCTGCTGGCCGTCCCCAGCGGTCTCTGAGGCAAAGGTTAAAAGATGCAGAAGAATTCTGGGTGTAACGCATACACGGAGATGTGGTTACTGAGTGGTGTGATTTGGCAGTGTTCAAGCGGTTGCCTAATCTCAGGTAGAACAGTAGCAATAAATATTACTTCGTAACATGCAATCGGGACATGAAATGCAAGGAGGACCATTTTTCCATACAAGGAATACCATTGTTGTATGTTGCAGTGTAAAAAGCGAGACCAGAAAAGATGACGGTAATTGAAATTTGCTGTGTAGAAACAGATCGATGCTACAAGGAGGAATCTAGGGTCAACACAAGTGGTTTGCCAACCCTCTACAAATTTTACTTTGTCGGCTCTGTTACTTAACTTTATTTCTAAGTTACTCTGTAGAAACAAATCTCTTAATGCTCGCGCGTTTGCTCTTATAAGGAATATGTATCTTTAAAATTGCAAATTAACATTATGTTAAAATTCATTATTATAATGTGCACAGGGAAATTATACTAATATAAACATTTATGATGGAGTGTAATTGTTGAAATTTCAGCAAGTAGTCCCAGTTTAGTACCCAACCTGTAACATGAAACACTTCTCTGGTCACAGTTCTTTCTTGCTTATGGGACCAATAAATGAATTCGCATTTGCAAGTTAGATAAATCCTTTGAATGTATTATTGATGCAAACAAATGAGGATTGGGGCTCTAGACAATACCTAATGAAGCTGACTCAACACAGGCTGTTCCCACTGAAGGGTGCCAGGTTTCGGTGCGGGAAGATGGATGCCTGTTTCATCCCGTAATTATCCTGTGGCTTACGCTTGCTTTATACATTCCTTGGCTAGGCACAAAGCTAAGGGCACCATGATAAGTAATTAATTACTGGGGATCCACTGGAAGCTATTAAAGAAAGCTCATGCTCTGTTGATAGTTTGTGACTGTATCTGTGCTTTGATCTCCATGTAGACCCAGGGTGTTGATTCTCCCAATTATTTTTTCTGGTAAATATTGCAAATCAGATGATCTTTTAGAAGAAGTTTGTACCTTTTCTGAAGATGGTTGTTTTTTTCAGCTGCAAACTCCAACTGGAGATAAATAAACTTAGTTAAAAAGCCCTACTCTATACATCTGAATTATAAATAAGGTGCACAGCATTGAAATAAATGCCAGCTGAAAGGCTGCAGCAGTACGCGGTGGAAAGCACCTTTAACCTTCGGGAGAACCAAACATTTCCCTTCCCTGACGAGAGAACCACCTGAGAGCAAAAGGTTGCTCTCCTCTTACGCTGTTAAGGACGGCATTCCCAGCTTCAGGACTTAATCCAGAAAACAAATCAGATGCTTTACACTATAGAGTGGGGTGAAGCTGCAATATATGCTCCAAACCTGCATCCGTGGGGTGCAAGAGCCAGCGATGAATGTTTGTGATACTGTAAAATGGATTCAGCCCAAGTCAATAGGATCCTGTTTTCTCTCCAGGCATTTCTGTCTTGGCTCGGTTCTCCAGGCTGCATACACGTTCACGCGGGCGGGATCTGCAGGACCACTGCGGGATGCGGAGCGCAGCAGGCGTTCCTCAGCCCTGGGCTGCGGGGCATGGGTTCCTAACCGCACTTGGAACAAGTCACTTCATCTCCCTTTCCCTCGGATCTTGAGCTGCAAAAGATCCTAGTATTTCCCTGTGTCTAGACATGGTGAGGCATTTCGAGTCAGGTGGCATAGGCGTACAGCACCCTCTTTGAAGCGCGTATGAGCCTGGGGAGTATTGAGAATCTGGTGGAAACTGCAATTTTATTTCAGCAGATAGGAGACAAGTGCAATACTATGGAGATCTTCTAAAACAGAGAGGCCAGACAGCCACCCTGAGCATCTTTCGGGGTAGGTTTGTTTTTCCTTCTCAGGAGGACAAGCATGATTCTGGTGGACAGCACTTCTCTTTTCTAACGTATTTTAGAAACCATTCTCCATGCCTGCCAAGGCAGATCAGCACCATCTTTAAGATACAGGTGGAAAAATTGTGCATGTACCTTTTTGACTCTTCCTCTTTTAACTGTCCTTTTTCAGCACTGTAAGTCATGTGTCTCGGAGAGACGACGTCCCAGACGTCCCAAATAGCATCCCTTGATGAGCTGCAACAGTGGTGCTTCGAATTACAGTGTGTTGCCTGAAGGGTTGTTAACCACCGGAAGACAGCGGCGTTGTAGAGCAGGGAGGGACGGCACTGGGTTAACGAGACCCCAAATGCAGCTCCATTTGCTGACTCCTCTGGCACAATGTGGCAGATGATGTCAGTCGTTCTTGTGTTCCTGTGAATCTGAGGCTACGCAGCTGAAAGTGGTACATTTTAGAAGAATGGGAGGGTGTCCCCATGGACATAAACGCAGCGTAGGAGTCAGGCAGCTATTGGGCTGACCTCCAGAAATGCCACCAGGGACAACAAGTTAAGCAGGACTGAGCTGCACTCTTGTGTCATGGGTCCAGGAGAGAAAAAATACAAGTTTGGTTTGAATACCTCAGTTTAGAAGTAGCAGCTGGAGTTTGCTGGTTTCTCGGCTTTAATTCTCACTGGCAGCAACTTGAATTCATAGGCCTAATTGCTGGTTCTCTCTTCTGTGCAGGTGGCAGCCAACTGGCCGGTTGGCAATGAGTAATGCACTGGGCTAAAGGCTTCAGAGGGACAGTTACGTGGTCAGAGAGGTCACAGAAACTATTGTCAAGGCCTAAGCACCAAACGGAGCTATAGCAACTTGATTAATTGGCTAAATTAGAGAGGCTTTGACCTACCTCACAGAAGTTTAATCAATTAGTTGATTAGTTACAGAAAGTTGTTTCACCACAGCAAAGCAGGGAAGGTCGTTGGTCTCCAGAAAACGACCTCTGCTGGAAACTCCCAGAACGATGCTTTTGGGCAAACAGTTTTTCTCACTCTAGTGGAGTGAATGAGATTTCCAGACACTGTGCAAAGCACGACAGAAAGCAGTGTATTAAAACTCTGCAAATCCTGCAATGTATGGGATCTGGCATTACTTTTCAGCATCCCAATACTTGCTCATAGCTTGTGCATTCCTATTTTCCACCCTTCTTCCCTTCTTTTTACCTCTTTGTTTGCTGTGTTGATGGGTTTGAAGAACTTGCCACCCTCCCTCCTATTTTGCACCAGCTCTGTGTTATATTCAGTAGGAAAGCTCATTCTCCAGATGCTACTTGAAAATGACTGAAACAGAGAAATTTTGACCATGAATTAAAATCTCATTATATCTCCAAAAATACCTTTATCAACAGCAGCCTGTTTTTAAAAGAAAACTGTCAGCTCTCTCATAGTTGTTGTTGGGCAGGAATTTGTGAGTTGGGATGGGTAGAAGGGTTGTATCGTGGCCCTCAAACCTGATTTGATCAATAAAGCAAAGTGCCTTCAGTGAAAATAGAACAGCAGTTGTAAGCATCTTAGACAAATAACGTAATTGCAGTCTGTTGTACATGAAATAAAAATTCCAGTTTCCTTATGACTTATTAGAATATATTATTGATAATGCAAAAAGCACAGAAATTACTCATATGTATTTTATTAATTTGTGACACATTTAAGACCTGCTCTGTTGTGTGTAAGGAAAATAAAAGAGTAGGTAGAGGTTTGGTAAGTATGCATTTGTGATGTAGTTACAGTTTTCATTCAAAAATACCCTATAACACTGTTTCTGTCTAGGTTTAAAAGCTTCGTACCCATATGCACCGGAGAACGATGCTGCAGATCTGCTGTTGGTTTGGCACACTGCAGCGTGCTGGTAACAGTTTGAGGTTAATCATGCTTAGGATATAACAGTGTTATGTGGGGATGCTAAAGTGCAATAGTGTGAGTTTGGGCTTCTGCCTGTGTTCATAATTTTGGGGAAGCGCAGATAAAATTGGGTGCAGAATGTCTGCTGCAAATTCAAGACAGGTTGCTTCCCCGTGATTTGTGGGTAGAAGACAGGATGGGGACGGAGCAGGAGGACATGCCTGTTCTGGGCTGTTCTGCCCTGAACTGCGAGGGTTTCCCGTGCCCTGATCTCCTCCTTGGGAGAGCTGCTGGTAGCACAGTGGCCCCGTGAGCTCCTCAGGGCATGGGATTGGGGTTGCTTTGGTTGCTCCTTTCTGGCCGATTTCAGACCGTTTTGGGATGTGGTGGGACCCTTCACATAGCTGCAAATGCTTTGGTACACCCCAGCACAGAAAAATGTTTTCCCTTCAGCACGCCCAGGTACAGCTCATCATCAGGTGCTGAATAAAAAGAGACTGCTAGGATTAGCATTTTGGAGCTTGCTTATTACCAGTCGTTGCACTTTTAAGATGAGTTTCCATTTACATTTTTGCCAAAAGGCAGCTGTGAAAAAGCCCTTGGACTAAACTCTCTCCTTACGGCGTAAAGCAACCTCCAGTATATTTTAATGGATTCTTGTCAAATTAGTGATCAGAATAAATCCAAGTGCTCTTGGAGACTGAATGTTTCTTGTTAAACTCTCCAAAAAAGAATAGGATTGATTTGGAAATGTCACTTGTGATTTAAAAGCTTAAAGATGAGAATGTTGGGGTATAATTAGCAGCAGCTGATTTTTCTTTTATTTATTCCTTGTTGTCTGCATGAAAATGTGATGCCCCTGAGTGACTTTCTCAGCCAGCCCAAACTGGTGGCCTGCAAAGGTGGCACCTGAAGGTGCAGAGCTGATTCTGAGACCTCAGTTGTCTCCCACGGGTCAGGAAAACCAAGCAGTTTCAAGTGATAGCAATGAGAGGTGGCCATCTCGTGTTGCCGCCTTCTGTGCCACTTTTGGTTAAGTTCAAGTATTTGAACTATTAAAGTTATCACATGTTGCAGGTGATCTGTTTTCCCAAGTCACTCCCTATGTTTCCAGCTGGAGACAACCTGTCTTACTCTGGAGCAGCCGCTCATCCTTCGCTGCTCGGCACCTCCTCACCTGGCTCCTTCAGAGCCCTTTGATGTCTTTGCAGCCCACGTGGAGCCATGATGTCCGGTGGTCCCAGTGCCACCATCACCTCCCCATCTCCAGGCTCCTTGTCTCTTCCCAGCCCCTCTGAGCAGGGAAACCATCACGGGAGCCCAAGCTGGACAACTCTGCCAGGCTGGGTCAGGAATTGAAGGAAGCAGGAGATGGGGAGCCGTGTGTCCCAGAGGGATCCCCGCTTCTCTCCTCCTTTTTGTGGTGTTTTCCCCTCAGAAGAGAGACGAGACGCGGCACCATGAGGCGCAGGGCCAAGTTCAGGCTAACGCGGGACCCGACGCGCAGCCGTCTCCCCAGGGGACACAACACCTGCGGGGAGAGAGACCTTTTCTCTTCTCTTTCCTAATGCAGACAGTTCAAATCGGGATTCACCACGTACTGTCATACGATGAAATCAGTGATCCTCTGCACAAGGAAAGGCAGCAAAAAGTAATGATATTTAAAGAGTAATTTTAGCAGCCAAAGTCAATATGATGAAAGGCCTGCTAATAGGGAGAAACTTACTGGGTCCTCAGTTCTTAATTTAATTGGATTCTTTCTTAATTTAAGAAAAGAGACAAGGCCCTGCAATGCTGTACTGATTTCCAATATTAGGAAATATTAGTGTGAAATACCACTGTCACATCTACCCCAAAGCCAAGAGGACAGCAGTTTCAAAAAGGAAAGGGGCGATGTGTTTTCACCGGGGAGATGTGGAGTGGAGGGGAACACTGTGTGGTGCTGGGCGCGCCGCCGTTTGCCCGAGGGACGTGAGATGGTCCCTCTGCTCGCTGGCTCCCTGTGCCGGGAGCAGGTCTTGAGCACAGGAGCTTTTCCGAGTGCTGCCGCATCCTCTGTCTTGGTTTTGCTTTCTCAGCCGCACGTTGAGCGTTGACCTTCTGCCTTCACGGGGTCCTTCTGTACCGGGAAAGTACACACGGATCGTTTCTTGCTATATTAGCATCTGCAAACGTAGTTGATACTTTCTGAAATTAGATGTGCTACGGTAAAAAGTCCAAAGTTGTCGCCCTGACTTCAGGAGACTTTTTTAAGAGACCTTCTACTGTTGGAATGCAATCTTGCAGCAATTAATTGTAAAATTACATTTCAGGTGAACAGCATACATCGTTTTAGAGATTAATTCTTCTGGAAATATGATCTTTCATCACTCTAGGTATTACTTTTGAAATAAACTCCTTTATTTCTCAAAAATAGAATGTGAGCCTATAAATAGAAGTCATATTGTGAATTCAGATTTTAACTGAAATCATTGATATAAAGTATTCAAGATACAGTCTTTGAAAAAGTGTGATTGTGATAATCCAACAGCGTTAGAATTATATTGTGCCACCAAAGGTATGAAAAGAGCCGGTCTCTCTTTTTTTTTTAAAATACAGTAAGTGTAGCCATTGATCGGGATCACCCGGTCCATTCTCCATCCCAGCTTTGCCCTGATGATGTGGATTTCTTCTGCTCATATTATCTTTGTTGAATCTCAATAAGATTCCATTTCCTGACATCTGAGGCTCTTTGTACCTGGCAAATTGTTATCCTTAGTTATAAAAGAGGACACATTTATTCTGCCCTCCAGTAACTGTGGGCAAAGAAACATGCCGAGGGCGCAACCCTATTATTAGCATAAGGCAGATGCGGCGCGCTGGGTGCTCGCCGGTAACTTGCATGTGCCCGGCTGTAACTGCTCCCGGGGCAGCTTCAACAGCGCCTCCAGAAAGTCTGGGTTTACTTGTGGGGGGCAGGCAAAGAAAGTGTCCCAGGGCCTGAATTTGGAGTGTGCCGGAGGACTTTGCTGAGGTCATGGGGGGCAGAAGGGGACGCTGGAGCGTAATGCCAGCACGGCCCAGGTTTAACTTCGAGTGCCCTGAGAAACATCCATACTGGGAAATCCATCGATGTTGACGAGAAGAGCAGAAAGCGTTCCTGGTGTCCGGAGTAAGAGGTCGCAGGCTTCCTATACTTCACCTCAGTGATTCCACAGAAGTTTCTGTTTGTGTTGTGATACTGCAAATGTATGTGAATCTTACACTAAATGTGTATGGTACAGAGGTCAAGGAAGTATTGGATGCTGTGCCTGGAGCTGAAGGGAGAAACTCCTCTTTTTTGCTGATGTTGCTGGAGCAAGCAAACCCTGTTCCCAGGCATGTGGGGATCCGTCGCTCTGCAGCTGCCTGCACGCTTCAGAAGAAATCAGGTGTCAGACAGGAAGAATTGTGTGTCAATAGCAGGTCTGTGCCAGGTCCTTGTGCAGACACTGGGTTACTCTCCGTGGCACCGCCTCCGCGCTTGTGTGCGCAGCCGAGGATGCAGGGCTGGAACCAGCCGTCCGTCCCAGGTACTGGTTGGAAACGAGCCTGTCTCCTACATGTGCCTCTTTGCCCGGCATCAGTGTGGCGAGGACAGGGAAAAACGGCGACGAAGGAGGCGGCCGCGGGGCTGACCACTGCAGCATGGCACCCGGGGCACCGCCGGCATCTGGAGCTGGGGGAGCCTGAGCCTGTGGCATCAGCCCTTCAGGGAGCGTCCATCTTCCAGAGCTAAATTGGAGTGATTCCTAGAAACCACATCCCAGTTGTTTGGTTTGGTTTGTTGGGTTTGGTTTTTTTTTTAAAGGGAAACCCCCATCTCTGAAACAAGTAAGAATGACTGTGAGCAACAGGGGGAGAACATTGACATTTCTCTGATGGGAGTAATGCAGCATATGGATAATGCAGGGCTCACAGCACCTGCGGGGAGCAGACAGCAATATTAATGCCTTTTACGTCTGCCGAGGCAATTGCTGGAAAAATCTTTCCATGAGTCCTTGCTTGTTGGCAGGGCAAGGAGGATTTCGGCGCAGGAGGGTGCTGTGCTTGGCAGCGTGCCTGACGCGTGTGTCTGCAGGTGCTGCCATGACGGGGTGGAAACGCTGTGCCTCACCGGCGCTGGCTTTGCAGCAGGGGGGACACAGACGAGGACGGTGTCACCCCACGCGACAGCAGGCGTGAGGAGCTGGGCTCCGCGGCGCCGGCCCGGTCCTGGTGCTTCGCCCTGCGTCCATCTTCCCTGTGGTGCCGCACAGAGTCAAGATGTGTCCGTACTGCAACCGGCTGCTCTTCTCTGCACGCGGCAACGCTGCGGGTCGCGCCGCAGAGACTCGGGGCCAGGGCGGGATCCGCTCGGTTCTGCTAGGGCAGGTCCTTGTGTCCTGCCTTCTCCGTGCCGGGCCCGGCAGCATCACACAACGGCTCCGAAAGTGTCCTTGCAGAGTCCTTTGTCCGTCAGTGTTCTCCTGGTGCTGCTCCGGTGACATAATGAGCCTTTGTCAGTGAGTAAATGAGTTTAGAGGAGGAATGACCTGACCCAGCGCCTTGCTGCGATTAGCGGCGAGTGGTGCTGCCTGGGACGCAGCAGGAGGAGCCCACGGGTGCCCGGCAGAGCTGGCTTTTCCAGAACCACGGCGCCCTGGCCTGTCTTTCTCTGCGGCGCCTGGGAAGCAGTCAGTCAGCGTAGACAGAGGATGGGAAGCTGGAAATCCCTTGCTAAATCCAGGTTGAAGTGATTAACAGGGAGAAGCATCCTCAGTTTCCCTGGATAAAAGCTAGGTTTTTCTGCGTCCCAGATGCTGACATCTGGTTTCCCGTTAGTGTCCTTGCAGCCACCGTGGTCTCAGGAAAGGGGCTGCAGCGATAACGCCGAGGAGATGGACTGGGTCTGCCTCTGCCGTAGCTGCAGAGGATGTAAACTCTGGGTGTTTGCGTGCTTAGTTTCTGCTGTCTTAGCCATTTTTAAGACAGAAATCTACATTAGGCAACCGTTACTCAGCATATTTTATGGTATTTTGCCCTGGTTTGAGTGTGTAAAGTTACAAAGCTGTTTAATTCAGCACTTTTCCTGCGTAGTTAGACGGCAAAACTCAGTTTGAGTTCAGCTTCTGTAGTAGCAGCGTGGAAAAGGGACCTCAGTTTGGGGAAACTGATCTTTGATTGCTGCGCACAAAGCCCCTGCCAGGGTGTCGTGTCCCTCAGCCGCTCTGGTGTGCGGTGCTGCGGTGAACCTGAGACTTGGCCTTTTTCCCTCTCCGATACCCCACCTGTACTCACCTGGAGAACAGCTTAGGCTTCCTGGTCCTTTATTCCTCCGGTCTGTTCCCTGCCAGTTCATTGGCTCTAACTTCTTTTTTCATCTTTATATTTTTCCAATAAACAAGTAGCATAGCCAAAATGATAGCCAGCGGGTTATTAACTTCACCTCCAGGTTTACTTGCAAGTAGTCTCTGAATGGGTCTGACTGTTGCATCTACCATGTTGTGCCCATACGATATTTAGCAAAAAGCAAAGGATTTCTTACATGCCCTGTTCTGTATTCTCACGTATGTGTCTAGCCCTCAGGGTAAGGGCACAAATGCGTACAAACACATGCGTGCTGCTCCAGCTTATCCCTGAGCGACTCCTGGAGCCGATGCCTCTCAGCCGGGAAGGCATTGCTAACACGCTGTTCCCTGGGCTGTGCGGAGGTGACCAAGTCTTGAGCATCAGCAAAATCCGTCCTATTTGCAGCTTAGAGTTCAAGCTTACAGCAAAAGCCCTGTGTTGTACTGCTCAAAGCAGAAAATCATTTCCATCGGTCCTGTAAGATGTCACGGGAAAGACTGCCTTTCGTGTGGGATTCCCTGCGATGAGGGGACGGCGGTTTGATGAAGCAGGAGGGTCGGAGCGATGCCCCAGCCGCATCTCATGGGGGCAGCCTGTCTCCTGCGGCTCTGGTGGGCAGGGTGACAATGGTGCGTGCTTTGGGAAGGGTCTTCCCAAGGCATTCCCTGCCCTGCTGGAGGCTCCCTGTGGCAGCATCTCCTCCCTCGCAGAGGCTTGGTGTTTGAAGAGTGAGCACGAGGCTGCCCTGATTAAAATTTAATGAGGCTTGGTATTATTGAGGGCCCTTTAGTGTCAGCTCTGCACTCATCAGCAAATAAATACATCAGCCAGTGGTGTGGGGGCGAGCCCCGTCTCTGCCAGCAGCCCGGGTGGCCACGGGGCCAGCTTCTGCTGGAGACGATGGGTGGGAGCAAGCGGCTCGGGGCCGGGGGGGAGCTGGGTGGCTGTTCCTTTTCTCTCCGGCAGCTGCTGGAGCAGGGGTTCCCTTTTATTTGTTATTTGCATACTTTAGCCATTGGAATTGAATTTGTGCCCATTAAAACTAAATTAGCACTGCCTAGAATTTTAAATAGGCTCTGGCAGAGCAGCCCATTAACTCTATCGGAGTAGTTTCTGCAGATTCCTTCTCTACAGGCGCACAATGCGCACTGGAAACCACTGCAAAATGTTGATTATTTGCACGTTCCTGAGGATAATTGGAGTGCCAATATTACAGACAATGTGTTACAATTTTGAAAGCCATCAGCTTGGCTCAGAGCTGGGTTTAACTTCCTCTGCTTCAAAAACAGATATGGTGTAAGGTCTCACCAAATTGGTTTGCAATTCCTTGGGTTTAATACCACATCAGTGCCATGACCTCCAGGTCCCTGTGCCCCAAGTCCCTCACACAGGGCTCTGTCTCTGTCCCGGCAAGCCCATCGCCGCCCCCTGGGGTGTCCCTGCTCCATCCCTGGCAGGTCCACTGGCACCCCCTGACCCCAGCCTCTTCCTCCCCCCTCCTCCGACAGCCTTTCTGCTCCTTTGGGGGCTCCGTTGATGGCGCGCCTGGGACGTTGGCTGCTCTGACCTCAGGCCTGGAGCCCTGTTGGCTGGGACCCCAGGAGCAGCCCGGACCCCTTGCCATCTGAAGGGATGCTCTGCGCCTTCCTCCCAGCCTTCATCCCCATCCAGGCGTGGGAGCCCCACGCTGGGTCATTCACAGCCCTTTCCTGGAAAGCGTTCAGGACTCGGGTAGCCTTGCCAGGTCTGGCAGCATGACTTGCTCAGCAGCTCTAGGAGTAAATGGACGCTCCGTGTTGGACTTGCTATTAAAATAATCTCTTTTGTTCTACAGTCACTAGTGAGAAAAGAGAAAATACACCTGAGCAAAACGGCGCATCTTGTTTACAAAGAGTGGAATTTAATTTAAAGCTTACTCTTTGCAGAAAAAACCCCATGTTCAATCAGCCAGAGATACTACAGCAGAGTTTATGAGACAAGGCTTGGCTGCCTGTTCCTGGTACCAGCCAGGATCCTCAAATTCTGTTGGATTATGTATTGGATATCTTTCATGATTATGAAATAAGTGAATGGAGCATCACACTGGTGTTCTTCCAATGTTATGCACTTCTCAGCAGTCCCTGCTCCAGACATTTCCCAGGCACACTTCCATCGGGCCCTTGTGTTGGCTTTATTTTGCTTGGCTACACACGTGTGTCTGTGTGTCATAAAACAACCGAGGAACTTTCTCGTTTGAGCCCAGAGAAATGGGTCAGCAATATACACAGACAGATATCCTTTTTAATTTTTTTTCCTCCCGGAACCAAGTCTGTTCCTGGAATGTCCACAAATGCTTTGTGGCTTTCCAGGCCGAGGGAGGTCTCACAACCACGGGGTGGGTTGTCCCCGCGTGCGGAATGACGTGGTGCACGTCCTCTGTGGCCGCTGTGACTGCCCTGTCCTTGGGCGGGTGCTGCACAGAGACGGGACTGCCTGTTTATTGCTGTGGATGGCAAATCTCCATCTTGTGGTCCTTCCTCATGTAATAATGAAAAATGCATTATAGGCATCAGTCTGCAGTCAACAAATTCAGCTCCTTTTCTTCTGCAAAGCCAAAGCTCGACCTGCCCTGGTGCCTCTTGTCAGGTGCCCACCAGGCAGCTAAGAGGGGAAAGGCTGG
Source organism: Chionis minor (assembly GCA_013398295.1). Taxonomy (NCBI): domain Eukaryota; kingdom Metazoa; phylum Chordata; class Aves; order Charadriiformes; family Chionidae; genus Chionis; species Chionis minor. Next base: position 93,434 of record VZSF01010244.1, on the reverse strand, counting down.
GAATCAGCACCGTGGCTCGGAGCACTGCAAAGCAAAATTTCTTCTAGAATTTGATATAAAGTGGCCAACATGACTCCTGTGTAATTGCTTTGAATCCAATTAATGCTGCCTGAGTAGATGTTAGGAATTATAAAGAGGAATACGAGTCTGAGCTTGTCACCTAAACTATGATAATATTCCTTCAAAGGAGGCACATTTGCAAACATTATTAATTACCTGGGGAACAGCTCAGGGTTTAAACTGAATTAGAGGGGGAATGTGTTTTTGTGATTTCGGGTTTGATTGAGCGAGAGAGATTACCGTATTCTCGAACAATGGAGCATTTCTTTGTTACAGACCTGGCAGCAAAATACAGGGAGTTCATCTGCGCTGAGTCCCCCGCCCCCCAGAACCAATTTACCAGCAAGGATATTATGCCAGGAATTACCTGGGGCCAATAGAGCTTTTATAAGTGTTTATCACAGGCTCCTCTAATCATAAAAACCCAGGGGTGCATAGCTAAAATCTGGCTTTTTTGTTTTCTATGAAAGGTCATTTGGCTGTGGGATGTGTTGGAGCTCTTTTGGGTTTGGTTGCTGCGGGATGGGCTGTGGGTAGCCTTGTGGGGTCCTGCAGAAAAGCCCCACAGCAGCAGCCTTCGGATGGAAGTGGAGGTGCGTGACCAGTTTCCCCGAGGCTCCTGGCAGGCGGTGGCAGGGGAAGGCTGGCGTGACGCCGGAGCAGGCGGGTGCGAGGTCAGAGGGGCTGGTGGCTTGCGTGGGGCCAGCAAACCTTGGTGTGGCGCGGGCAATGAAAACCAAGCGACACGGTGAATCAGCTGCAGCACAGGCTGCGGGAGCATCGCGTACAAGGCTGGTGTGAGAGCCAGACTGCCTAGACTCTGTTAGCCAGGGAAATACCTATGGTCTCTCCCTTTTTCTGTTCTTTTTTTAATCTTTTTTTCCTGCCCTCAGTATAAAGAAATCATCAGCTTGTCTAAAATGACCCAATCCTAAGTCAAAACAACCAGGCAAAGCTCACCTTCATCAGAGGTCTGCTTGTCTGAGAAGGTACCTGGAGCTGGTTTCAGCCTCCATTTTTACTGGCATCACTGCACCTGAATGGATTTAGAGCATTTTGACCTAATTAGTGTGATATAGAGCATAGCTGTGTGGGTCCTTTATAAACCCAGCCCTGGTCCAGTACCCAGATAGTTCTATGCTGGGGACTCTGCAAGTGTGGTGTCCTTCTTTGTCCAGATGTGTGTGGCCATAGTGTTGCTATGTTGATATTGAGGTGACTTTTCATACAAGCTATAGAAACCTGGTGCTTCCTTAATTGCAACATGCAAGCTGCACTTCAAAATACTCTCAGAAGGTGTTTGCTGCTTGGCTCAGCTGTAAGCTGAGGGTTTCAGGGAGTTTTGCATGGAAATAGCATCTTTCTTCAGCCCTTGAGTTGCTGCCGTCAGCAGAAGGTAAGTTTTATTTTAATTTTACAGTGGTAAAAATCCCAGCACCTTTGGTAGTGCCTCTGTGTGTGAGGAGCCTGCGGTCACATCCCCGGAATCACTGAGCCACTGTGGCCCATTTGCTCTCATGGAGCAAATTGAAGCATTGATTTATCTATTTGTTTTGCAACCAACGCTAGGGCTTCATTATGCTGTTCCCTAGGGACATACTCCCACGTGGTCAGATCGGAAATTAACTCCTCTTGCTAAAAGTGTGCATGGCGCTGTTTCTAATTTTCAAGAAAAGTCCAGAAGTGTAATGCTTGGCGTGCTGTGTGTTTGCATGTGGCCGTGGGCTGTTTCAGAAAGAAAACATGGAGTCTCCATTCCCTGGGCTGCTGGATGTTGCTTTCACATCCAGGGCTGATCCAGGATGGCCTTTGAGCCTCACATGCCATCTATGGGTCTGTGATGTATGCTGCTCTTAACTGCACTGCTGCTGGTTATTCAGAGGGATGGTTAGTTGGAAGGAGAATTCAGCAGCAGCCCAGTCAGAAATTTAAGATGCCCGTCCAGGACAAGTGAGGGAGGGAGGCAACGTGCCCCAAAACTGGCACAGAGCAGGTGAGAAGGGGAATGCAGGTGCTGAAGCAGAGCAGGATTCTGTTCAAGAAGTGCCAGACTTCATGCCCAATCACAGGGAATGTTTTACAGAAATTATCTACCCACACAAACGTGCAAATTTGCACATTGTGTAGGCAAAACACAGCAGTCTTCACTTTACAAAAGGGTATAAAAGCTCAGTAGCAGCATCCTGTGGCTTCCCGGCGCTCTGCTCGCCAAGGCAGCCCTAAGCCTAGCTCTGCCAAGCGGGGCTGATTTCTAGGGACAAGCGTGATCTGTGGCAGAGCAACTCCTCTGTGCCTTTGCTGAGTCTGCTGGTTATCTTGCAGCTTGCAGGAGGGAAGGTCTGAGAGCTGGACTGTGATCTGCTGCAGGTGGGAACCAGCAAAGGTCCCTGGGGGGGGATCAGTGTTTAACCCCTGGTGAGCTGAGGTGCCTTGCCACTGCCAGAGCCACTCTTTGGTAGCGCTCGCGGTCATGCCCGAACCCAAACAGCAGCATTTACTTAAACTTTGTTAAAAGACTGGGAAAAGAAACATGCATACAAAATTAGATGATCTGTTCCCTTGTGTTGAGTGTTAAAATATATAATAATGTGATATAATGCTTCATTACATGAGTGAATATTTCGTTACATGCTTGGATGTTTTCCCACACGGAGCATGAGTAAGGTTTGGCTTTGTATTCTCTTGAACTAAAGAAATACCTGATAGCAAAACTTGTTGGCTGCTTTCGATGTCAACTGGGGCCCTCAAGCCATTGCAGCGCCTGGTTTCACGCGCAGCGCGGGGTTTGGCAGCCGCAGGGCTCTTGGGGAGGGACGGCAGCTGGAGCTGGCGTGGCGCAGGATGTCCTGCCCCGGGGTCTTGCTGCTGGTGCTGGGGTTGGCCCCTCGCAGGCATCTCTTTGCTGACCGAGCTGCCAGGACACACCGTGTCACGCGCAACACGCACCCAGTGGACCCACTCCACCTTCCTGCATGCACCTTGTGCACCCACAGACCCCCACCCACCCCTGCCCTCTTCTGCCGGGCACGCCGGATGTCGCTGGCAGGTGTTTGGCTGGCACTTCTGGGCAGTTCTTGCTACCTTTGTGCAAATCGCAGGTGAGATCTGTGTCCATGATGCTCCCTCCTCTTCTGCCACCCCCTAATGATCCAAATGGTCTTTCCTGGGGATCCGCTGGCCCATCCTACTCACTTTTGATGTAAACTCCTTGGGTCAGTTTCTCTCCAGAATCTGGATGCTGCTTTTCTTGGTGGCTGATGTTTTCATAAGCAAAGAGAAAATAGATTATAGCGAATCTATAATCTAGCAGATTTATCTTGATGAGCTGAAGCAAACTGCACAGGTTGTGGCAGCTGCAGTATACCCTTCTCATAGGAACCAAAACCAGAGGCTGTCTCACAGCTGCTCCAAATGTCATTGCTTGGTACAAAGATATTTTTAATTGGCATCTGGACTTAGATCTTAGCTCCAAAAATACTTGTGGCAGACTAATTTAAGGATTCTTTTCCTTTTTTTTTCCCTCTTCCTCCCTAGAAATGTAATAGCTAAATTCCTCCCTGCATCTATGGTGTTCTACCCACCTCAGAGTGGGACTATCCAGAGACCACTCTGGGGGATCCTGGGAGATGACTGGAAGAGAAAAATGCAGAAGGTTCTGTTTAAGGGTAGATGAGGGACATCTGTGTCCATTCTGCGTGCTCGTGGGGGTTAGGTCTGCACCTAAACTCGTCCATTTTGCTCCTAAAATTCCTGGACCGCCAGGGAACAGGGGGTCTGCGCTGCTCTCACCTCCCTGAGCTCACAGTGTGGCAGGAAGCTTCTGTTCTGCGTCCCTGAGAGCGCACACCCCGTGCAACCTGAAATCCTGCAATTGCAAGACCTAGGCTGAGTTTTTCCATGCCTTTCAGGTAGCTCTGCTCTTCAAAAGTTCTCCTTCAGGTTGAAAGGAAATGGAAATATATAGGAAATAGGCAGAGCAGGAAGCCAAGAAGGTATATCGGGTTTGAGGAGTCTGGCATAATAAGTTAACAGATAAACAGGGTATTGATTGGATTGTCTAGAACTTTCCCCATATCAGCGAACACAAAACACGTTTGCTCATCAAGCCCAAAACATGTTCATGATTATTTTTCAAAGCTTTTTTGGGAAAGTAATAATCTTTAAACTTGGTGCAAGTGCTGTTCATCCTGAGATTTCCTTTTGGACTAGTTGTGTGTTCCAGCTCCCCGGCTGTGCTTCAGCTCCCCATTCCTCACGCGCAGAATGCATTATTAAAATGCACTTAAGCAAAACAGAGCAAATGGCTTCTCTTCTCAGATGGAGCAGAGCTGGCTGCCTCTGCTTGTACCAATGACAGTTAGCTGCTGAAAGAAGAGAAATGATGAAGTATGAGGTTATTTAAGGCTCAGTCTGCCTTGGCGGAATATACTTAAAATGAAGATGTTGCTGATGAATAGAAAAAGAAACGAGGGAAGAGTAGAAGGCCATGGGCCAAGGGTACTTGGCAACATGGAGGTATTATTTGGTATTATTTGAAGAAGTATTTAGCCAGTGACTAAGTGGTGTCTTGCACCTCATTTGAAAGCTTCAGGGTTGGGGAGGGCAGGACCATGGTAATGTAAAACTGAGGGGGGTTCCATGCCACAAATTTCTTGACTGAGGTATCAAGCAACACCTGCGAAGAGGTACAGGTCACCATTGTGCTGTATTCAGTCTAAACATATGGGAATTTACTACTTGGGATTATTCAGATAAAATTAGGGCTGTTCTCTGGGTTTGCTGACATTCTTGTCATCGTAAGAGGACATTCTTTGAAAAAAAACCACTGCGGTCTTAGCGGTCTGCCCTGCATTCAGCTGGCGACGGTAAGGAATTTCCTGATAGTGAAACCAAGGCTTCTGCAGCATCTGCATATGGGCTTGTACCCTGTAGGAGAGGTGAGCTTGCTTTACCTTTCTTTTTTGCCCCACATGCTATCAAACAATTATAAAGAAGCATAAGTTATTCTATAATGGAAATTAATAACCCATATTCTAATTGATGTTATGTCCTGTTAGTAAATGAGTATTACGTGTGCTGTGTATCCCAGGGCAGCTCTTAGGAGCTGATAAATGGTGACATATTTCTGTTTGCTTTCCTTTCCTGTGGGGATGCTGCGGTGCTGGTGGAGACGCTCTAATTCTGTTGTCCTTCGGTCGCGGCATCCGGGATCTCATCTGCCTCAAGGGCGGTTCTCCGAGCCATGTAGTGAAGCACGTGCCTCCCTGTGCAACATCCGGAGCTGGCAGCGGCTGTGCACTCGCTCCCTTCTCCAAAAAAAGAAACACAACAGACAGACCGTTTTTGTTGCACTTGGAGTCAGTTGTCTGCTTTAATTCCAGCTGAGAAACCAGGGCAAGGAATATACATCTACACTGTACAGACGCTTTCTAAATCACCACAATCAAGCTTAAATTCTTTTTATTCTTCACTGTAAACCTGTCCTAAAGTAGGTTAGTGGATCAGAGCAGATCTGCTCTATATTATTTATAGGTTGTTTCGTTTTGGTTCTTGCTGCTTGGCTGGATGCTGCTAAAGAGGACTCCATGTTCCAGCAGTCTTTCTCTTCACTGCAGCTTTAAAACTTTCTATTTTTGTCCGTAGGAATCCCATCTCCCCAGTTCCCTTCTCTGCTAAAATCAGCACACTGGCAATGCTGAAAGTCTTTCATCGTATGCTGTGCCAAGATCTGAACACGATGAAAAATGCTGTGCCATGTCATTAGCGGGTGAGCACGGGCAGCACTAGCATGGTATTTGCCTGCCCTGCTCCCGGGGCCAGCATCCTTCAGGGGGCGTTTTCAGGGAAAGCTGCTTTCTGCTACCAAAAGGACGCTTTGGCCAGGGTATTGCTCCACAACCACTGTTATCCCTTTGAGCCAGATAACCATTCAAAATTTGCAGCAGAAGCAATAGTCATCTTTGGCTACAAGGATGTTCGAATTCAGCAGGCTCCAGCAACCCGACGCAGGGCTGCCCTCTCAGCAGCACAGGGCAGGAGCCCTCATAATTTTCAAGGCGCTCTCATAATTTAAAACCACTGTCAGGTGAAGAGACTCTACACAGCAGCCAAATGTGATAGGCAGGGTAGGGCTGCATAATTTATGAAAGTGCATTTCTTTTTGATGAGATTTTGAGTCTAAAAGCTCTGGGAAGGATGTGCTATATTTTTATTGCATCTCTGAACTCAAATTATGTCAGATTCTGTGGGCAAAGTCTGTGCTTGTTTAAAAAAAAAATTAAGAAAATAGAGAAGTGCAACCTGAGATGGCTCTGGCTGCATGAGCGTGCCTGGTCCAGCTCAATGCAAAGTAAAATAGCTCCTTGCAAATCTCTGCCAAGGGCTCCCGTGGATTAGTCTCTCTGTATCTGGAGGGCGCATGGGCTTTAGCAGGGTGCCAGGGATTATACGCACATCCCCGGCAGTCGAGTGCCGGTCCTGCTCAGCCGCAGGACGTCTGGGGAGCCGGTTTGTTTCTGCTGTATCCAGAATTACAAGGTTCAATTGTGTGTGCTTCTATATGACTTGGCTTGGATGGCGCTTGTGTTCAGTATCTCTCTGTCCCAGGCCCCCCTCTTGTCTGTCGTGGGATCTGGCCAGACCCCGGGTCTGGCGCTGGTCTGTCACAGCTGCCTGAGGCAGCAGGCAAGATCTTCCTTCCCGGTGTTTCATGGCCCTGGCTTGTACAGCAGCGTTAAACGCTCATCACAAGTTAATTCCCAGCCACACCGTGACCTCTGAAAGGATGGAAATTCAGGGTCACTGTCTGCTCTTCTCCTGCATGCTGAGGGTCACTGTGTGACAGGTGTGTGGACAATCGTTGCTTTGGGTAAGTGTCAGCGCATCCGCCCAGCAGAGTCTGGTTTTCACGGCAAAGATGGGGGCCTGATGTTTGGAGCGTTGCAGGCAGACTGCTTTGGTACAAGGGTTCCCTTATTGAGCAGCAGAGTATTCTGAGTAAATATTGCAGGCAATACTGCTGGAGGTGAGAGAAGCTGGTATTGCCAGTTGTACTAATGTGTAAGGATTTGGGAGACATATTGATATTTTCTGGAGATAAACTGCTAGAAACAGGGAAAATGTTATAAAACTACGGCCTAAGTTTCTGTTCCCTTATCTCTGCATGAGTGTTATCAAGAGTTTAGAATAAGTCTGTGATAGAGCACTTCAGGGAGCAGTTGCAGTGACGATGTGTGCATCTCTGCCCCCCTCGGGGACAGGTGAGCCCGGGGCAGCCGTGCCACTGGGATGGAGAACCGCTTCTTTCGGTCAGGTTGGTGTTGGAGCACGCGATGCTCTGAGTACTGGTCATCAAGAATCAAAGCCTTTTATGTGTATTTTTAATGGCAAGCTGTGAAAGATGGAGAAAATGGGAAAGCTGTTTCTTAGTCCTGTGGATGTTTGGGGTTTCGATTTTTTTTTTTAAGATCTTACTAGAGGCAGTCATGGGCTGTCAGTGTTTCTCTTGATGTGTAACTGAGGCCAAGAAGCAAAAAAGATGTTTGCATAAAAATAAAAAGCAGAGAGATTGAATAAAACAAAATCTAGAGTAATGCTCTTACATAGCCCAGTGGTGCAGCCTTGTGTGATGTGCTGTGGGTGATACTGGATGGTCCCACTCAGCAGGGGCTGGATGGGGATTTGAGGGGGACAGCAGAGATCGCTCCCTGGAAAGGTCCTGTGTAAAGAGAATTGAAAAGATCAATATTAACTGACTGAGAAAAGGTGTCATACAAATACCATGTAAGTCATGGAATTGTTCCCAAAATTGTAGAGAAGGCACTTCTGTCCTTTTTATCTTATAATACTGAATAAGGGGACAATGAATTCTACTGAAAAGCAACAAAAGTCAAATCTGATTTAAAGAAAGGAAATGCTGTGGAACTGCTGCGAGATGGCATTCAGTTCTTGAATATGGTAAACTCAAAAATGGAATCAAAACATGCATGGAGGGTGAAAACATACAGGGAAATAACAAGCAACCTTTTTAGGGGGACTGCCAGAAGAGATGTCAAACCTTGGACCTGAGACTGGCTGCACTTTTTGGGCCACTCGAGGCTTTTTGTCAGTGTCTCCCTGTGTGACCTCCATCCCTTCCATGCCACAGCACTTTCTCAGCTCCATAGATGAGTTTCCTCCCCATCTCCGGTCCAGCCTGCTGCCATCCATCACTTCGAGTTTGCTTGAAATTCTCTTGTTGGGAATGTGAGGTGGAGCTGGGTGGGTGGAGCATTCCCTAAGCCCTGACAAAGCTCTCGTTTCCCCCGAGGTAAGTATTTCTTCAAGATAATATGTCAAGATGACTTTTCACTTCTACTCTTCTAAACCACAATGATATCACCTGATGTGGTATGTGAGCTGTGATTAGGGGTTTTCTAGTTGTGTTTTTTCTTTTTTAATTTGTGACGATGCATCCTCTAAGATATTTTTAATGTAATTTGGGATTATTTGCTTATCAAGCAGGGGGTAATACCTAATACTCAAAAAGCCTAAATCTGGCCTATGAAAAGGAATTAGTTCTTTCTAAAGTGCTTCAGTGTTGAGACACATCTAAATCAAATTATTAGGCAAGGGGTGGGTTTCTGCCATGGGGCTGGCAGCTTCCCTTAAACACTAACTGCATGTGATGCCTGAGCTGAATACCCTTCAGAGCTGCTTAAGAGCTTCTCTCTTCCATTTTGGTGATATCTTTCTAAATTATACATTAAACTTAGCAGGGTGAGTAATGCATCACAGCTTCCCCATGTCAGACAATGTTACTTACTCAGCTGTAGCTTTGTGTTTGCCTTTCCCTTCCATTTATCTTCAGGCTCTGTGCTAGGACAGGGCAAACCCTGGATCCTCCTTACCAAAATCTGTCTGCCACTGCGATGCTCTGTAGGAGACCGGAGCATGACGGGTCCGAGCACTTTGGGGAGGTGGAGTGCTGCCCTGTACCAAAGCAACGCTCCTTCATAAGAGTAACACCTACCACACTGCACTATCTGTGAAAAGTCCCTGGAAAATTCTGTATTTGACTGAACCTGTCCTGCTGCTCTGTGGGATGCAGGTGCTTTGCTGTAGGTTGGTTTTCTGCTTGTGAGTAAACGAGCCAAACCATCCAAAGAATTTGAGCCGCTGTCCCAAAAGGCAACACATGGGAAGGAGGGTTGCAGCAACTGATCAGCTCTGTGAGTGCTGATTTTAGGTAGTGAGGGACTGATAAAATAGCTGTTGTAGTTTTAGGTGTTACAGGAATAACAAGTAATTTGCTACTTTTCCATGCCAACATGTCTGAAGACAGATAGTATTTGCTTAAGTGCAGCTTTAAAAATGAAACCCAAGCAGTTTTCTTCCAGTGGCTTTTCAGAACGTTGTGTAGTAAGATGCAGCTAAGAAGAAATGTATTTCTCTGTTCAGTGCTGTGTATTAATGCTGGTTTCTTTTTTTGAAATTACCAGGCTTTGAAATTCTGCACCCGTTTGCCCCTTGTAGAAATCGTATCTCCTCTTTAGGCGCTGACAAGTGTGTTTCTAGAGGTGCTACAACTTCTTCGGAAATGTTCATGTTGCACAAGGATGACAAAGAAGAAATTCCTAATTTTAGAGGTTTTTTCCTCTTGCAATCTCTCTGTGTTGCGATGCCCTTTATATTTCTTCTATTAGCTGTTAAATAATTCACTTCCAGGAAACCGACTGGAGTTCCCTCTCTTTCTATCCGGTGTCTCTCTTCAGCTCCCTCTGCCAAGGCTTCCCTGCTTGATCTACCTGTTTCTTTGGCCACATCAGGCACATTAATGCACAGATGGTCTGCAGGACTGGTGCTGTTTCAAGCAATCCTCTTGTGTTCTTCCACTTCATTTTATTCTGATGTGTATATATAAATAACTGGATGCCTTTATTAGATTGCAACTATACTTCTGAGTCATACTTCCACCATTTTTCCTCTGCTTTTTTTTTTTTTGCAGAAATCAGTAGGCAGGTGAGGGAATTAGCACTGCTCTTTCAATAAATGCAATCACTCAAATGTCTTTTGCACCTGAGTGTTTTTTTTCTGAACAGCAGTCAGCTTTTGCTATTTGTATCACCCTTTCACCTTATTATGTTTACATTTCTATAGCAAAACACTGTATGTTTTCAGCAAAATTAATCAGTGTAATTATATGTGATTTCCAATGTCAGGTTCAGCTGAAACACTGATTTAGGGTGGTGATTAGCCTTATCAGAAGCAGTGAGGATGGAGAGCTAATCTGTGCCTAAAACTGTTATTTTGAAAGATGCCGTTTATACTCTATTCATAAATTGAATATTTCCTCTGAGCCCCCCCAACCAATTTGAATAGAAAATGTATTTATACTAGATGGCAGTGTACCTTGTTTGTTTTAGATTGCAGCTTTGCTGTTGTTTTCAGAGGCTGCCATTATTCAGACAGAAAGGGGTTGAGCTAGGTGTGGGCATTCATTAATAGGACCCCTGTACCTTTGTATCTGGCTGAGATTATATGAAATTATTTAAATCTGCATAGTCTTTATCATATCTGAACCCTAAAAGAAATAATATTCACAGGATCTTTTATTTTATTAAAAATAGTGCAGCAAGAGTAGGCATGTCTTGAAATTCTATTCCTCCAATGTAAAATACCAGCCAGTGCCTTGCTGTCTTGTGCATCCCTTGACACAGAAAAGTCCTTGAACCCTTTCAAGGTTCATGAGACAGGTTCAAGGTTCATTACAAACATGAACGAGCTGCGGAAGTTGGATTTATTCCTCACTTCAACCATGCAGCCTTTCAGAAGAAGGAGCATTTTAAAGACTGCAAGCTCCAAGAGTGATTAATTTGCTATTTTAGTCCTTTAGAAAGTGCAATTATATAGAAATGAACTTCCCACATCGTAAAAAAAAAAAGTTCAGATCAATTAAAACAATTTACTTTGTTGCTAATGATTTCAGACCATTGTAATTTATTGGTAAATAAGTGACTTCAAAAGTGTGTTTGTTCAGTGAGTGCACAGAGGAAATGTTAACAGGTTCTTAGATAAATGAAGTCTCGAATTTAGTAACAGACTTTTGCTGCAGACCATTTTGGGTTGGTTCAGCCCACAGCTTGAAGGATTCCAATGTCTAGAGAACAGCTAGAGCTTCTGGTGGGTTTTCAGTGTTCTGGGGAACACAGATGCAAGGGAGGCTGGTGGGCTGGATGTGGAGCAGCCAGGGTGCCGCAGCCCGCTGGGCTCCCACGGCAGAGGGGCCGCGCTCCCCCGGCACCTCCTGGGGATGCGCCCCATCCCGCGGCGCTGTTGTCGGCCATCAGGAGCAACCAAAATGTGGACGCGCTACCCAGAGCCTGGGGGTGGGGGGGATTCTTATTCAGTGCTGTGGGAAGACCTGAGCCCCATCTCTCAGTACAGCAAAGGACGCGTGGAGGTCTGAGCTCCAGCCTCAGGGGTGGTACAGGGCTTAACTTCCCATGATGTCTACAACTTCAAAGTGTAGGTCTTCCCCACTTAGTTTGGTTTTCCCTGATTATTTCAGTTACAAATAAAAACTCTGGGGTTTTTTCCATATGTGGACAAACAATATCAGCAAGGTGAGGTGCATCCCTGTAGCAGCTGTGAAAAATTACTGGTGTTAGAGAACAGGCTAGGTCTGTGCTCTGATGTTCAGCAGAGATGAGAAGTTAAACAGCAATTATTGAGCAGCTGTTCTATCAGCTGCAAATACATTCTGTGAAATCTTTTGAATGGTCTTTCAAAATGGGCCTTTTTTTAAGAAGAACTGAATAGTGTTAAAAAAACTGGGAGTCAGTGCCGCTTTTGTCAGCGTCTCACTTATCCTGTGGACAAGTCTGCTGCAGCTTCAATTTGCCTGCTTGGTAAAATAGGCTGTCACATGCCAGGGACAGCCAGATCTGTCAAGCTCCACACAGTTTTCCTTTATTAGTTCTATTGGTTTTATTGCCTTTCCTATGCTCTGAGGGATGATGGTTGTTTAGTGACAAGAACCTGGAAAATCATTCAAGTTGACAATGCTTTTTAGATTTCATTTTTTCCTTGTGTCTCTATCTATAAAAAAGAATGACTCTACGACACACTGAACTTAGTGGGGAGTTTGCAGAATTACTGAGAACTTCCCTTGAAGTTCTGGGATCTGCTTTTGTTGCCATCTCCACATCACCACTGCGGTGACGTACGGACTTTCACCTGTTGTACTAGAAACCTGGTTGGTACCTCACAGCTTTTTGTATGGCTGGGATGTGCTTTGGTTTTTGGCAAACAGTGACAATCTGGCTTTAATTTCCTTAGGCGTAGCAGTTGTTCTGGTCCTTTCCAAATTGTGTGTGCAAGTCAGGAGGGAAGATTTTCATGATGTTTTCCAGGTTCTTGCAATACTGAGCCAGGTGAAATGTTTACGACATAACGCCAAAACATCAGGAAACCTGGAGAAGACAGAATTCAAACTAGCTACGATGGAGGATCTCCTCTGACTGTGCACGGATTTTCGTCATTAAGCATTCTCTGCCTAAAGGGAGGGATGCCACGTGCCTCAGAGCTCTCCTAATTCAGAGAGATGAAAGGAGACTCTGCAGGGAATCCGTGTGCTCCCCCACGCTGGTTTTGCTGCTTGTAGTCTCATTACATATTCCTTTACAGGGTTCCTTAGTGCTCCCTGGTGTGGCAGGCAGACGGCGCGTATCACGTGAACGGCTGGCCGAGCGGGACGTGGTCTCCTCGTGCTCCACACGACGGCACCGTCAGGAGCCCTGGGGTGGGCAGTGCTGCTTTTCCAGTCCCAGGGCTGAGGAGTGACGCGACCAGTTTTTGCATACGTTAGGAGAACAGAATCCCCTTTGCTCTTCTGCCGTCCCGTGTCTGTCAGCGCCCGCGCAGCGGGGGCAGAAGGATGGGGGTGCTGGTGTCGCCACTCCAGAGGGACGGTGGGTGCCGGCGGCACTGGCGTGAGGGTCCGGCCGGGCAGAGGGGAGCGCGGGTGCTCCTGTGCAGGGTGTTTGCTCCCTCAGATCTCTGCCTTTCTGTGAACGAGTAGGCAATAAGGTGGGGAATCCCAGTGACTTGAATTTCTGCTGTAGCTGATGTTTCTGCTGGTTCTTGAGCTCCGCGGCCATGGCAAGTGACAAACACAAGAGAAATGTTCCTGATGAACGGGAGAGAGCAGCCACAGCTCCTGTGTCTCTGCCAAGATTAAAGTCTTTCCCGTTGCTGGGAGCCACAACCACAGTCACCCCAAATCACGCTGTTGCTGAGTCAGCACCAAGTCTGCATTCTGGCAGTGTTAGGGAGTGATGATCTGTGGCTGGATGAGAGAGGACACTTGCCTCCAGCAACAACTAGGAGGCATCTGGGCAGGGTCTCTGACTCAAAAAGGCAATCTTTGCTGGCAAAAACGTTACTAGGCAGAAAACCTGTGCAGGTTATGTACAAATGCTAAAATGCTAAATATTGGCATTTTCTGGCAAAGCACAACACTCTATATTTGCTCAAGGTAGGTCATGCTATGAAGATAACTTTGCAAAAAGCATTTTGATGAATTCCATCCCTTAATGTAAGGGATATACTTGCACCCTTAAACTGGAGTGCAGTGGAATTGAACTGATGCAAGGCAACTAGAATTTGTCACAGTGACAGGGAGCGGGAGCAAAAGAGAAAAAGAGATGCTCTACCTTGACTGTCCAGTAGCAGCCAGGAGGCATAGAAAAACGTCAATATTCCTCTCAAAAACAGTCTTATCTGCAGTAATGTGTGACACACTTAACAGCAGAAGCTCAGATCAATTCTCTTGCTTTCATCTTTTCTTGAGGTGCTGCGTGATGAAAAGTGACCTATATACGTGGTTGGTACATAGCCAGAAACTTATTGTGGCCGCTCTCACCCGGTGATCTCCAACAATTGCTGCTGGTGTGGGGCTCACCCCTGGTCAGAGCCCTGAAGGGTTTGGGGGACTTCAGTGACCAGCCCTGGGGCCACGCAGCCCCGGGCAGCAAATGTCCTTCACCGGGGTGGGGGGGGGGGAGCAACTTCCCTTACTGTGGCACCAAATTACATTTTTCTTCTCTCTTTCTCCTCCATGTCCCACACCTGCAGGGGTGGCGTTTCTAGCTATTAATACTGATCAGCAATACTAATAATAGTATTATATTCTAATACTTCTTCAGCCTATTGAAAGGGTTGTCGCTATGTGTGAGAAACAGGCTGATGATGAAGTTCCGGATGCGAGATGTGCAAGCTGAAGAAGAAAAACTGGCCTATTGTTTTTTAAAGGACAGTAAGACAAGGGTCTCCATTCCTCTTCTACATTCTGTGTAGCCAGGAAAAAAAAAGAAAAAGCAGTAAATTCAGAAAGTCTGGATCATGGAGAATATTGCTGTTTCTGGGATTTCAAGGACTCTTTCTATAAGCTGTTCATTCCTCAGAGTCGCCTATGTCTTAGATGCTACTTCAGATGCATTGACGCCTAAGCTGAAAAAAACCCTTTTGATCTGTGGTCACTTCCCCTAGCATTTACAAACTTAAAAGTACTTGTGTTAAACTTTGATTATTCCCGTGTCTGGCACTGGATGTTCTGATTACTGCTGTTTTTCTGCTATATCTCAGAAGATACCAGTGTATGTAGCTGGGTTAAGTACCTGATGGTTAAAATGAAAAATTACGTGCTATGTGTAATAGTCTGCGTCTGTTACTGAAATTTAGCAGCTTCCCTGCCTTTTCAAACTTTGTAAAGCGTACAATGTTGTTGGCATTGTGTGTTGTTTCCTCTTGTCAATGTAATTGTACAACAGAGGCAGCAGCACTCAATTTGTAAAGTACCCCCAACTTCATAGATGCTTTTGGTGAGTAAATCTAAAAAAAAAAAAAAAAAAATTTCTGCATATAACAGAGAATGCATTACTACTTGTTACGTTCTTCAGAAGGCACTGCCAAAACTTCAGTATTTTTATTAGAGTATTCTGTGAAATAAGATCAGGGAGCACCTCCAAAGGGAGAAGGTGAGCCGCAGCTATGGAGTTATCAAAGTTAGGAACTCTCTTGTGCCATGCCTCCAAACACTCACCTGATAAATTTGCTCTCACTACTTAAAAAATCTAATTGGATGTAGCGTCAGCATCTGTCATCCGCTCAGCCTGAACCCAAGGGCTAAACAAAGCTTGCCGCCTTCTGCTTAAATAACACAGCTTTTGAGGTTATCGGCACGCTGTATCTGCTAGGAAATTACTGGGCTGCTCCCGTGCAGTGGGTTTGAGACCGATGGATTAGGCTGAAGGGCAGTTTACATTGCTTTAGCCAGGTCATAGCACCCCCTCTGCTCATCGCAAATAATATTTCTAGTTAGCAGCCAGGTTGCTTGTCCTACCTTGGGAGCTGAGGCAGGATGGGCTCGCTATACAGTTTAGCGTTCTCTTCCCTGAGTGTATGAAAGAGACACTTGGGAAAGAGAGACCTGATTTGGGGCAAAAAGGAGCCAGGAAGGAACATGTGCTTCTCCTTTGAATTCAGGGTTGTGTTAGTGCTAACTAGAGCTGTTTGTCCACCCTGGGAGCGGCTCTGTGTTTGCTCTCTTATATGAAATACAGAAATAAAATCTGATTGTCAGATGATACTCAATCTCCCTAAAAGAAGCCCGAGTACCTATGTGGCTAGAAAGGACTCGGAGTCCTCAGAAAGGTCTAATAAGGAGATAACTCTGCTCTCACCAGCAGGTTGGAGAAGCCCCCCTGAGCCATACAGCAGCACTGGTGGGGTTCACGTTTCCTTTTAAGATTTCAAGACACCCACTCGGGAGTCTAGAAATACATATACAGGAGGCCTGGAGAGCTGGGCTCAATCTAACACAGCCTGCAGCAGGAGCTCTTAGATGCTAATCTCTGTTTGTTAATCTCCTCTGTCTAGGGAAATTCGGGGCTTCTGAGTGATAGTGAAAAAGAAAGAAGGGTGTCTAATAATCTTTTTCTTGCAATTCACAAGAAATTCAAGTCTGATGCATTTGGGGTTTTTTTGCCTTAGGATTCAATGTTTCCAGTCTAAAGTGCTGCATCAGTTCCCAGCTGGCTGCTGTGATGAGTCCTTTTTAGGACACTATGCCTAGTAAGTAAAAGCCAGCAACTGTAGTGAGAATAGAGGAGTCCTGCGTGTCCTTGATGCTGCAGTTTGGCGTATCCCTGGTACCTGCCCATCCCTGCCTTGGGGAACAGCTCCAGCATTGCTGGCCTCCCTGTGCATCTTTAATTTGGACTGCTGCATCTCTATGAGCCCACACGTCCAACGCAGAGTAAAGTTGGACTCTTAAAAAATGTACCACAGGAGGAGAACTTCGGATTCCCTAGCGCTGGGGGTTACTCTTGTCTGGAAAGGTTATCCAGCACAACAAAACCTTCAATGAATAACCTATATGCTATATAGCAGTGTCAGAACGGTTATGCCATAGGAACAAAAATGTTGCAAGGCTATCAAAGCCAACCTTATGAAAATGTTTTTAATGTTATTGATGTTTGTCCTCCAGGAATTATATTACCAGTCACTGATATCAAACGTAACAAATTTAAAGAACCTATTAATGACAAAGACCTCGGGGCCAGAGCGAAGAGTAGAAATACAAAGGATTCATTGGCTTACCATGTACCATATAGGAACGTTAAATAGCACTTATCTCCTATTCCTCCAGGCAGGCACCAAGGTCATGCCTGTATCCTTCCCTGGCAGCTGGAGCCCCGTGTCTTTGCCCTGGCTGTGCCGTGCAGACGTATGGGAAGGGGCCGGGGCTGGTGTGCACCATGTCCTGGTCAGGGAAGGAGTGACACATGCTGCAAGGACAGCACGTCCCCGTCAGGCTTGTTAAAGCCATTCCCCTGATCCAGACGCCAGCCAGAAATAGCAGGTAGGCACATAGCAGCAGAGCAGGGCTGTATGGGGAGTCCATCCTGCCTGATGAGAGATGGTGGGGAGTCCTGCACCCCTGGCCACGTGTGGCTGCTGGCTGTGGGAAACCACAGCAGAGCCAGCTGCTCGGCACAGCTCTGACCCCTGTGATGCTGCAGGAGCTGCCGTCACCTTCCAGTGCTGCAGAAAGCTCCTTTTCTGGTTGGCACGGGTGGGTTGTGCAGGGCTGGGAGTCCACAGCACCCTGTGAAACACCAAGGTGCTGGTCTTCTCCATCTCACACACGTGCACACCCTTGGATGCATCCTTAGTCCTGCATGCTGATGCTCAGGTGCTGCTGCTGTGGGGAACTTACGCATTTTTGAGGGGCAATCAGCTTCCAAATGATTTTAACACATTTGCATACATACAAAAATAGCTTAGAGCTTGATGAAGCTTTAGGAACAGCACTGAGGGACAGCATGTCTCTGGAGGGATTGCTTATCGTGAGCTCTGGGTACATTCTCCTGGGGTTTTCTTGTTTGGTATTTGAAAATGTCAAGTTCCTATTGCTTGGTCTGCCTACAACAATACCAATTTAAAAAATAAAAAGTGAGGTATCTTCAGGTACACGTCGAACTGTTCTTAATTCACAGAAATGCATTAATATTTAAAAGTTAATAGTGTTATTGAGGCAAACTAGGCCATCAGCACATGAGAGAAAAAATTTGCACCATCTGCATTCAGACCAGGATTTGAAGCAGCGCACTCTGTTGATATAAACTTTGAAAGCACTTGGTGAATGTCAGCGGAGCTTTGAAATTAAAATTTCTTATTTCAGACCAGCTATTGTTGCATCTCTGGCTTGGGTGAGCTGGGAAAGGATAGAAGCCACTTGGGGCATGCTTTATAATGCTGGCATTTCTGGAAGGTGATGAAGATGGAAGTGTTTTGAGCTTAGCTCTATCTGAGACCGTTTGAAATGCAATGACAGAATTCCCATGTAAAGGTTGCGATAAAAACAGAACGAGGGAGAGGAGATTCTGTGCTTCAGAATGAAGAAAATAAGAAGTCCTCACAAATGTCAGCTGAGGGATCTTTGGGTCACACTTGTTGGGGGAAAATAGTCTGAATGCAGTAGCAAATCTTATGCAGAGTAACAGTCTGCAAAGAGGTCGGTACCCGTTACATCATATTCAATACCTCGATATTTAAATTTGGCTTTGCTTGTGTGGTTGGCATAGCGTAGTTTGAACTATTAGCACATCTGCAGGGCAGAACTCTGCGTCTGCAGCTTTGGTGGCCATGAGGTTCCTGACGCTTCGCGTGCTGTCAAGCATCTGCTTTGTTTTACCCCAGAAAGAGGGTTTTACTATTAAATCAAGTGATCCTGGTATATAACTTTGGCTGTATTGGTTAGCAAATCCTTTGAGATGTTCTGAAAATGAACAGCACAATTCGAGTGTAGGATGCTTTGAAATATAAGATGGCTTTGATTGTCTCTCTGCACCACTTCACATGCAGAAGAAATTGCACTGTTCTGGAAACGGTTGCAACATGCAGGTTTAACATAAGAAGACACAGAGGCATTGCTAAGTGTCAGTCTTCAAAGCTGGGGAGTTGGAGTAGCAGTATATGCACAATATAGCAAGAAATGTGTATGTCTGTAAGAAGCCTCATTTGTCAGGAAGAGTACCTCATACGAATTCAAACCTGAAGAAAATCTTTGCTTTGCCCTCAGAGGTGGTGTTTGAAGAACCTCAAGGCTTTTGCAGAATGAGTTGTAAAACCTTGGACAACTGGAGAGAGCAAGTGACAGAAAGGAGGAGGAAATGCTGCAATGATTTCCATGGCAATTTTTTCTCCTTTAGAACACAGTTGATACTAGATGCAGCAGCTGGGTTAAACCCATCCATTGCCATTATTATGTGATTTTCATGAGCAGGGTGTGTGTTAAGAAATAATATCTCTAAGCAAACCAAAGTAGGGTGAGTTACTATCCATAAATTTTCTCTAAACACTTTTATCATCCCTACTGTTCTGTATGTGGGCACTAGCATAGCTTTAGGTGGTTATTAAACTGACCCAAAGAGCTGCCCAGGCACCTCCTGTGACCGACTGCTCCACGGCTACTGAAGTCTCAGGCTGGTCTTTCAAGAATCCGGCTGTACTGTCATAAAGGATTGAGCGGAAACCAGTAAAAACCGTGGTTTTGAAAGAGGGAAGAGCAGCTTTTGCTCCTCCAGGTCCTCTGCCTTGCTCTGTGGTTGGAAGTCCGAAGCCCGCGGCTGTTCTCCAGGAAACCCGCGGTGGGTCGGAGCAGAGGCGTGCTGCGGCGGCAGTGCTGCAGCAGAGGGATGCGCTGCGGCTCCGTGCCCTGCGAGCAGGGTATCGCCAGCCCCCGAGCCTCTGGGTGCTGAGGACTCGGGTCTCCTCGCACTTCCAGGAGAATGGTGGGTCCGTTGCTCTGGAGCAATAAGCGGGACAGGAGATTTCCCTGCCCCGCTTCTGTCCCCAGGTGCCAGGACACAGGACTTCTGTGTCAGCACCACCAGCTCTGCTGGGGGTTTCTAGATAAACAAAAGCAGTCCCGGCTCATGGCAGAATTATCTTGTCCCTGTCAACTGGCTGTGTAAGTTAAAGCTTCCAGCTGGGACTGGTGACACAGATGAAAAGAAATTTCCATTGTCTGGAAGAATAATACCTGGGTGAGAAAGAGAAGTGCCTTTTGTTTTATTTTGCTGCGTGCTTGTAGTTGTGCAGGATCGTCCTTCTGTTACACCTTTTACTAGCACAAGAGGCATTGCTATGAAAGATAATATGCAACTCAGAAATCAATTTCTTTTTGGAACTTTGGAGGCCAGAAATTACAGCACTGTATTTTTCTGTGTCTTTCAAAATACACGTTATATAAACATGATCCCCTGGAGTATTCAGAGGCAGCTCTTTGTATATAAAATACCCTCAAATATATCACACTGGGTGATGGTATTAGTAAGTGTTTGGTATTTGTTCTATATTAAGACTATCTTACTTTGCTGCTTGCACTATTTGAATGCTGCCTGATGATGACTGGGCTGATCCCTGTGCTGTTTGTAACCCCATGGGATTGCTGCCAGGCTCACTATAAAAAAAAAAAAAAAGAAAAAAAAAAAGCTTATTCAGAGATCTCCTGACTTTTCCCTGGACAGGACTCTGCTTGTTTCTGGGGTTGTCTTGAGGAAATGCAAATCAAACCACCTGTCTTGCAAAGTCCTGAATGCCACCCTGGACCTTTCTTTAAGGGGGAGAAAAAGGACCAATTTCAGGACCATTTCTGCTCCCTTAGTGGCTGTAGAAGAGGGTCCTCAGGGCAGAGCTCTCACTTCTGTTTGTATTCAGGTGTCGCCACCAGCAACGAATCAGCGTTTTGGTTAAGGATATGCTCTTTGTGGGCTGGCTGGTAGGGACCCGAGAGCGATGCTTCCAAGGAGCAACGGGGATTTGCCTGTCGTTGGTGTTGTAGATGGGACAGGCACAGTTTGTTATTGGGAGAAACATACAAGTTATCAAGGGGTGCCAGGAGCAGCCAGAGGAAGAAGAAAGATAAAGAAGGATTAAAAAAGAAAATAACAAAAGGAAAACCTGTATTTTTCCAATTCAAACCCTGTCCTGTGGTGGCTCTGTACCCCCTAGTCATTCTTTTGAGACATGAAATGTAGAACAGGGTACAATTACTTTCCTGAATACACAGTATCTTCCCTTACCAGGGTATTGAAGAGGAACTGGGGAGCGCATTATAAAGCATACAGCCCTATTAAATCTTGATTCCCTTTAAAACAATTGCAGGAAATCTCACTTTCATACTTACACAAGGGTCGAAATAATTTTTTAGCTTTCCAAGCCCTTCATGATTTGTCATTCCCTTGTTTGCGGTACACGGAGCTGTATTGGCCTGTCACCAGTCTCTTGTCTCAAAAACTAGTGGATTTAAACAAATAAAAGAACTCAAAAGACTTTCAGCTGAAAAACTGGGAAAATTACTCTGTTTTTGGGCCTACCAATCTTTGGAGACACATGCAGTATCCGTAGGGTGTAAATCCTGTGACTCCAGGCGCGGCCAGAACGTGGCTATGGTGGAGATGGAAGGGATGGCCCCGGAGATGGAGAAGTTAGCCACCGCTCCACAGGGGACCTGATGGTCCTGTGGCCAGCAAGGACGATGACATGTAGCAACCGCTCCTGAGCTGGTCACATCAAGATGCTGATTTAACCAGGTTTAAAACCATATATGCGCCAATGTCTCTCTGCCTGGCTGACACCAGGTGTCCTCTCCTACTGAGGAAGCTTTTGAAGGGACATGAGTTCCACCAGCTCTTTCATGCAGCTGGAGGCACAGGATCTATGGTTAACTCAGAGCTGTACAGGCAAAAATGGATTTCCCAGCAAAAGGGGTCCTGCTCTGCAGCACGAGTTCTGCATTTGTGTCTGGCTCTGGGGTCTCCATCTCTTCCACATGCTCCAGTGCGTCAGCTCTCAGGGGCCAGGGCTGCGCTTCACGACTGTTAATTGTCTCATTCTTGCTAATTAAACATGCCCAGCTCAAGATAACTTAGGGCAACGGGTTGTGTGTTTAAAGTTAATGTTAGATTTTGTTGTTGTTGTTTTTACTGTTGGTGTGAAAGATTAATATATTCTAACACATCAGATACCAGGTTGCCTTCCATAGTATGACCTCAGGGATAAAGAAATTGCTGGGATTCAAACCAGTAATCTTGTCCAAAGCTAGCATTTAGTCTCTGGAAAGGAAAAAATCCTGTTACTTCTGTGTCCGTGTCGTGTATTTGTGCCTTGTACTTCAGCTATCCCAGGCTCCACTTTCAAACCATTAAAAATCCAGAGGATTCCTATATCTGCACCTCTGTATGTCTTGGAATGGTTTCATTCCTTGGCTTTTGTTTTTAGATAATATATAGATGATACATAGACACTCCCAGGACCTGTCTAAAGGTACCTGTTGGTGCTGAAGCATCGTGTAACAGCAGCCTCTCAAAACCGTGGAAACCTTTTTGTATTACCTTTTTCTGGGTGATGATCTGTTACGTATTAATCCAGTCACCCCACAGCGATGGATGTAAATTGTGTTCTCAGGAAGCTGAGATACCTTTTCAACCTTTTGGATGGTTTGAGAAATACATGAACGAATAGCCGTTAGAAAAGAAAAAACACTTTTACAGTTTAGGGAGTGAAAGGGCAGGGAGGGGGCACAGGAACCCCTGCATCCCCTGCCACGCTCCTCTGCTCCTTCTGCCCTTTTACTTTGTGGTTTAGCCATTAGGTCTGGTAAAAGGCTGGTTTCACCTTCCATGTTTTCAATAGTGCGTGTTACTTTGCAAGTTCAACACAACAGGAGTAACAGGGGTATCCAGTGAAGGCCAGAACGACTGGCCATGGCTCCTGGGGCCCAGGGCTGTATTTGGGGGGAATTTCCTTGCAGGATGGCTGGGATTAAATTCACCGATGCTCGTTGTCCCTGAGGATGATTTATTTCCTTTCATCCTTCCAGCAGGGAGTACAAATGCAAAACTTTCTGCTCGGAGGTATTTTTCCAAATAAAATATCGTCGGCTGTGGTGGTCGGTGATTTGGAAGCCCCTGCCAGTGAGAGTTAGCCTTAACTGATGCCATTGCTGAGCAGCTGAAGAGCAGCTGAAAGCTGGCCAGAAATGGCTTCTGATTTTTGCTTTTTTTTTTTTTTAAGAAAAAGGAACAGAACAAAATGCATGCTTTGGGATGGGGAAAGCAAGAAGGGAGAGGTTTGTTGCGACTGTTCTGCCCTGCCCGAGAAAGGAGACTTGCCCTCGCGTTGGGGACTGACTGTGGTAGTGACGAGCAAGCAGAAGGCTGTTGCTGAAATGAGAGAAAGGTTTCCTTCGCATCCCTGCTGGCTCGGAGCCCCGGTGGTACCTGCCGTTCCTTCGTCCGAGCGTTCATCGGCCCTTCGCAGGCTGCCTGGGTTCGCTCTGCCTCCCTGCCCTCCCCACCTGCCAGAACTGGGGAGCTGGAGCAGCCCGGCTTGTTTCTGCTTTGTGTTTCTACTAATGCGAAAAATACAAACATGGAGTGGGCTGGTGGAACAAACAATAGCTGATTTACTTGGTTAATTTAAATAGCACATAGTGGGTAGCACAGGGAGGCTGCATCGCTGCTCCAGCAATCATGCTGGGAGGGAGGTCTGCGGCGCCATTATGTGCTATTATTACTTTCTGGATAATGTATACACTTTCACTATCACATAGTTTTTCTCCTTCATTTTTCATGAGAACTGGCACTAGATTAATGGTTAAGCCATGGAAGAAACGTAACGCCATGCCAGTCTGATTTATTGACCACTTAGTGCTGATGAAGCTGCAAACAAGAGTCAGACAGATGTTGCAGCTGCATTTTTCTTTATCAAAACTAACAGCTTTTTGTGGGTTTTTTTAACCACTTCTTGTGCCCTCTCCTGCTTGCCCTACAGCACTAGGGATACTGGAGCAAACCACTCCACCACGCTTTAAGGAATCTCCACAGAGGGGGACTAGATGCCACTGGTGCAGTGAGCCAAGGAGCCTTGCCCAGATCAGGGGGGGATGGCAGCAACTTTGACTCGGATGGGTGGGAAGCGGAGCGGCTCTGTGGAGCTGCTGGGCACTGAAATCACGGACAGCTTTCCAACGGGCACATTGGCAGAGCTGTCTGCAGCCCAGTCCAGGGCTCCCTGTAGGATCTCCCTGCCGCCCAGGGCAGGGGCTTCTGCTGTGCCATGGCCACTGTCCTAGCACATTTCCCACATGGAAGCTACATTTGTAATTTTTCTTTTAGTCTTTCACAACTCCTTTGTTCTACTGGTAGTCTCCTCGAAGGAATATTGATTCTCTGCTGATTTCGAGTTTTCCAAAACATACATATTCTCTTCATTTGTGTCAAAACTTCTCAGTTTACTAGGTAGATTAGCATTCTTGAAACTTGCCAATCAGAGGTCAACTTTCAGATGTGGACATAAGGAATAAACCTGTTGGGTTTATGTTTGTTTTGTATGCTTTTATTTATAAAAAGTATAAATACTAGTGCTAACCTGCTGCTGAGGTCCACTTGATCCTGCTGCAAGGAAGCCCCATTGTCCTGACTTGCTTGGGGGGACACGGTATTGGCCTATGAAAAATGCAATTTATCTGAAACAAAGGAAGAAGCACTTGCAGAACTGCCGAGTCGCCCAACGCTGTGGTGGCAACTCTCGTCTTTTGCTCTCTTCTTTGAAACTTCTCTGAGAGCAAGAGGTGTCTTTACATGAAATCTCTGAAGCATATTACTTTTTATTACTTCATCATCTAAATCACTAATTACATTAAATTAGCTGATGGAGACTATTTGGGTGTGTGTAGGTAATCATTTTTATTATCTGAATCTTTTCTGAATTATGCATGAGGACCGTAATGTTTCAGACCACCCCAGTCCTGAGCAGCGCAGTCTGCTTCTGTTGGAAGCGTCTCAGCCACCCCTTAATCCCCTGGGAGCTCTGGCTGTCACCTTTGTCGCCTTTAAAGGGTAAAACAGGAAGGCTGAAAGGAAAAAGTGGCTCCGTTTTGCGCAGTGACCTGAGGATTTGCAGTGCAATGTGGAAGGAGAGAATACAGTGTTTTAATGTGTCCTTTGCTGGCTGTCTCTTGTCTGGGGCAGATGTGCCCTGTGAAACGGAAAGTTTATAACATGTAAAAAATTGAACATAAAAGGTCCAATTGTTTGTCTCTGGGATAATCTCAGGAACAGAAGAGCCAGAGGTTTTCTCTGCTTTAGCATTTTCCAAAACTGCTCCAAAATAAGATGTTAGCAGTTCCTTGCTAGATTTCCTTGCCTCTTCCCTGTGCAAGGCAACTCTTTTTAATGCAGGCTGCAAGAATTTGATACTGCAGTCTAGCAGAATCTTGACTGAAAGTCTCCCACTTAGAGTTTTCATCAACAGAGGGGGGAAAAAAATGGAAGTTCTTGCTTGCATGTCTTCCTAACTTAAAAGAGACCTTCTCCTTCAGGCAGAGAGACGCATCTGGTTGCTGGAGCCCTGCTGGGTACCAGCGTGCAAGGGGATGGGGACGGAGGGAGGGCACGCTCTGTGGGGCTGCTGTGCTCGTCGTGCTGCTGTACACGGTCACCACGTGGAGGGGTGGCCTTTCAGCTGCCAGCACCGATGAGCTGGGAGACACGACCAGCTGCCCCCTCATCTCGGGGACGTGCAGGATGCTCTGCGCATATGGGTGCACAGTCAGCCCCACAGCCAGCAGTGCTGGGGCTGCCCTGGGCTGGCTCCAGCAGCAGCTGCCTGGCGTTCCGTGCATTGCCTCAGTGCTGTGCTTTGCCCATCAAAAGTTACCTTCCTTGGTGCGGGTGTCCATGTCCTCCTGGTCTCTGCGGATTTCATAAGGAAGTGCTCCCATTAGCACAACCTTTGCAAACGAATGATGGCTTCTGTTCCCTCTCCCACTCATAACAGGGCTCTAACAGCATTAATGAAACATTAGAGTTTTAATTACACCATTATCCTATTTATTTTTATAAATAATTCCAAAGCAGTCATTAAAGTTTGTGAACTTAGGAGTAAATGACTTAAGGGAAAGAAATCAGCTTCTCAATCTTGTTATTATGTATTGTACAATCTCCCTGGGATGCTGTTGGGAAACTGGCGGAGTTGTTTCTGTTGCTGTTGTTAAGATGATTCATTTACTCGCAGGGTGGTAAGACGCTGCTCAGCTCCCTTCGTGAAGCGCCTGTGTCAGTGGGACGGCGCTGCAGTGCGTCAAAGCGGTGCTGCATCCCCTCTCTCAGCCCCCGCGAGAAGGTGCCCGGGGAGAGAGAGGAGCACTAAACAGTCCTGCCGGAGCCAGCGCCTTGCCGTTGTTCTGCAAAGGACGTGGTCTCTTCCAGTCCCAACCTTCTGCAGCTTGCTGTTCTCCTTGCAAAGCTGCAGGATCTTCAAAAGACAAGAAATTTCGGGCTTGTCTGAAAAGAGCCTGTCCTTTGGGCACCTCTGTAATACTGTCTGTGAGCCTCCTTGGCTCTTCCCTCCCTCTTTCTGCCACTGCACAGAACGTGTGGCTGTTACTGATGTTCTCAGGTGAATTTCTGTATATTTGAAATAGCCCGATATGGACCAGAACTGATGAAAGTATTGGGTCAAACAGGTCGCAGGTCACTTAAACCAAAGCAAATTACCTGTTTTTTGTTGTGACTGGTGTTGGCAGGATTCTTGCAAGTATTTGGCGTTGTATGGGTCGGAAAAAAGGTTCACCCTGAGCACACAAGGGGAGCGGGAGAGGTGCAAGTGGAGGGCGCTTGAGGCGAGGGAAGCTGCACGCAAACTCTGTCATGCCTCGTCTTTTGGCACCTCTTTTAAAGAACAGGTCTGACCTCAGAGAAATCTGGGAAGTACTGGGTTCTAATTGTGATGCTTTCTGTCATAGTTTTAATTAGGAAGGTAAATGCAGAGCGCCCTGTGAGCAGAGGGAAGAGGCCCAATGACGTAACTTCTGCTCTGCTCTCCCCGCAGAACCCAGACATCGTGTTGGTGCACTACCTGAACGTCCCTGCCATCGAGGACTGCGGGAAACCGTGCGGCCCCATCTTGTGCTCAATAAACACAGACAAGAAGGAATGGGCAAAGTGGACAAAAGAGGAACTCATCGGACAGCTCAAACCGATGTGTGAGTATCTAGAGGCTTTTTTGCTCTTTTGCTTTGTGAAGGGTTAATTTAGATAACGTCTGTCACTGCCACCAACTTTCCCTGCAAAGGAGTAATTTGTCACTGTCAACTTACATCTGCGTGCACTGTCTTTCTTCCCACTATTCAGCACTTCTGGGATGTATAGTATGAGAGCTGCCCAGACTGTGTCTGAAAAGGTCATGTGCCAAAAAGGTGCCCTCCATGCACTGGGAAAAAATCATACCTATGGTCTTGTATTTTCAAGCACCATTTGTTGGCACCTACTTGGTTGCAAAGAGCCTTTGCAGTATTCGCAGGTAGGTTTCCCTCAAGGACTCTGTGTTTGTGTGGTTTAATATCAGATCGGAATGGGTTGCTGTTGTTTACAGATGGACTCCGTGGAGCTGAGTGTTTCAGTGTGGGTGTCCCTTACTACTGTTCTAAACTTTGTGGTCTCAAGAGAAGGCTGATTAGGTGCGCAGAGTGATCGGGAAGTTTGCTCTGCAAACAAACAGCTGTATGGAGTTCTCCACATCCGCCCTGGAGTGTGTTTTCTTTTACATCCCATTTATGTTGTAGGTCTTCCTCTGGAGACTATGTCCCAATGTGCACACAAACATCTTTTTGCAGTGACAGAAAAGTTAGGCATAACCTGGGTCTGTAAGCAAGAGGAAATTAACTGCAGGAGCCACAATACTAAATCCAGGTGCTTGCATCTGAGTCGTCAAATACTAGGTCTGCTTTTCTCTCTCACCCCTGCCCCCATTTGGATGCTGGTATCGTGCGCAGCTTTCCATAATTAGAGGTCACAACCACGAAGTACACTCTGATATGTCTCAACCGTCAGTAAAAGATCAGACTTGTGCTGACCGCAGCATTAGGAATCTAAGTTTGCACCGCTCCTTCGCTGCATCCCAAGCTCTGCAGGACCATGTGTTCCTTTCCCATGCAGAATTGGAGAGCAGAAGAGAAGAGAGAAAATGATGCATTTGGTAAACAGAATATTGCCCCTGGGACCGATAACCTTCGATAGAAATCCAAGATGTTGCAGGTGTTATCTGAGACTGGACAAGTACCTTAACATTAAACAGGAGAGGAAGTGGCAGCCTGTTAAAAAATCTGCAGTGCATCAAGAAAATTATGTGAAAACTACAACAAACTCGCCATAAATTTAATAACACTTGGCTCTTTTATGTCTCAGGAGGGAAGAATGAAATTCTGCACAATTATTCAGAGTATATATGCATGTATACGTCTCTGTTTATGGGTACATATCCTGGGAAATGCATCCTTAGAAACACAGCTAAAATAAAAGCTTTAGATTCTGATCAGACCTAGAAAAGAGAGGACACAGATAATAGTGTTTGGGGAACACAGAGGGGCACTGCTC
This sequence comes from Chionis minor, assembly GCA_013398295.1. Lineage (NCBI taxonomy): Eukaryota > Metazoa > Chordata > Aves > Charadriiformes > Chionidae > Chionis > Chionis minor. The sequence goes on along the minus strand of VZSF01010244.1, from coordinate 65,388 downwards.
GCCAAGAAGCCATCAGATTTGGCTACAGTATTGGGTGTGTCGTAAAATTCTGGAGCCAAGCACATTAGTTTCATTACATTTTTGCATTAATCACATTCTTTCACAGTCTTCACAGTTTGATTGCCTGATGTTTCCAAATTTCTCTGCCCTAAAGCAGGTTTGTCAATGACTTAACCAAAGCGTTGCGTCACTAGCGAAGTCAGTCTCACCCTTTTACCTGTTCTGCGTTGTGGTTCATGTAGTTTTATTCCCCAGGACTTGGAAGTTGCATGAGGTTTTTGTTGATTCTTTTGTTTTCTTGGTTGTCGTTTCTCATAAGAATTTCATGTTTAAGACACGAAATTAGTTAGTGATGATGCAGTCAGGGCAATGCCAAATGCTGTACCTGCAGGAAGGGGTTTGCATCCTGTTTCAGACCATTGATGTCATTCAGAATTAGGAGGAGAAGCTGATACTAGTTCTACCTTCAGGAGAAAATGCCGCCTCCTGAGCAGAGGCTGGTGACAGCATCCAGTTCTTGACTCACTGGGAACGTTTCCTGTTTGTTCAAGTCCTCCTCAGCCCAGACTGGAGTCAGGTATTTAAGCTGTTGACCTCTGTCAGGTGTTAAAGCTTTTATATCAGAATCTAGTGTAGCAGAGAGTCAGTTGTGTGGCAGCCAAAGGCTGGGAGCATGTTCTCTTGGCCGTGTGTGCCTGGAGAACTAAAAGTGATGTGGCAGATGGCTGGCAGGGAGAGAGGCATCGGTCTGAGAGTCCGAGCCAGACAAATACATCAAACTGTTTTTCCTGAAATGCAGAGAGACCCTGACTGGGCTGAGCAGGGAGTTTGCTCACAGTTCCTGCATCCGTAATTCACTCAGCTCCCTCTTCCTTCGCTGCTGCATCACCCCAAAGTCAGTCCAGGCTCCAGGAAGCGTTCAGCAGGCATCAGGGCCGGGCACAGGCACCCGGTACCAGGCTGCGTCCCCTCCGTGAGCAGAGCAGTGCATGGAGGTCTGGGCTGCTGAGAGGTGGCTCCTCTTGTCCTGGTCTTGAAGGAGACCTCTGCGAACCCAGAGCTTCTTGACTGGCTTCAGAGGTGGTTTTTCCTAATGCTGTGACTGTGCTTGCTCTGGTGGTTGTGGGTGAAAAAATACCTCTTTGGGGTGGCCATACAGCTCTGAGAGCTTTATGGAAACACCATTAACTTGTTCTAACATAGCTAGTCTGTGAACTAATTAGGAGACTGAAATTAACCCATCTGAACATCCATGATGCTCTGTGGATTTGGGGTTTTTTCAACATGTCCAACTGAGTTGAGACTGTAAATAATTAATTAATCACCCTGACTTCAGTTTTCATGGCTTTGGATTTTTGTTTTAGTTCTGATATATTTGTCACCTGCCTTCATGCTGGGACATCTGTGACCTCCTGGTTGTCCTGTCTGGACTATCACTGTTGGCTCATCAGCCCTCAGTTTGGCAGTCCTCGAGACTGAAGCAGACGAGCCTGGAAGGGCTGGATACACTGTTCATGGCCCCCCGTAGGATGATTCCTCTCTGCTTGCAGGCTAGGAGATGGGGCGCCTCGTCTTCGGGGTGTAAGCCTGGTCAGGGAGCAGAGGGAGGGCTGTGAAGCCTCTGCTGAAACATCCTGCAGACCTGTGGTGATCTGACTGTTGGCAGCACCCTGGTTGTCTGAACCAAAAGGGTCGTGGTGTGTGTTGCTTCTGTATGAATGCAACTTTTTGTGACATTTGTGCAAAATGAAGAGCAATAATACATGAAAATTCTGCAGGAGCGTTGTCTGAGACGCCTGTAAGTCATTTCAGGATGCCTGGTATGAAGAATGGGCCTCAATTTGGCATCGCTTTCAATTTTTCCCCCCTCTTGTACCCCGTTATAGTCTTCCTTTGAGATTTCTCTGAACAGATTAGCAGATGTCCTTAGAGGCATCTGGTGGTAAAAGCAAAATGCAGTGGCAGAATCCAGCACAGCAGAATTCTGTATATAAACTCCATATGATCAGCAAATTGTGGGCCAGCTCATGTTGGGGGTTTCTCCAAATCATCCCCTTTTGGCTTTCTCATCCCTCAGCTGGCAAAGTATGAGTTACAGGCTCACAGCTGGTGCTACGTTGCAATCCTTGTTTCAGGTCCACTATAATTAAGAGCTATCTTTCTTTTGGAAAAAAGCTTTTTTCATTCCTCTGCTGCTTGGAAACTGATTGCTCCTGCTCATGCTGCCCACACGCAGCCGCAGCTGGGGAAACTGGAGGTTTCACATGGCATCCGTCAGACTTAATACCTTTGTGCATAGACAGCTCTTGCCTCTCCCTGGAGTCACCAGTTCTCTCTCTTCTGTCTGTGTAAACGAAATGATCTGGGGGTCTTGGAGGTGACCTGAAAATGCATCCCTGTGTTGTCGCCACTGGAGAGGGTATTAAATGCTTGCAGCAGAATGAAGTTTAAATAGCAGTAATTGGCATTATACAGTTTGAAGAATTGAGCTGTCGGGTATTTTTATCTCCACTTAAGTTTATATTCAATTTCAGTAATTGTGTTTAAGAGCTTTTTTTATATTTAATCTTAAAAGATCAGTTGTACAAAAATGCTACATGGGATGATTTTTACCATTCCCCAACCGGTTTGCCAGAGCTCCAAAGTGACCCTCAATGCAAAATGAAGCTTGCCAGCTTAGTTCCAACTGACCTCCATGGAAAAAGTAACTTAGATTCTTTATAAGAGTTTGCGTTTAGTAATGCAGATGTCCAGTTTTGCTGAAACAGTACTGACGTTGCTATAATGGGCTGTGGTGTTTTCCTTATAAAGAGAATCCAATAGTAGGTGCTACATCGGTTCTTATATCCCGTCGGCCACTCGGACTTTGAGGACCTCCTGTTCACATGAGCTGCAGAGCCAGGATCAGCCACCTGCTCCATTTCACACCTTCTCACCAAGGTGCATCCCTTAACCCGTTCAGTACTGCAGGTGCGCTGCTCTAAACACGGGTCATAGAATGTTAAGGGTGGAAGGGAACCTCTGGAGGTCATCAGGTCCAACCCCCTGCCAGAGCAGGTCACCTGCAGTAATTGCACCTTTCCTTTCCCTCTTAGATCTGTGGTGGCATTTATGTCCCTGGAGGAGCTTGTTCCCATGCCTGTATGGGAACTCCTTAGGAAACTTTCCCTCGCGGGTGAGTTTTACCTTCTGTAGAAAGTTGCGCTTTACCAAAAGAACAAAATTAGTAACGGTTTTTCACCTGGTGCTTTGGGCAGTCTTTCATCTGTGTTTGGAGATACCACAGTGAAACAATCCCACCAGCCGAGTGTTGGTAGTAGTCCAACATGAACCAGACTGTCCACAGAAATGGAAATTAACTTGGGGAAAGCTAAACCAGACAGTTTCCCGTCCCTCTGAAGGCTGGGTGTCAAACCAGATGCAGCCATTGCGGAGCCGCTCTGAGGATGCCGTGGGCAGACACACACCGGCCTTTATTTTCTGTTCTTCCTTAGTATTTTATCTCCGCTCCGCATTCAGCTGTAGTAACCGCCGGGCTCAGTCCTGCAGCACCTACCAAGCATCTACTCTGCTGGCGGTTCCGCCAGGGCGTTAATTAGCAGCGGTAATGACGGTCCGCGTGGTGAGGGCGGCGCTGACCGCCCAGCCCGACCTCCGGAGGGGCCGCGGGTCGTGCTGCGGGGAGCGCGGGGCTCCTCGGCAGATTTTGGTTTTCGCNGGGGGCGCGGGGGCGGCCGTGCCCGGTGCGGGGCTTGCTCCGCCCGGTGCGGGGTCTGCTCCCGCTGCCGACCCCAAGTGCCGGCCGACCCCGGCCCGGGACAAGCCCCAGCGGCGCCGCCGGCGGCCCCAGAACGTGGCGAATCGGATCAGAAACGGGGAGTGTTGCGGGGCGGGGGGGCGCAGCCCGGCGGCAGCGGCGTTGTCCCCCGGGGGCTGTGGGAGGTGAGACCCTGCCGCGAGCGGCCCCTTGTACCGGGCAGCGGCTGCAGAGAGGCAGCTTCGGCGCTGCGCTTTCGTGTGCCAGCAGCCTTGAACTTCAGGTGGCTGCAGGTGGAAACCGCTGTGGCTGTAAATAGGAGTGGCAGAAGTCCCAGCAGCTCCAGAGGAGTCGCGTCCCCTCTGAGGGCAGCTGAACCGCGTGTTCCTCCCGCTCGCTGTGAAGCTTCCAGTTGTGTCTGAACACACCCTCAAGGAAAGGTCTCCTTTTGGAAGAAAGACTTCTCTTTAGAGAATGGCTGAGAGCAAAGTGCCTGTGCGAGTCCTTACAAAGACATTAAAGTTCAGGAAGTGTCATGAAGAGACAGTGAACGTGCGAAGTGATCTCCTCCGCGTGCAGCCCCAGCAGCGAGGCTCAGGAAATCCTTCCTTCGTAACCAATAAGGAGTGGAAGCGGACGTCTGAAAAATCAAAGCTGGATTGTTTGGGGGCATCTGGATGCGAAAGGATAAATCTAATGAAAATCTCCTCCAGCTGAACTGAGAAATCAGAGCGAGGCCTTTACTTCTGTCAACACAAACGTGGTGAAAATTGAAGGGACAAGGCTGCCATTTCCAATTGACCATTGCCATGGAAACAGCCTCCTGGTGTCAACAGTTGGTGCAGCAGGATGTAGGAAGCAAGGCAGGCTTTCATTCCCATCACCAGGGCAGTGGGACAAAGGACCTGCTCGTGCCACAGTCAGTGCTTGTAGGATTTTTAAAGGATTTTGTGTCGGTCAGGAGCAAACCAGGGCAGGACTCTGAGGTGAGGGTTTGCAGCGGGGCATCTGAGATTTGACATCAAGAGGGGGATGCGAATGGAAACTTGACGTTGGTTATTTCAAATATTCCAGCTTTGTCTGTCTCTCCATGAAACTTACCTGTTTCGTGTGCGAGATGTCATTGTTGTTATTCAAAAAACAAAAGGAAGATATTTGCAAGACTGAAGGACTGCAGACCAGGTAATTGCGGAGGACTGAGTACCACCAGCAGCAGAAGGCAGAAATAGACAGGGTGTAGTAGGAAACCTGGAGATCATATTTTTCTGTGTGCAAGTTTCCTTTAGCTTCTAAGCTGCCTTGCTGGTAATCTAGATCATTTTTCTTTCCGTTGCTCATGATGGTCACACAAATTCCTGACAGCGCTAATGAACAGGGAGCCACTGGGCCAGTATTGGAAGGTCACTGTTATTGTCTTGTCTTCACAAGGGAAGAGAGGAGAGGGAGAGGAGAGCCCCTTCTCGTAAAAAGAGGTTGGAGGCATTTCTGCTAGGAGCAGCATTAGCACTCTGAAGTGTGGACCTTTCTCCAGCCTCTCTTCTCTTCTTCAAGCACCCAGTGAAATACCAGCAATTCTACCAGCTCTGCTGCCTCAGTGCTACAGGCTGTGCGGAGGGTGCGTGGCAAGGAATATGTTGCTGCTGTAACGCAGCAGCTTTTAGACCCATTCATGGTATCACTGGAAAGTATTGGAGCAGTTCACAGCTTTCAGTTTAAAGTACAAGGAAATGCAGGAGGAGTCTGAACAGAAACCCAGATTAAAATATTTCCCAGAATTTCTGTTAAGCTTTAATCTTTTTATCCTTTTTTGTGTGTTTCTAGATTACAACTATCTTTAATCAAATGTAGTTCTACAGTGGTTTTGCTTTTTGAACCACTAAGAAACAGGAAGACTCTATGTGTGTATGCTTTTTATTAACCTTCCTTTCATAATGCACTTTCTTCCCTATAGAAATCTCCTTTCCTGCTGATTCATTATGTGTCAGGAAGCCAAGCGTGACATGTTAAAAGCCATCTTGATAGTAGTTGGTATTCAGCACTAACAAGTCACCAGCTCGCAGGAGTTTTTCTTTAAAAGGGGGAGGGAGAAAATCTGCATATTGGATGTGCCAAGATAGTGGATAATTTGCATTCAGCATCCAGACGTTCTTTTTTTGCAATCTGTCACCCTTCACTGGCTTTTTATTTTATAATCTTCATAACATGCAGGGAGCATAAGCGCTAAAAAAAGTTGCACCACGTGGACAGAAGCTGGAGCCAGAGCCCTTCAGATCAGCTGGAGCAAGGCTAGAGAAGGACCTTTCCCTGGCAGCAATAGACCCATGATGGGACTCTGTCATACTGGAAGGACCCGAAAAATAATAGGCATGCTACTATAATTATCCAGCTATAAAGCTGTCCGTTATTTCTTAGCTTCCAGCTCACAGCTTGATTCAGACTTAAGAGCCATCATCATGAATACACAAACCATGAGACAAGATTCACGTACCAGACTTGCCCCCTGTAATACACTGCTCATCCCGGGATTTAGCAGCAGTAGGGAGCAAACTGACATACTGCTGTGAAATAGACTTTCTATATCTAGCAACGTGTATTTGAGCTCACTTCTTTAGCAAAGCATTTCTGAAGTAACCAGAAATAACTTAATGCAGCGTTTCTCAGTAATAATTACAGCTTGGTAACTTTATATAGCATAGCCAAAAGAATTCCAAATATGTTACTGCATTTTAATCTCACTGTCAATGTATTTTTTGCAAAACTGCTGTTTGAACATCACTTATTAGGCATAACGTCACATGTAACATGATATAGAATAATAAAATGAATGTGAGGAGAGCTACTGAAGTGGTAAGCGTATATACACTTAAACTTAGATATAATAACAGATACTGAGTGTTAAGAGGAAATTCCAAACTGTGAACGTACTAGAAAGCAAAAGCTGTTGGGTACAATAACAATAAATGTGGTTGTCAAGAAAGCATAGAGGGACTCATTACTAAACTAACTGCAGCACTTTTAAATAGTGATATGAGGAAGAATACTTGTAAACCTTATTTACAGTATTTCTGCAAGTTATCAGGCCCAGCCAGTAAAAATACAAATTCTGGAACGTAAAACTAGACCAATATGAGATGCTGTTAGGCAAAGCAACATTAGTGTGTGATGAGGCAACACAGCAACAGGTGATAAAGGCGCAAAAAAGGCAATAAAACTGCTTCACAGAGCAGATCCAGGAACTCTGTTCCACCAGCTGCTTATGACATAACTAAATAAGCAGCATCAACGAGGGGAATAAGAGAGTCCTGTGATACCCTGCCTCTCTGGCGGTGGTCATTAGCTGTCATCAACGTTGTTCTGATGCTTCTGATCTTCTCGCATGAAGCAGCTTAGAGCGTACTGTTTTACTTCAGTGAAACAAAATTAGTTTGTTGGTCTCAGGTTTTTAATGAAGGGTACGTGTCCTATTCAGATAGTGCTTATATTTTTTCAGCTTAGAGAGCCACCATTAACAGCAAACTGAAATAGAGAAAGATATTCTACTGAGGTTTTTTTCCTTTGTATGTATCTAATCCAGGAATTGCACTTGAAAGCCTATGGATATCAGGGAGCAGAGAATAGTAAAACAATAACCTTTACTGTTGCATCGGTCTCCTTCAGTTCCGACAAAAAAGCTGCAGGAGTGGGTTTCTGCTGTTCTTTTGCAGTGGCTTTTGTTGGTTTCCGGCATGTTTGTGAAGTTTCTGATGGGAAGTTTTGCTGTTTTCTTCACAGTTCATGGCATTAAGTGGACATGCAGCAATGGAAACAGCAGTTCAGGGTTCTCGGTGGAACAGCTCGTGCAGCAGATCCTCGATAGTCACCAGACCAAACCGCAGCCTCGGACACACAACTGTCTCTGCACTGGTACCTTGGGTGAGTTCCTTGGGAGGGCACAAAATGATCACAGCTTAATTCAGACTTGCAGATGAGTTTGTTTTTATTACTGAAGCACTGGAAATGCAGTATCATGAAACATTGAGACACAGTGAATTCAGAGGTCACAGAAGTCTTGAGTATAAGAAGATGCAGCTGGAACTTCTGGAAAAAATGTCAATACTTTGTAACGTGCCAGTTCTAATAAATGCTCTCTATATTTGACCTGCTCAAAAAGGCACATTCTCTTCTACATGTGCAAATTTTGTTACTAAAGCCTCAAAATTTGATGTTCTTCCAACTTCATGCTCTGAACTCCTTGCCCTGCCGCCCGCTTTGCTGAAGAAAATGGGCTTAGGTGGTTAATTACAAGGTATCACTGGAATAAAACAGGTTTTATTTAGGTATCGTGAAAATATGGGAGATTTCCTTCCTGTTAGAGGAGATGGCTTTCTTTTGAGTGAGACTACAATAGCAAGAAACAGCATCCTTAGTATTAGCATTTTATATAGAGAGTGGGAAGATGAGTGATTCGCTTTTCCAACTCATCTGCTTTATAGCCAGCCCTTGCTAGTACTTTGGTCAAGTAAAATATGTGACACATTAATTAGTCTTTAGTGAAATTTATAAAGGAAAGCTGTTAATGCTTCAAAGGATTTATTTTTTCTTCTTTTTTTGGGGGCAGTTGCATTATACAATCAAGATTTAAGTAAGAATAATGACCTCTGAAATACCTGAGTTTGGATTAAAATTCAACCCTTAAGGCTCAGCATTTGATCCGGGCTTGCAGATCTGAACATGAATCCTTTTATTCTTCCCTTTGATGTTTTGTCTTGTGCTAAGTCTACTGTATGCTTTTTAACGTAACGGTATCGCTTTGTTTTGTAACGGCTTCCACATTGACACGTACAATCCCAATTCCTTACTGTCATCTGCGAAGATGGCAGTGTGAAAGCCTCTCCCTTGTTCCTGTTCATCTCTAATCCTAGGAGAATAGAGAGATTTAATACTGCGTTTAGTCTCAAAAGCACTGCCCTGAACTACTTTAAGCGACCTGATTCCAATCTTGGGCACATAATAGAGAAGTTCCCCTTCAAGGGCAAGGAACAAAAGATTTAGCAAATTGCAGCAGCTACAAGGAGGCTTTATGTTACCCAGAAGATGGCATTTATAATTGTAGCCATTAGCTATAAGGAGGAGGTTTCTTTCCCCCTTTAGTCATTATACAGTACCATAATTAATGTTCTTACCTCATTCTAGGGAAAATGAATCAATTAAGGAAAGAAACGTCAAAAATTCATGGGCTGTTCTTCTTTAATCAACAAAAGCAGTCTCTGCACCAGAGATTGTGGCTAAGATGCCTTTGCAGACAGAATTCTTCACTTCATCCTACCTGATTTCCAAGCTCCCAGGAACTCGGGTGATGTTCGTGTTCTGTTGGGCCAGTAAAGGCACCAGCTCACTAACTCCATGGAGGGTTGTCTTCCGGTGACCTTTGCTTGAGCGTTCTTCATCCGCTCCAATACTAATTATGCGTTCTGTGTGCGACTTCTCAAGATACAAAACATTTATCTGTCAGCGTATGAATGGCTTAGAACAAGAGAAACGCATCACCGTGCTTACGGGAGGGGAAGCTTTCTGTGTGCTGGCTAATGTGCTACTTTAGTAATTTGATTGGCAGCTGTAATAGGCACAATAATGACATGAAGATAAGGGTTGCAGTCTAGATGGCAGGGTGACACTAGGAACAGGAGGATGATACAGCATCTGTCACCTCCAGGTTACCAGTCAGCATCCAGCCCACGAGAGCAGCTGTCAAAAGACCCAACATCAGCCAGCGTGGAGAGCCGAGCATCTCTGTCGCAGGGGGCTGAGGTCTTGTCCGCGGGGCAGATGAAGCAGGGTCTGCAAGGCAGAAACGCTCTGCCACAGCTGACAGCAACAGCCCTTGCTTTGCAGACTCTGCACTGAGCCCAGGCACATTTAAATAACTCTGAAATGTGTCATAGATGCTGAATCCTCTCCTCCTAACACGTTGTCTGATGGGGCAGGGAGAGAGGGGGTAGGTGCTATATGGGGTGAGGGGAAGGGTGTACATGCGCCTCTTTTGAGGTTGCTACCATTGCACGCAATGTGTGTATGCATTAGACAGAAAGGGAACTGTAAATCTGGCACTGGCAAGAAATTAATTTTATTTCCAGGTTCTCTCTTGCTCTCTCGTATGTGTGCTTGCTCTCTCTCACACACATGGGTGCGTAAGCACAGCTCTCTCTTGCTACAGCCATGACATACGCCACTAGCATCATCTTAATTTTGTACTTACTGAATGGCAAATGTTGTTGTTTTCTGGCACAGGAGCAGGAAGCAGTGTACATCACAAGTGTAACAGTGCCAAACATCGCATCATATCACCAAAGGTTGAACCAAGGACAGGTGGGTACAGCACTCATTCAGAGGTACAAAATAACGACGTCTCTGAAGGCAAGAACGAGCACAGTCATGGCAAGGCCTCCAGCCGAGAGAAGAGGAACGGCAAAGTGGCGAAACCAGTGTTGCTCCATCAAAACAGCACTGAGGTTTCTTCTACCAACCAGGTGGAGGTCCCTGACACGACCCAGAATTCTCCCGTGTCCATCAGCAGTGGATTAAATAGTGACCCGGATATGGCAGATAGCCCAGCCGTCACTGGTGTGTCCAGTATGGCTGTAGCATCAGTTATGGGAAGCTTGTCACAAAGTGCCACCGTATTTATGTCAGAAGTCACCAGTGAAGCTGTGTATACCATGTCACCCACCTCCGGCCCAAATCAACACCTCCTGTCCTCAGATGCAGCTGCACAAGGCCTGGTACTTGCTGTGAGTTCAGATGGACACAAGTTTGCTTTTCCAACAACTGGCAGTTCAGAGAGCTTGTCGATGCTACCTAGCACTGTCTCTGAGGAACTTGTGCTCTCCACAACTTTAGATGGAAATAGAAAAATTCCAGAAACTACCATGAATTTTGACCCAGACTGTTTTCTTAACAACCCCAAGCAAGGGCAGACTTATGGTGGAGGAGGTATGAAAAGTGACAGCATCAGTACCAACATAAGGCAGTCACCCACAACAGAACGTAGCTTCAACTTCAATACAACCCTCACAAAAGAAATTAAAACTGAGGACACATCTTTTGAACAACAGATGTCCAAAGAAGCATTTTCCTCCACTTCTGCATCTAACACTCTCACCCTCACTACTGGTTCAGGTTTGCTTCCATCTGGAGGAGGTCTGAGCCCAAGTACCACTCTGGAGCAGATGGACTTCAGTGCCATTGACTCCAACAAGGACTATTCTTCCAGCTTCAATCAGACCGTCCAGAGCCCTCACGTTCATCAGACCCCTTCCCCCAGCTTCTTTCTGCAGGATGCCAGCAAACCTCTTCCCCTCGAGCAAAACACTCACAACAATTTGAATGATACAAGTGGCTCATTTGTGAACACGTTAGGAATTCCCAGTGTGAAAACAGAGTCCTCCTCCCAAACCACTTCCAACTGTAATGGCACAGTGGAAACCAGAATAGAGTCCACCTCTTCTCTCCAGCTCATGCAGTTCCAAGCAAACTTCCAGGCTATGACTGCAGAAGCTGAAGTTCCCATGGAGACCTCCCAGCAGGCAGAGGGGAACGAAAATCTACTTAAATCAGGGGATCTTCAAGCCTGCAGCACAGAACACTACTTGCAGCCTGAGGCCAACGGGAGTATCAGGAATGGGAACAATCTCCCTATTCTCCAAGGAAACATGGTACAAGGACTCTATCCTGTGGCCCATCCCAGCTTAAATAACTCCTCCAACATGGAGCTTAACTTGGACCACTTTGACATCTCCTTCAGCAACCAGTTTTCTGATCTAATTAACGATTTCATATCGGTAGAAGGTGGGAGCAATGCTCTCTATGGACACCAGCTGGTGTCAGGTGACAGTGCCGGACTGTCTCAGCCTGAAGACAGCAACAGAGCAACCTACAACCAGGCTGAAATGTGCATTCCTTGCTGCAGTCCTCAGCAAGCCAACATGCAGCTCAGCAGCACAGAGAATGGAGCCAGCACGATGGCGTACATGCATGTGGCTGAGGTGGTCTCAGCAGCTGCGGCACAAGGCACTTTGGGGTTGCTACAGCAGAGTGGGCGCTTGTTCATGGTGACAGATTATTCACCAGAATGGTCTTACCCAGAGGTAAGTCTAGGGCTCTTACTCATTAACGTTTGCTGTGTTATCTTTCATTGCTTTGTTAGTAAGGACTCCCAAGAACTGTTTAACTTGTTAAAGCTTTGACAAGGCTTTTAAAATATTTCTCTCGGAAGTCAAAGCATCAAAGGCCATTTGCATGTCTGAGTGTACTTTTAATTAAGCACTTCATTAGCCTGACAGGGCCATTTCTTCACTTAGGAAGTACACGAACAGAAATGTTTTGTTTCACTGAAAACCAAAGTATTTCCCACATGAAGGCTTCATGGTGCTACCTAGCTATATTAGAGCAAGTGTGTGCAAACCAGTGCTGATCGTTAAATCTAGCTCTTGATAGAATAATTCCTGACCTACATTGCCTTAACGAGTTCAGCATTTATCTCCATCCCATAGACTATCCAAAATCAGTCACATGCACCAGAAGGTAAAAATATCAGCAGCACAGACTTTTCTGATGTGAAGGAGTGCTAAAGGAAAGAGGCTGTTTTGAGCCAGTGACGGAGAGGCAAGTTGTTTTGAATTTAAAAAAAAAAAAAAGGTCCTTTGTGTTTTTGTAAGCCCAGCCTTGGAGTATTATTGTATCTGTTACCTTACGGAGGTGTATAATAATTGGTCAGGAAAAGATCTCTCTGTTCCCGTTGACTAGCGCTATCTGATTTTCAGTCCTGTAATACCACCCCCAGTAAGTGTACATATGACTCCACTGGATGGTGAGTTTTCTAGCGAATGAGGCAGCAGAAATACGCAATAATAAGCAGATGAGGTGGCTTAACCTTCATCTGAATGATGCTGTGGCAGCTCCAGGCCCACAGTGTTACAGGAGCAGGTGATGTGTTGGTATTCAGTGGCTCTGCAATATGGGACTTGGTGTGAAAACATGGGTGTTCACTCTGCAGATGGAAAGAAACAGGTTGCCAGTGTCCAGGAATGGCCAATGAGCACTGATGAAAAGCCTCCTTGAGGAGTTTCTGCTCTCCATTTGGTTGCTCTCTCTCCAGACAAGCCCATCGTGGCGGCGGTGCAGGCTCGGGCACAGTAGGCAGCTGAAGGCATCCTGCTGCACCCACCGTTTGCGGGGTCTGCAGCCGACCGTCCGGGGCAGGAGGCGCCCGGGGGCCTCAGCTCTGCCAGCTGCCAAGTCCAGAGTCCTCTAAGAGACAAGGTGGCCGCTGATCATTGACCACTCACCACAAGCTGGAGTTTATCTGCTCTTGGTTGTGTTGGAAAATTGGGTCTGAATGCCAGTCTTTGTTTCCCTGGAGTATGACGCAAGCTGAAGTGTCAGCGTTGTGGTGGTCAGTGTTACCTGACTGACTGTTTTACATGGAAAAATAATGCCGCAATGGTCTGTTAGCGACTGAACCTGGTTAGGCTCAGCATTTCGGCAGCATTTGGCAATGTTGGGCTAGAGACGCTGCTTCTGCCGTACCTGTTGTCTAGACAACCAGTCTGACTCACGCTTGCTTGCATAGAAGGTCCCCAAAATCAACAAAACAACCCAAACAGCAAACCTTCAGTCTTTCTGGTGCAAATCTTTCTTTTTTTGCCACTGCCGTGGAAACCTTGGGGTTTTTGGCCATACCTACGCTAATGAGTTTGACTCCTGCCGGCAGAGCTTGTTTCATAGGTGCGTTACGCTGACCACGGGGCCGACTCCCCCCGCGGGGCCCCGCCGGGGCGTTCTCCCGGCCCAGCGCGGGTCCAGCACTGCTTTCCGCTCGGTCGGGCTCCGACGCGCCGCCAGCTCGGAGCCGCTGCGAGAGGTGCCGGCGGTACCGGCCGTTGGCCGCCGCTGCCGGCAGCGCCGCGGGGCTCTCGGGGCGGCACGGGGCGGCTTTGGCCCCCCGGGGGGCTCCCGCTGCCA
>VZSF01010244.1:0-42645 GCA_013398295.1 Chionis minor | reverse complement strand
GCCATGCGCCCCGCCGCCGGACATCGCTCGGCGTCGCCCGGTGCGGCGGACGGCGGGACTCTTCCCTTCCTGGGGCGCGCCGGCCAGCGCTAGCCCGTGCTCCGCGGCGGCGGAGGTGCGGGCAGGGCACCGCTGAGGCTCCCGCCGGCGCTGCGGTGGGACGGAGGAGCTCCGGCCGGCGGCGAGGATGCGACAGGCGACAGCCGCGTCTGGGGGAGCCCGCTCTGTCTGCCTCTGCTGCGGGGTCTGCACCAGATGCTGGCTGGAGCCTCTGCTGATGCCTTTGTAGATTCCCAGGTCAGTCCCCTGGTGCCAGATGTTGTCGGTTTATTTACCTGGAAGCAGGTAGAGGTACTACAGAGGGACCTGGGACCCCCACCCCTTGCAGGTGGATGTGCAGGTGTGACAGTACTGCTTCCAGTAAGTATTGCAGGATGGTGTGTTGTGCAGTATTTGTTTGGGTTTGAATCTGCATGCTTCTGTGTTGTCCATCACTCTGCTGTACCTACAACATGAGTACGTGCCTTTTTAAGCTCGCCGTTCCTCCCCCTTCTTCTCCCTGTGCCCCCAGCTGTGGGACGCGGTAGCGTTTCCCTCCCTTGTTGGCGATGTTTCGATGCAGCCTCAGAGTTGTGACAGCGCTTTTACTGTAGCATCACACGTGCAGAAGGACAGGTAGCATCCTAACACCTCTAGATCGCAGTCCTGCATTCTGAGGTGGTACAGGGTAGGATGAGTTTGGTAGCCCAGACCTTCCCTGGGGAGTTTAGGGATGCCTGGAGCACACGCCTGCTCCATGCCAGGTTATTGCAAAACTTATTTTGAGGGGCACTTCATCAAAAGGAGTAGGAAGGGGAATTCAGAAGACCATGTAGGCCACTCCCAGTTTAGAGACTGGGTAAATGTGATAGATGTCTGACTTTCTGAAAGCTTCTAGTGAAGGAAGAAGTATCTCGATCTCTTTTGCTGACTTATTCTGGTGTTTCACAGTTTTGTAGCTTGCAGCAGTTCGTATTTACCCAATTTTGCAGCAAACAGAGGCCATTTAATATCATTCTGCTCATCAGTCTGGTGATCTCTGGGTGACATTTTTGTCTCTTGAGTTTGCAGGGTTTATGAGAGGAAACGTGTCAGAATTTTTACCGTACTTACAGTACTGTAGCACAGATACTGCCTAGTGCCCTGTGAGGTGCTTTATCCCTGTTTATAGCTCCTCTAGCTTGTAACGCTTGGAGGAGGGAGTCTCCATGAGCGGTGGGTAGCACTCTGCAGGTAAGCAGCAGCAGCACAGCACGTTCTCCTAGGCTGTTGCTCTTCGCATACATCCAAAAGCACATCTTTCATAGTGTTGGCACCTATGGGAAAGCACAGCCAACTTCTGACCTGTGATGCAGAAAGCGACCTTAGGCAGCTAACCGTTTTTTATACAAATTACTAAATAGCACAAGAAGTGGTATCTTGAGCAGTCTGCCCTACCTCTAAAATACATCAAGACCACATGGCATCTCTAAAACCTTTCCTGGTTTGATGAAGTAGCTGTTCCTGGATAACGTGAAAACCTTGCCATTCATAAACTCTGGGGAAGAGAAGCTGGGGGGGGGGGGGGGAAGGCAGCAAGGGCTTTATTGCTTTTGGTATAGAGGCTGGCACTTGGGGAAAAAGTCAGCCTGAACCACCCTTCTCCTCTTCTCTAGTAATGGCACGATAAAGAAAAGTAGGGGGAAGTACCATCTTTTGAGGGAGCGCTGGCTGCTGGGGATGACAGAGAGGAACACAGTAGTCCCAGATGGCATAAGAGTAATCGCAAAAGTCCTACAGCATTGGAAGAACTGTGGGAAAAGTGTCACCGGTAAGAAGTCTTGCCCTGGTAGGTGGATTAATGGCTTAAAATCAATGACAATGCCTGTACACGGAGGTTTGGACTACTTCATTATTGTTGCCCGTGCCCAGTGTTTACCATGAAAGCACAAGCTTCCTTCAGCTGTTGCTTAGGCTCAGTGTGTTTTCCTCATCTTGTGCCTCAGTAGTTGTGGCATTTCTCACTAATCAAAAGGCCTGGAAGTGATTTGCCTTGCTAGCACACATGTGCATTTGTCTTAGGAATATTGAGTAAAAATTTTAAGTGTTTTCATTTGCTGGTGGAGACCAAGACCTGTAATAGCTTACTGCTAAATAAGGCTTTTTTTAAGATGCATTGAGGATGCTGTAGCAGCTTCATTTCAGAAATACTTGTTCCTTCAGTGATGACACCTCAGAAATAAGTGCTGAACCAGATCAAGTTGATGCTATGACATGGAAGGTGTTCAGGATTTTTACACTATAGAAGAATCAAGTAAGGTTTTACAGGCAAGTGACAGATGATTTGTAAAATAGGAACAAGGCAGTGGCACTCAGAGAAGTGATGGGTCTGTAGACTGCTTCCATCCCCATCTACAGCTTGCATGGGGTGAGAGAGTGTGATGTGTCTGACTTGCTCTGCAAAAGAGAAAAATGTCTTTGCGCTGCATGTTTTTTTACAGTGCTCAGCTGTCACACTTGTTAAATTTGGTCTGTGTGTGTTCAGACAGTGAACATTGTAACACAGAAACTGACATTAAATAAACTGCATGCGCTGAGAAGCCAGTGCCCTCGGTGCAGCTTCTTGCCTCCTGAGTACTTAGGCACAGTACTTGGGAACACGTGTAGATGCAGATCTTGCACAGCAGCATTAGATCAGTGGTTAGAAGTCTGCAGTGAAATAATTATACCCTGGACAGGTACTGTCCCAGTGGAATGTGCAGGAGATCATGCGTCCTCATCCTTTAGTCCTTCCAGTCAAATACTGTGTGTCATTTAGGTTGTGCACTGTGGCAAAAAACCCCAGACCTCCAGGTGAAAGCATAAAAGAAGAGCAAGTGGTATAGACACTGCTCACTGCTAAGAACTACTGATTTATTTTTCATCAGTGCAAAGCAGTATTTCCTCTGTAATATTTCTGGCCGCACTGCCGTGTCATGAGTGGTACAGACGGTTTCTTGCCGGTTGAAGCTTGCTTGGCAAAAGGACAGAAGAGGAGATCCTTTTAGATATTTACTTGTGCAGTAAAGCGGTGTGCGGAGAATAGAAAAGCAGCTTTATGCTAATTTCTTAAACTTGGCTTGTCAAGAGAAGTTGCTGCTGCATGTTGGTGTCCTCTTAGCTCCATACCTGGACCATAGTGGCGTTGTAGGTACCAGGCACACAAAGTGCGAGATCTGACTCAATGCCTGCTAACATGTGGATTCGCTACGTTTTGCAGTGAAGCATTACCAGGAGGCAATGGTAGGAGCCCGTGCACACCCATCAGGAGTGCTGCTTGCATAGCTCAAAAAGAGAAATAATACAGTGTCTTTGAAGAAGTCTTCAGGTTAGAAGCTGGGGAAGGCTGTGCAGAGGAGTGGGCTATTGCAGGGGGCAGGTAAAGCATTGCACTTGTAACTAAGCTCTGCAGCACAGACGTTTCCCACAGGTTTGGTCCTTGTTTTTCTATACCATTTAGGGTGGGAACTCAACCCTTATTCTTCCTAAAGTCTCGAGTGTCTTGTCTCCTGCTGGTAGGACAACGTGGCTGAATGAGGGAGTGGTAGAGTGTCATTCTGCAGGAGCTGTTCCACTCGGTGTATAATCACAAACGTTTCTGGTAGTAGCCCTCTTGCCTCCTTGCAGGGAACAAACTTGTACAACATTCATTTACAAGCGCTGTGTTGTAGCTGCCCTTTCAGCGCGGGGGGCGCGCGGTCCGGCGCTGTCGCAGGCTGTTAGCCGGCTTCGCGGGGCAGGTGCTTCTGCAGTCCCAGCTGAAACCTTGTGCACCAGGTGTCGCTGCACAAGTGTACGCGCCGTAGCTCTGTGAAATGCTAACTGATCTGAATAACTGTGTGTCCTTAAAAGACTTATACCAGAATAACTTTGCATCTCTAGGAATGTTTTGTCCATAACTTGCTGTTGTTCCTGTACTCGGTAGTAGGACTGTACTCAGTGGTCCCTCTGAGTACAAATTAAAAAGAAACTCATTCTGCACTCAAATGATGGTTCATGTTTTAGGGAAGCGAGTATGAGATTATAAGCAATTTCTCTGTCCAGCTCAAAATCTGACCAAGCAGCTCTTCCCAGTCCCTCCCTGCTGGGACAGTTGGGCTCCCCTCGGGCTGCCAGTGCTGCGGAGCAGCCCAGCCCTGACGTGGCACTGGAACAACTGGTTCCCTCAGGAGGAGCAGACCCAGCAAATAAGTACTGTGCTTCCTAAGCTTGTTTTTAATTCCCTGGGTAGCCTCTTGCTCCCCTATGAAGGGCTTAGGACAACAGAAGTGAAAATGGCTTTTTGTGTGATGGAACAGGACCCTAATTAACACGTGAGCCAGGGGTGCACTCAGGGCTTGCAGAGCTCCAGGGCGCAGGGCGAGAGGGGTGAAGCACTAGCGCGTGCATGCCTGCAGCTCCATCAGGTCCCAGAAGCTACAGAGGTCCCATCAGGTGAAAGCAGCTGCGGGTGGAAAAGCTCTGTGAGACCTGGCTGTCCTGCCTTGCTGGGGCTGTGTCCCTTCACAAAAGAGGCCTAAAGACACCTGTTATGCTAAGGAATAATGGTGAGAAGTAATTTTGATGTTATATTTTTATTGTTTAATTTCAGGAAAAGAGACAGACAATGTTCAGAATGTTTTCTGTGAGTTTATGAGGTGTCCTAGAGATACAGAAATGTCATTTTCATCACCTTCGTGGAGGCAGCCTTGAAGAAGAGCTTGAGAAACCACCTTTGTGGTTTCTTAAAGAATATTTTAATGTTTCTTCAGATTTATATGTAATGGAAGAACTCAAGAAATGGAAAAAATTGCAAGTCTAATTTTTTGGCTCACAAATCTGAAATTTGATCATCAAAAGCAGAGTCCTTGGGTAAAACCTTAAATATGTGGATATGTTTGTATCTACATGAATCTTTGCTGCCTTTGGAAAGAGTTAGGGTGATTCCAGTGCAAGATATCTCCTTGTGGTAGGCTGGAGCTGCTTAGATTTCTTGTGTAATGTAGGAGAAAAGCTTATTTTGACAATTTGATTTGTATGCTGTTGAGCTCGTCTTCAGTGCACTGTGAGGTAAGTAGTTGTCATAAGATCCTGTGCTGAATATAAAAGGCAAGGACATGGAACCTGTGTTCCTGTAATGTCATTGTCTGCTGAGCCGGTGGCTCTACACAGACCTCTGAAGTGAGCAAGACAGAAAAGAGTGTGACTAACAGAATAAGAAATAGTAATGGGTAAAGGTTCTTGAACTTTTCAGAGTGAGACCTGTAACATTCAGCCCTATGGCACTTACAGCCCATCTCTTAATGATGCCAAGGTAAATTGCATAACTTCAGACAGCTTTTTTTGTTTGTTTGTGCTTCATCCTGTTTGTGGTGTTTGGGCTTTGCTGACAGTGCTTTTTTGGCAATTAGGATTTTCCCAGGAAAATGCCTTACACAGCAGGACTGGGTCAGTCCTGTTTATCATGTTTTCTTTGCCAGAAGATACGGTTTTCTTTTGGGATGAAGCATGGTACTTTGATTAAAGAATGTGTCCGACACCTTTATTTTTGAGCTGGAGGATCTTGTTTCAGACCTCGGTTAAGTTCAGTATATAACACACATGAAAAAGCAACCCTGTGTTTCCCAAAATGTGAGAGGTTTTCTTTCTGCCCGGTTCCTCTAAGTTTTACACAGCTCTAGCAGTCATCCTCCTATATAGGCTGCTAATGTAGATACAGTTTTAAAGATAGACTGGGTGTATTGCATACAACTTGTGTGGTATTTTAAGGTGATTTTGGTTTTGACGCTATTGAACCTGGGACTGTATAAAGGAAAGAAGATGTTTTCATGTCAGTTTCTGTGGCATAAGTTGTACTTTAATTTTCAACATTATTCTCTTGTCCTTAGGGATGAAGCTGGCCAAGTCCTGTTGCTGAGAATACAGAAGTGATGTTTGATACAAACTGGCAGACTTGCAGAATATTGGTTTCTAGGAGGTCACTTAAAGACTTACCCTTTAATTAGGCCCCTGCAAAATCTTAAGCTTTTAAGGCACAAGATCATCTTTATTCTTTGTAGCTTAATTTTAGTAGGGTAGGACTAGTGCAGCCCAGTAAAATAGTTTGGAAGATCACCCGCCTATGGACAGTTGATTTTTAAAATGATCCTGAGAGGTGCTGCATCTGCAAGATGGGAGAGTGTGTAGAAATCAATATTTGTCTGTGATTCACTCTTGGGAGCCTAGGTGAAAGAAGGCAGGTTCCCTGGCCCTGCTCCAAGCAAGAAAGGAAGGAAATGTGCTGTTGCAGAGGTTGAATGACCAGAGGGTTTTCTGCACAAACAGTGACGCATGGCGTCTCTTGGCTTATAGCAGTGTGGGAACTGTGCTGACCACCATGGTCCAAGTGCCATTGATATGGCGTGTGTCCATTTTAATTAACTAAAGAATTATGTTCTTTAATTAATGTAATTAAAGAAGAGGGGAGCCCTACATCTCATTGATGAGTCCAGGGGGAACCTCAGGTGAAGGTGTCCTTCCCTTTGGCTGCTCCTCTGTGCTTAGGTGTCCTTGTTCTGTTTTGTTAAGGATGTACCAACTCTTGCAGCATAGCTAGTTCCTGTCTTCCCTTTCCTGTTCTCGCTCCTTCTCTGCCCTCCCCTTTTTTAAATTTCCTTTTCTTTTTGGTAGATAGTTCAGTGCATGCAATTGAAGTGACAGTTGCTTTTGAAGGGGACACCCTGGTGTACTTGCTATCACAGGATTTATTATGCAAACATTATACATAAATAGTTTTGAAATTGCCATCAGTTGTGGCTTTATTCTAGCTGCTCAGGTAGCAAGTTTAATCACCTGGAAATGGGCAGCATAGAGATATTTTCCGTGCACTAGTGCCCCACTTACCTTATTTGCTGTCTGGAGCTTCCTAATCTGAGGGTGCGCCCTGCTGCTGGGTAAATGCTGGCAGTCTCTACTAAGCATCAAAAAGGCTCCCTTTGCTCTGTGCTGGCGCTCCAGAATGTTTGTTTCCCCTTCTCATTTTACTAATAGAAGCATATTTCTGACCTGCCTGGAGACTGAGATTTGCAGCCATCTATGAAAAACACCATTGTCTTGGTAAGGTGCTGCATGGGTACAGGTTACTGTGATGAATTTATATTGTCTGTTCTTCAGAAACCCGTTAAGTCAAACAGATACACCCTCTCCTACCTAAAATTAGGTAGTCCTGCCCCTAAATATATCCCAGGAGCACTGTCCAGGTGTCTAAATAGGAATATGTAGGCGCACTAAATGCTGTTTCAAATCCTGTTTCCTGAGAAAAGTTCCCTGCTTTTCTTTCTTTGTTTTAGTGTTCCCATCTGGGGACAGTGGTCATGACGGGTGTCCCTTTAGTAACTTCAGTCCTCCAATGAGAAGTGCCAGGAAGTACTTGGTGTCGTTAGTTTGGTATCAGGAAAGGTGGAGGCTTTCACTCATTAGAGATCATAGAGCCTAGAGAGAAGAGGCTGGAAAATGGACACAAACCATTCCTGTTTGGCAATGGTTTCAACTTGGAAAAAAAAGGGGGGAAATACAGTAATCTGCACAGTGTACTTCTGCATCTCACTGGAATCATTTTCTCCTGCTGTTTCTGGCTGTACAGAATATTCTGTTTCGATAGCTAAATGGGTAGGAGCAGCCCAGGTCTTGTTGATCTGTAACACCAGTTCAAGCCAAATTGCTGCTGCTTTTAGAAAGATGCTACTTTTGCCTATACAAGGTTGAAGGCTCAGATACAATACCTGGTGTGTGTTGCTGCTCTTAGCCCTAATAAAATGCAAGTGCTGGCCACCCGACTAGAGAGGCATTAAACGTGCAGAAGGGAGCTGTTAGCCTGCGTGGCAAACATGGCCCCTTTTCCTGGTGCCTGAGTTGTAGCAGCTCCGTTTGACACAGGCTTCTGGTGAGAGGGGATGGCTCAGCAGTGCCAGGTCTCCGTCAGTCTCTGCAGCGTACGTGCTCTGCCTGGCGATGGGGAAGGAGGAGACAGCGATGTGGACTGCACTGCAGCACGCTGCAGCACTCCCGAACAAAGACTTGCTGGGAAAACACAACTTCTGTTGCTGCTGTGGGCTGACCACAGTTCAGAGACCTGGGACTGCACCTGTGTTAGGAGTGTTTCCTCGTGTGTCAGTCACTTTCCCAGAGGCTTTGCAATTAACAGGACAACTGAATTATTAATAAGGGATTGATAATCAGTAATAGCATTTTGGACTAGGTGAGAAAAGGCTGTAGTGAGCTCACCTCTGAAATGAGGTTAGAGGGGGGTGCTGGCCACACTCCTTTGTCCCTGGCTCTAGAGCAGGGATGCTGCATTACGAGCCGTTCGAGCTGGCCAGAAGTGAGTGGAGCTGTTGTCTATTGTAAAACCATGGCAGCCTCCTCGGGAGAGGGGGATCTCAGTGGACTTGAGCTGTCTCTTATCAGTGGTCTGCAATATGATCTTCAGTGCAGTGCAGCAGAGAGATTGTATCTCCAATACCCTCTAGTGAGAGCTGTGCCTTGCGGAGTGTAGTATACCAATACTCTTGCAACCTTCCAGGGAGGGCTCTGCATGTAACCAGGTCACCCAGAGAAGGCTTGCTCTTTTAAAACCTGATCAGAGCTTGTTCATTTTGATGCACAGATTCCAATTACTGTTGGTGGGCTTTGTTCTGGGGTTATCAGTGTTCTGCACCACCACGTCATCACCATGGATGCATGAAACCAAACAGAATGAAGGTTGTCTTTTCTCCACAGTTTGTTATATACGCTGTTAGCATGATAGCAAGATTCATTAAATGTTCCCTATCCACAAAATTATCCTGCCCAGCTTCACATGAGCTGAATGAAGCTTCTCCCTTATGGGTCACAAGACAGAAGGAGCTCTCTGTGTTTGCAGCCAGTTGAGCTTCACTGACTGGCCCTAAACACAAAAAGATTGCTTGAGTTGATTTCTACTGCAGCAGGTTTAGCGATGTCCTATTAGCCTAGCTAAATCTCCCTGCTCTGCTATTCGAGCATTGGTAGCTGTATCATAGTGCTGGGTTGCAATGCAAGGAGGAGGAAATAGACTTCTGCAGAGAGCAGAGGGCTCAAGTGTTCTACTGCTTTTCAGAATGATGTTACTGGATTATCAGTGGCCATACTCTCTGAATTCTGGTAGTTCTGTTTCTGGCACCTGACTGAAGCTGTTTTCCAAGAATGGCAGCCTGTCAGGGAAGGAGTAAAAGGAGCCTTTTTAAAGGCTTCTTTTTCTAAGCGTAGAAGGAAGCAGAGGAGTTTGGGGGTTTTTGTTTGTTTTGTTTTTTGTTTTTTTGGTTTTTTCCTCTCTCCCCAAGTACCAGTATTGCATGGTTTTGGGAGGCAAGCCAAGCTGAATTCAGGACTCTTGTAAAGTTAGGGGGATTGACTCTAAAGCAGGGAGTGTTTTGACAGATACAATCCTACTGAAATGTTGGGTGAATGGTTATATTTGCTTAGGGTTTACTTGTGTTTTCAGAGAAGTTGCATTACCCCAATACTTTGTTGTGTGGCTACAGCTAGAATCACAAGGGAAGGGATCGATCTTCTGCCTGTGTTCTTAATTTTTCTGTCTGTTTTTTTTAAGGACTTTCTGTGGAATTGCAGTCATAGGGCTGCTGCAGGAACTTGAAGAGCTAGGATGCTGCAGGGCAAGTGTCCCTGTGCATTTCCAAGCAGAGCAAATCTCCTGTGTAACTTCCAGGATAGCTGTTTGTCGCTTCCTGCAGTAGGCTGCCAAAACCTGAGCTTTCTTTCCATGGAAATGTCCTTATTCTGGCTTTCTCTGACCTAGATAACCAGTTCAGGATGTCAATATTGGAGCGACTTGAGCAGATGGAGAGGAGAATGGCTGAAATGACAGGCTCCCAGCAACACAAACAAGGAGTAGGAGGCGGGAGCAATGGGAGTGGGAATGGAGGAACGCAGGTGCAGGTAAGAACCCCGCTGTGTCCAGACACAGCATCTTTATGTTCTTGCCAGAGTGTGTTTTTGGGGTGGTTGGAAAAGGATTATAGTTTTTGCTAAACAACAAGTCTGGTTTGTGGGTGCCTTTAACAACAGCTGGCTTTCACTCTCGTTTCCACTGTCTCAGTAGTTCTAGAAGTGGAAGACTGCCTGTTCAGGGCAGGTTGCAGCTCCCCTCAGTGGTTAAACTGGGATGTATGTGGTGTTTCAGTGCGTTTCTGGGACTGGGACACTGGGCAGCTGCTTTGAGAGCCGCGTGGTGGTGGTGTGCGAGAAGATGATGAGTCGTGCTTGCTGGGCAAAGTCCAAACACTTGATCCATTCAAAGACTTTCCGAGGAATGACACTGCTCCACCTAGCCGCTGCCCAGGGCTATGCTACACTGATCCAGACCCTCATCAAATGGCGGTAAGACCCAGCCCGTTGGACTCTTGGGTGTCAATACAGGCATGGCAGAAGCATATGTAAGCTCTGCTTGATCCGGATTTCTGATTGTCCCTTACAAACAGCCAAGTCCCTGAACTTGTTCCTGACCCCTGATCTGATGAGGCCTGTCTCTTGAGAGAGCAGGTCCAATCACTGGATCTATCATGCTCTTAAAGTCTCTGGTGGGGGCACCATCTGTAGTAAATATGTGTGTCATGGGCATATGCGTGGTCACTTCTTTGTGGTATGGTGCAGCGGGTAAAGCTGTGCATTTAGGCAATGATCCCAACGTGACTACAGAGCATCATTTGTTCTGTCGTTTCCTCTGCAGCACCAAACATGCAGACAGCATTGATCTGGAGCTGGAGGTTGACCCTTTGAATGTGGATCATTTCTCCTGTACTCCTCTGGTAAGAGCAGAGACTGAAACTTCTGAGAGAATCTGAGGGACCCTATGGAATTCTTCCTGATGTGTTATTTTCCTAATGTGTTTCACACTCGAAGAGCAGATGTTTCTTGTGTATCCTTGCTATGTAAATGGTAAGACATGACACTGTCAGCTTCCTGGCATTTTATTGAGAGAGACCACGCAGAACAACCTTGTCATTGAGTAATATGAGGAAAGGGGACAGACAGGTGGTTCTGGTTGGTGTTTTACCCAAAATCTAGTCTCTGGTATCGTGCTGGGGAAGGGACTTTACACACCTTCTTTCAAGTTGTTCTCTTTGACTGATTGACTGTAGAGGTTGTAAAGTCATTACAGTATCTTGGACATTGGAATTGTGAAATCATAACTGAGAACTTAGGCAAAAAGCCAAAGCAGGTGGAACCAGAAGTGCCAGTTTACAACAGCGCAGTGTTGATTTTGTTGTTCCCAGCCTTTAGTCCTGTCTGCATCTTTCTGATCTCAGAGATTCCTTCGCGTTCTGTCTGGCTGTTCTGTCTCTGCAGTGATGCTGAAGTCCAAGAAAAAAAAAAGCCAAACCCAAAAAACATTTATTACTAAACAAGAAACTGTCAAACTGTCAGCTTCATTTGGCAGATGGAGGTTTCTCTGTCATAGGAGAGAATAGCATGTGACTAATCTTCTGTAATGGCCTTTTGTCAGGATAGAACATTTATAAGCGCCAGTTGCTGGAGTTCAAGCATCTTATGTTTTTGCTTATCAGAGTCATTTTTTTCATCAGCTGGGGACGAGACTCCACTGCCTTAGCAAGGAAGGAAGGAGAAGGCAGGTCGTCCAATGGATCAATTTTCTTTTCTTTTTTAGATGTGGGCCTGTGCCTTGGGCCACATGGATGCAGCTGTTGTGCTGTACAAGTGGGACCGCCGAGCCATCTCTATTCCTGACTCCCTTGGGAGACTGCCACTGGCCATTGCCCGGTCTCGAGGCCATGTGAAGTTGGCTGAGTGCTTGGAGCAGCTCCAGCGAGATGAGCAAACTCAGCTTGGGCAAAACCCCAGGATTCAGTGTCCCTCAAGCACAGACTCCAACACAGAGAACTGGGTGTCCCAGTGGCACAGTGAGCTTATTGCCTCTCAGGAGCCTCAGAAGGGAGTCACTGTGATTTCCAATACAAACACAGGTAAAACAACCCAGAGGGCATGCACTGCTTTGATGACATTTGTCATGTGAAAACCTGTGGGCAAGGAGCTCACCGGGATGGCAGATGCCACCTGTAGCCCTGCTGTCCATACTTAATTCTTTTCTTGTGGTCTCTCTGTCATGTGCTTCATGCACTTGCATAGGTATTGGGAAGAGGAGCAAATGTCTGCCGTAGAAAGACGTGTGTATCTTAAGAGTGGTTGAGGTAGTATCCTCCCTGAGTGATATTTACTCCCCTTGCACATACTGTTGGGCGTTCCAGAGCGTAGCACAAACTTCTACCTGCAGCTCTGTGGCAGAAGCTGTTGTAGTTCTTACAGCGATCATGGTTGCATGTTTTGTTTTGACCATTGATCTGTTTGTTTCCAGAGCTGAGACGACCAAGATCAGAACCTTCCAGTTACTACAGTAGTGAGACTCATAAAGATTACCCTGCACCCAAAAAACATAAGCTGAGCCCCGAATATTTTCAAGCCCGGCAAGAGAAGCTGCTTTCCACTGCTCTGAGCCTGGAACAGCCGAGCACCAGGAAGCAGAACTCCAGCTCCAAGCAATCCACCACTGAGACAATCAGCCCCAGTGAAGGGATAAGGGACTATGGCCGGGAGCTCTCCCAGCACATCCCAGAAGTTACTGGGTACCGGGGCTCTGGCAGCCAAGCAGGCGTCAAATGGAACCCAAAAGACATTTATATTGGTGTGTCTGCAGTGCAGGTGTCAGGGAGCCAGAAGGGGACTGCGCTGGGAAAGGACACTGTAGCCCATCGGCTACGCCAGCGAGAGCAGATGAACGTGCTGATGATGGCTGACAGGGAGATGGTGGATGCAGAGCTCTTGTCCTATAGGGATAATGCAGGGGATGAGGACTGCTTACACCACATGGATGACTTGCAGGTAAACATACCCATAGCACCAGGACCATCAGTCTCGGAGAACATGGTGGCTGCACAGAGGAGCCTAAGTGTGAGAAATGTCTGTGGAGGCCTTTAGAGACTCTGTGAGGTGGTGATACAGTCAGTGCATACTGTCTTCTGGTTTCAAAGGGTATCCTTTCAACCCAGACACGAAGACTAATGGTTAGCGTTTAGGGTCATGTCCTGGTGTACGCTTCAACAGTGTATAGAATCCACAAAATTATTTGCAATTTTGCAAGAAAAAAAGAAAGAGCAGAGCCTCCTGGTCACATCAGTAAATGAGGCTAAGGTGGCCCCATAGTCCTTTGGGAACTGGGAAGCAGTCCCTGTGAAGACAGAGTGACCTGAGAAAGACAGTGCGTGGTTGCGGGCCAAGCCGCTGCACTTTAAAGGGCAAGGAGGTAAGAGTGGAGAAGGTGAGAGACAGTGGATTTGGGGAAGCAAAAATCCCACCAGGTGTGGAACCGAGGAAATTAAAACACAGCTGAAGCAGGTCAGACAGATGAGAAGCGGGTAGGGGGATATGGTTCAGAAGGATTCCTGACAAAGCTGTGGTCCCAATGGTTTTAACTTCTCTTCATGTGCCTTTATTGTCCTGTCATGCTCCTACTGCACATCTCGGTGGAAGAGTGGCAAGATCGCTTTTCCCTTGGAAACAAGATAGTAGTGACAGCTGTCAGTAGCGTACAGCAAAAGTCCAATGACCCAAGCCTTTCACCGGATCTGTTAGACTCCCCTCACGCTCAATGAAAAAGAGGTCTGGGGAATATGAAACCCTGCAGTGCTTCATCAGAAGAACTAGAAAAGCGAATGAGCTTTGGTTAATGAATTTCTCTCCAGTACCGAGATAAACAGTAGACTCCAGCTACCACACATATGGGGCAGCCTGTCTAAAGCTGGGCTGTAGCATACAAGCGCAAGGCTCCTGCTTACCAGGCAGCAAAAGTTTGCTCTCCTCTCCCCCTCCCCAGGTGAACATGATGACACTTGCGGAGCACATTATTGAAGCTACGCCTGACAGGATCAAGCGGGAGAATTTTGTGCCAATGGAGTCACCACTGGTGGAGAGAACAGACAGTGCTGCCATGAGCACCACAATGAGCTGGCTGGCCAGTTACCTTGCTGATGTCGATCATCTGCCAAGTGCTGCACAGATAAGGTCAGTAAGAGCTGCGAAGTTGCTCTGGGTTTTTGAGCGGTCTGAACGCTGGGCAGCATGTGCTGATTCTTTAGCCTGCAGATGCTGTTTCTCGGGAGGACTCAATGCTGGTGTTCCAAGCCCAGCCACACTCTCATGGTCAAATGTATTGTTGCCAGCACAACTACAAATTCACAGAGAATGGGAGTGCATGCAGAAGGAGGCAGGAGGGGAAACTGGATGCAAGGTCTGACTTGTGCCTTCTTTTCCGGTGCCAAGTCTGTACGATGCAGTACAGGCAGGCTCAGGAATGCGGGATGTTGCTTGGAGACAGGGAGGGGAGCATGAGCTTCTGCCTTGAACTCAGAAGCGTTGTAGTTTTTATCTGTGATGCCAGCCCAGGTGCTTTGTGAGCCAGTAATTCTCACTGTGATTGGTATTTCAGAAGTCTGTATAGTGAACCCCTGACCCCTTCTTCGAACACCAGCTTGAGCCCTGCAGGCTCACCAATCAGTGAAATAGCCTTTGAGAAACCCAGCCTTCCCTCGGCAGCAGACTGGTCTGAATTTCTGAGTGCATCCACCAGCGAGAAGGTAGAAAATGAGTTTGCACAGTTAACTCTGTCTGATCATGAGCAGAGAGAACTCTATGAAGCTGCCAGACTCGTCCAGACAGTGTTCAGGAAATACAAGGTATGTGGCCAAAACATCCGATGTCTTCCTTGTTAGGTGTGAAGAGAGTATCATTTGTTACAAAACAAAATGCGGATAATGTCCCCTCCTGGGACAAAAGTACAGTTTCTGTCATAGTCTTTTCAGTGTTCCTGGCATTTGCTTGTTGATGTTTACCCAGCAACTAGCATAGTGGAGAGAGCATGCCATGCCATAGCGTGCCTTCTGCACCGGAACAGCACTCAGACCATATCCTCAGAATATACCCCAGAGGTTCTGGTTAGTTGCCAGCTTGGTGTAATGATCATTTTTGAGGGTTTGTCCTTTGTGTGAATTGACAGTAGAGAGATCTCTGGGAGGTGCCTAGACCTGAATTGGACCAGGTAGCACTGATGGGAGAGATTTAGAAGTAGGTGCCCTGTAAGCTGCTGTGAGCCACTTAACATCATCTGTCCTATTTTGGTGCACTCTGACCACTTAATGCTTCTTTCCTTCTCCACATAGGGTCGTCCTCTCCGGGAACAGCAAGAGGTGGCTGCTGCTGTTATTCAGCGTTGCTACCGAAAATACAAACAGGTAATCAAAGAAGTGAAATTTTATGGAACACACGTAAGTGCTGTGAACACAGCCTTTGTACTGGGAATTACCCCACTGTTCCTCTTGTATGCTTTTCAGCATGCAGTGATGAAATACCCTGCTCGGGCAAAATTGAAAAGCAAGAAAATTCTTGTCCCTGAATCTTAATTTTGGAGGGAATCCTTGAAAGGATTTTGTTTGTGATACCTGCATTTTTGCTACGAGATAGAGGGCAATGACGTATTCCATATTGGCCTTTATGCATGCTATAGCCTGGTGAGACTATTCTCTGACTTAGTTGCTTGCCAAATTTCATTGTGAAATTGAAGTTGGTTTTACCTTTGATAAAGGCGAAGATGAAAAATAAGTTGTTTTATTTTGCACATAACTAAACTATGTGTAGTCACATGTTTTAGCTTGATGCAAGTTGTTCTAGGACTGAGACTGTTCTCCAGACTAGTTGGAGACATGCTTTTAGGCTGAGTTCTCAACCCCAGAAAAAGAAGATTTTTTTTTTTTTTTTTTTTTTCCTTTTTGGTTGGTTTTCTGTTGGGGTGTGTGTGGTTTTGGGGGTTTTTTTTGGGGGGGAGAGGAGGGCACGGGCTAGAGCCCGCGTCCCTCTTTTCTCTATACCTTGTTGGACTCAAGCTGTCTGATGCCTGGCAGCATGTTACATAAAGTGAAAGGCAAGATGCCTGTGCTCTTATACAACCTTCAAAACCATTTATTTGGGAAGCCTTTCTAGTGTTAGGTGACTGCATCATAATTCACATTCAGCCCGTCACATGGCTGTCATTCTGGAGTGATGCTTCCTGTAATAGGGAAGCTTAATTCCATTCAAGAACTGCTTGACAAACTGCTTTGTCCTGGATCCTGGAATCGCTTCTTTTTGAAAGAAGATGGTTTGGGGTTTTTATTTTTTCATTCTTTATTTGCAGAACTAACATTAACTATGTATTTTTCTGTTTCTCCCTAAGCTTACTTGGATAGCCTTGAAGGTAATACAAATACAAACACTATTTGGGAAAAAAATCCCCATGGGTCACTAACTTTGATGTTCAATATAAACCATGAGAACCTGGCATTTAGAAAAATGCTTTAATAGTATCCACTAAAAAGTGGTTGTGCCTGTGGTTGAGAAATCACTGACAAAACAAACGTCATGGGATATAGGTAGGGACTGCTGTGCCACAGCACATCAATGTAGTATTATAACTATAAAAAAAGTCTCCTGCTTCTACAGGTACTCATGTAAGCAGCAATGGGTTGAGGTGCGGGGAAGGTTTTGAAGCCGGTTTTTGGAGGACAAGCTTTCCTTTGTTGCTGCTGATTAGCTAACACACAGCGATCTTTGCCTTGGCATTTGGGGAGTACAGGAGAACATTTATTCCACCCATGCGGCCAAGGTTCTCTGCATTCTGCCTGTCTGCCAAAGTATTTTGAACATTCATCTTTGAAATACCTGTGCCCTGAATTCCTGAGACCACCATCTTATGTACATTGCTGCTCATGCTGGAAGCACAGCTGTTGATGCTAGTCTTAAATTGTTCACGGCCAATGATTTTCTGCTGTAAAGGTGGATTTCCCAGCTGTGCAACATTTCGCTGTCATCAGATACTAGAATCAGCTGAGCTTCTCTCAGAGCTACCCAGGAGGCAAGGCACACTTTTCCTGGGGACAACATGTCCTCAGGGTAATTTTCCATCCACAGCTTCCTCCTGCATCATGGTTTTGTATCAAACTACTGTTCTGTCAGTGCAAGTGAGCTGAGATTTCCAGGGCCGCTGTGCTAGCTGAGGCTTACCACTTCACAGAGGTTAGGTACTTCTTTGTCTATCCTCTTCCCAGCTAGGGGGAAAAAGAGAAGGGAGCAGCTAATCAGCTACATGGGTTTTAGAGCTGAATGCAAACATACAGGGGTCTAGTCTATCCAGTGACTGCTATTTTCTCTTTCACATGCCTTATTCCTCTGTTATGTTACTGTATTGGTGACATCAGCACAGGCTTATGGCTAGATTTGAACAGTGATAACTTACGTCACGGTTTCATATTTGAACCCTTCTATTCAGGGGTTTGTAACTCAGCCACAGAAGTCCCGTTTGGGCTAAAAATTGGAAGGAAACTATGACAAGCCCATGAGTGGACTTATTTAAAATAGCTAATGTAAAACCACAATCTGATCCATTTAAAAATGTTAAAAAGAAAAAAGAAAACAAGCAACCAATGGAAATTAATAATGGCAAAATATAACTGCACCTAATGACTGCTTCAATTCCAAAAAGTGAAATTTGGTAAATGGTGTGGTCTGTGATGATACTGGAGGGGTTTTTGCTTTGGGGTGATGTTGGGGGGAGTTGATTGTTTGCTTTCGGGGTTTTTTGCCCAATAGACAGGGAAACTCTATTGAGATACATTAGGACGTTACCCTATACAGGGCAGTGGGTGCCATTTCTGTGTCTCATCTGTCTGATAAAGTGAGCAGAAGTCATAGCTGATAAAATATCCAGGAGCAACAAACACAAAAGTTTTGAAAGTGTTAAAGCTTTCAAAATAAGATCAGTAAACACTGAAAACCTCTGTCATGCTAGTTCAGAGGTATGAGTGCAACTTCTATATGTTATTCTACATCTCTGTCTCAAAAAGGACCTTTGAAAATATGCATGAATGCATATGGTTTCTGTTAAGTGTCCATATACTTGTGTGTTTTAAAAGGAAAAGGGTGTAGAATAAAGAAGATTTTCTTTTTAAGAGTTTGTGCCTGCTTTATTTGAAATCATGGGACTAGAAATAATACAGTGCTAGAGGGGATTTTTGGACGTGTGACTGCTTCTGCAAATTTGCAAGTTCAGTGGATGCTTATTACAGACTTGTAATGAGATTTAGTTTTGCCTGTGACAGGCTCAGTATTAGGCTTGCGTAATTAACTGTTGTGGGTTTGGGTTTTTGTTTGGCTTTGGTTTTCATTTTTTTTAAGCTATTCCGTTTGAAATGCTTCGATTTGAATGGATATGTGAACAATCAAAACTTCTGCAGTATTGTGCTATGGCATAGAAACAAGAAATTACCTGTTTATAAAAGTTAATTGTCCTAGGAAAGTAGAATACACTTGTGAACAGCAAATTCGGTTCTTAAAATAATGTATTTAAAAGATATTTTTAAATGAAGACACAAAAAAGTGTATTTTAGTTTTAGTTAATTTGTTAGCATTTTGGAATAGACATTCACACTGCTTTATCCTTGTAGTCACTTAGTTGGGCATATGTTGCTGCTGCTGTTAAGAGTCTTTACAAACAACAACTGCACTGAAATGAGCATCCTCTGCTCTCTAATGAGATTTCTGTGTGCAAGGGAAACAATTCCTCTAAGTGTAGTCGGTTGGTTTATCTCTAATGCAAACCCACTGCCGTACAAATATGAAGTGGTGTAAACACGACTCAGGATCGGCTCTGGTTGTTCCGGAGTTGTTCCAAAGTATAGGACAGCTGGATCTGGTCATTAGCATGTACATGTTGAGCCTCTGCTAGCGAGGTAGTAAATAAAACCAATCCCATCAAACTATTCCAGGGGCAGTAAAACAGGTAGTTGCTTTCTTGATGCAGACTAGGTTCTGCATCTAATCTCCCAATTACTCCAGTTTGCTGTCACCCTTTTCTCATGCAGTTCGCGGTCAGCGAGCAGATACCTGTTTGCTTCTCATCATACCTTAGTGGTACAGGAGTCTTTCACTCTAGGAACCTGCATTTTGCTGGTTTTATTGGAATGCCTCAGCTTCTCTTTGTTTCTCTTGTAGTATGCACTTTATAAAAAGATGACGCAAGCTGCCATTCTTATCCAGAGCAAATTCCGAAGTTACTATGAGCAGAAAAAATTTCAGCAAAGCCGACGAGCCGCGATGCTGATCCAGCAGTACTATCGCAGCTACAAAGAATGTGGGAAGAGGAGGCAAAACCGTCGGGCAGCCACTATTGTACAACAGAAACTCAGGTGAGCTGTTTGGATGTTGGATATTTATATATCGTGTTTACACTCAATCAGGGCTGTGCTGTGATTTACAGACAAAGGCCAATGGAAAAAGGACAGTGGTTCATAGGATAATTATTCTTGCATTTAGTGTTAGCTTCACCAGTTTTGCTTACGCTTCAGTGTTGGATTTTTTTTGTGTTTAGAAGCAGTCTGCTTACCAAGAAGCAGGATCAAGCTGCTCGCAAGATTATGCGGTTTTTACGACGCTGCCGCCACAGGTATGACACTTATCTTTGGTATCTGCCCTTCATTAGAGCAATGTAACAATATTCAAGTGTGTCCGAAATGAGTGCAATGTAAAAGATAATAGAATCAGCTCACTACAGATCTTTTAATCAAATAACAAAGCCCGGCTGATTCCAAGATACACTGACAAAACCTAGGACTGTTGCTGAAAAAGAATCATGTTTAGCTCTTGCTGATATGGTAAAGCAGCCCAGGTTCTGTTGGGCAGACACAGAATAAGGAAACTTTGAGCAAAGCAAGGCACATGACTTGAGAAGTTGTACTTGAGGAATTCTGAAAAAAAGCGCACTGAATAATAGCTACAGGTTTTAAGGGCTGCACAAAGGATTCATGGTACGTGGGAATGTGCAAAATATGACAACATCTGGTGCACGCTGGAAATGCCTTTAGTTTGGTCACAGGATCATTTGGTAAACTCTCATCAAATATGGGTTCTTTTTAATGTGGATAGGTGGAATGTGCCAACAGAGCAGCAGACAAGTTAGTTCATGTCAGCCACTCCACACATACCTCAGTAAGATGGGAGTACAGGCACAGACATGAAGATGAATCATCTGCCAGTGTGGGAACCTGTGCAGGCCTGCCAAAGTGCTCACATGTGGCAGCTAGTGCTGCCATACCAGTACTCTGCTATATGCAGGGCGTTTGTTTTGATTTTTCAATGAAAGGATCCCATATATGATCAGGTTGCAAACTGGAACTTTGCCTAGACAAAAGTGAATTCCGATGTTTCTGACTCTGCTCGCTCCATTCTCACCACACATGCATTTCATCCACTCAGAAGCTGGTCAGGCTTGATGCGTTTTGAAGCACATCTCGTTCAGCCCAGTGATGTTTGAACAAGGAGAGCTCTGAGAAGCAGAGCCACACGTGATAAAGTTGATTTTAGAAACAGACTCGATCCTCGTTGTAGGATTTCAGAGCTGTAGTTTGCAGGAGGTCAGTGTGGCTCATGTTGTGGAAGGACATCTTACCTGCATGTTCAGCGGGAAGTAACATGTGTGGACAGGAAAGAGGGCTTTGTAGTTTGGAGGCCAATTCCAAATGCACTTGAAACAGCCACAGTTGTTCATGGAGAAGCACAAGTGGCTTCTGGTCCTCAGCAGGGCATGTGGAAGAGTTCAGGTTTGTTTTGTTGTGTTTGTTGGGCAGCATGTCTCACTGAAGCAGGCAGAGGCTCAGAACTTCTGTATCCTCTCAGACCTCCTTGAGATCAGTCCTGGGGGAAGCCAAACCATGTGCCCGTTTCCATCCACGGAGGCTCTGGGGTCAACCTGGCAGAGGCTCTTAGAGCTGGCTTTCATGCTGAAGCCTAGAGAATACCTCAACTAGCTGTATCGCTGGGTTTCCCACTCATGTCCAGGGTGCGCTGTGCGCTTCAAACACACTCGATTAAGCCTCCAGCTGTCGAGTAACCTGGACTCTCCTGGGCTTAAATTGCCCATGACTCCAGCAGTTTTTCTTGCCTTCAGCTCATTGCCTTCCTCTTTCTCAGCATCTGCTGTTTTCCTTTGTAGAGCAAGACCCTGAAGTTTGCAGGCAAGTCCCTTCCCTTTGCCGGTAGTCAATCTCGTCTCTCTTCAGCAGCGTAGTCGCTGCTGCTGCATCTCTGGGAGATGGGTTTAGGTCTTGGGTATTTATAGACAGGAAATAAAAAGAAGCAGACAGGGGGGTGGAATCCTTCATCAGTAGGCTTCCTTTGGCTTATGTCACGCTGCGCATACTCTGATTTCTGCAACGGTGCAGTCCTGTCTGTGTCCGTAGGCACTTTGTTAGCAGGTGTGGTTACTTAGGAATTCATCCATGATTCTTGGCTAGGATGCAACAAAAGAAAAAAGTAACTTATTTCCAGTGAAGATGTTAACTGTGTTTCAAAACTGCCTTGCTTTTCCCTCTGAAATAAAAACGATGAAACGTTTGTAGTCATATACTTTCTCCAAGCAATCATCAGAGTTTAAAACTGTAGCTGATATTAATAATTGACATTGGCAAATGCTAAAAATAAAAGCAAGACTTACCAAAATGACAAAATCAGCATTTAGAATCTGCTTGAAAAAGAACTAAATTTACCAGCCTACAAGATTTTACAGAACTGCTCAGAAATATGGCAAGTTTGAGCCTCTTTCCCTGTATTCCTCCTGCTTGCCAAAAAAGCTCTAGCAAGGAGTTGCGAAGAAAGACGTTTTTCCAAAACACTTTGTGCTCAGTGCACTTACGCTGCATCTGTGATCCTGGAATCATAATGTGGGAGTATCTCGCAGACCCTCGGACTCTCCTGGCTGCAGGTACCATACAGAGAGATCTGGTCCCTATGCTTGTATGTGCTCAGTGAAGAAAAACACAAATCGGGTTCTTAGAGTTTACTTCCACACAGGATTTTGAAGACAAACAGATTAAAGTCTTTTGTATGTGTAAACAACTGCAAAGGAAAAATATAATACAGGTCTACTTAGTAAAACAGAGCTTCGCTTGCTTCAGCATCTCAGATGACTCAGACTGACCCGTTTGCTTTCTTGCCCCCCACCTGGAGGGGGAGAGCTGCGTCTTTTCCCCAGCACAGCCGTACCTGGCGAGACTGCCTGCGTGCGTTTCTTCCCAAGCTTGGCTCTGCAGCCCCCTTTCTGCGATGCCCTGTTCGTGGTGCATGTACGCGGGGGTACCAGGTAGAAGATGAGGGAACTGCTTCCTTCTCATCTGCTCTTCCTCAAGCTGTCTGAATTTTTTTTTCTGTGTCTTAGTAACTACATTTATTCCTCACTGCTTGACTTCTCTTGCTTACCTCTTTCTACACATAGAGCAGTAAAACTTAGGATGTTAAGTAAGTTTAAAAGCATCTCTGTATAAACCTCCTAATTATATCCTTTCAGTCTACTGTGCATCCTGTGTAATGCTTACACAAGATACAGCTGACAATGATATGACTGGTACTTAGGTTAACAGCCCCACACTCTGCTACAGGAGTGCTGCTTGTTGGAATCCCGTAACAAATTCCTCTTGAAACGTTCAAAATTAGCACACTGCTGCTATAAAC
Source organism: Chionis minor (assembly GCA_013398295.1). Taxonomy (NCBI): domain Eukaryota; kingdom Metazoa; phylum Chordata; class Aves; order Charadriiformes; family Chionidae; genus Chionis; species Chionis minor. The sequence continues at coordinate 19,992 of VZSF01010244.1, read as the reverse complement.
AAGAAATTAAGAAAGCCCTAGACTCCATTTAAAAAAAAAAAAAAAAATTCAACCATCCAAGCTCCTGAACGTCCTGGGGCAAGTCATAACAACTAACATCTAATGCTGTTTAATGCTGTAGCGTAAAAATGGCACTGTGGAGCCACTTGTTAAACTACAGTGCCTTGTCAGTACCAGGCATAGAAATGATTGTTATTTTTGGAAAAATCTGAGGGAGTGAGAGAAAAGAGAGCATGCACAGGAACATCACAGAAACAAGATCTTGTAGCAGATTTCTGTCAGCTGATAGAGGTGGGGGAGGAGGCTGTAAAAGCCACTTGCAGTCTGTCATAAGGATAGTGAGCTAAGAGAAAAGGCAGCAAATTCTTAAAGTTCCAAAATTCAGCCTTAAAATACGAAACTGTTTAACCTGGGTTTTTGTCCACAAGCAGATTCCGTTGCTGGGCCAGTAAGACTTTTAATAAGAGCTTATTCTGTAGCCTTTAGGCAATATTTTCTCAGGCTTTCACCTGGCAACCATCTGGATGGTTTGGTTTTTCCTATTTTAAATTGTTCAAAGTCTGCTTTAGGCCAATTATGAGAACTCTTTCTCTGCTAGCATTCAGAACAGCTTAAATGGTTGTCTTGTCCTGTTTTGCTTATTAGCTTTTTGGCACAAGGGCTCAGTAGCGCAAACATAATTCCTGTCAGGTTGAGGATCCAGGGTGCATAGGCATGTTGGTCTTGTGTTTTCTGATCTCCTGAACTTAGGCTTGTTGGCTGATCAGACAGTATTTCAGATGTTTAGAGACACTTAGTGAGAGAGGTTCTGTGGTTGGAACACTCTCAGTAACGGATGCATAGACATTGATGAAAATCAGAAAAGAAATGTAAGTTTTGGTTGAGTGTATTCTTAGAGAAGATACTGGAGCTCTAGTTGAATATTATCAGGTGTCATGGAGACAAAAGTGGCCATTCATCAGCAGCAGTCATTCTGACAGTCAGGCATGTATCGTTCCTTTTTAACTTTGGGGGGAAAAAAATATTTATCCATCTGTCGTCATACTCTCAAAAATCTGGTGAAAAAACATGCATCAACCATGACATGGTATCAACATGACTTGTCACAGAAGTGTTTGTTAAGAGTGAGAAACAGAAACTTCCTGGCCTGCTAGCAGTGCTTTGCCCATCTTCCCGTGGTGCCCAGACCTGTTGGCTGGCACTTAGACTAACTTTCAACCTAAAACTTACCATTACACCTACTGTGAGTTGAGCTGTCTCCTGGCGTGCTGTCCTGTGTGAGGCAGAATCAAGGGTTGGAATGTTTAATGGTTTTGTAAAGACACTACATACTTCGTGATCCCCAGATATGAGACATCTAGAGCTGCAAGGAAGTCCGAGAGCTCTTAAGTGGATTTGGGTTTGCTGAGCTGAATCCATATATGGTCCATACAGTCAGCTTTTACTGGGAAGGTAACCTCCTATTTCCTGTTCTTTCTTCGATTCTTAGGAAACTTTTACACTCCTGAGAGGTATCTACACTGTTGCTAGGCTGTGATTATGATCTGCAGTGTTTTTTATGGAGTAGCATTTGGAATGAGGTAGACAATCACTGCGAGGGAAGGCAGGATGCAGCTAGAAATGCCATGGGGATGACAGTATTTGGTTTCTTTTACTTGCTTGTTACTTCCTGCCCTGAAACACCTAAACACAGGACTGCTCTTCCCTGGTAAAGAGGAGGAGTCCAGTAGGCAGGAGTGGGAAGGGTTCTTTCTCTCCAGGCAAGCAGAAGTGTTGTCTCCTCCTCCCTGAAGTGAAGCTCTTGGTAAGGTACGGTTTTTGCCATGTGTGTGCTAATAGCTCTTTGGTATTGTTTTGCAATCTGAAGCCCACTGGTGGACCATAGGCTGTACAAAAGGGTGAGTGTAGCTGCCTGCTAGCCAGTTCCTCTCTTCCATTTTAAATATTTTTGCTTTCTGCTTGCTTGCATGGGGCTGCAGCCAAGATATGCCAGTAAGTTTCACCTCCATTAATTATATAAAACGGAATCCTGTGTAAACTAACCCTACTGCAATGACTAACACTGCTGCTTTTACAACAGGACAGAGCTCTGCAGTAGATGTTACCAATGCATGAATGTGTGAAAAAGGACATGTATATTCATCATGGGCATGCTTAGGTGGTGTTGTCGGTGGGACATTTTTTCAGTATCCAAAATGGCTGTTAGTAGATTTTGGAACTTGACGGGGTCTATGCTCACGCACACTTAATGAGTAACGATGTCCTTTGTCATAGGACTGTGACAGCATTCAGGCTAGATCGTAGGAAGCTGCAGCACAGATGCAGCCTACTTTAGAAGGGTATTTGCCTCTGCCTGAGACAGAGAGAAGCAGAAGAGCTCTTCACGCTGTTTTTTAGTCCCTAAGGTGGTTAAGTACCAATGGTTATCTTCTAGAAGTTGGTCTTCGGTAAGTTACATGTCTGGTTAACTTACTAGGGCCAGCTTTTTTGACAACTGCTTCTCTCAGCTGTTAATCGGTGTAGTGGAAAGGAAAACAGAAAGCCTGAAATGATGAAGATTCTATAACTGTGTTATAGTAAGTGCCAGGTGAGCTTCTGTCGGGAGTTTCATTCTCAGCGTGAAGAGAGTCCACACACCTTTGTGCTCGGTCACATCAGAGGGCTGGTTTGCTGCCCAACAGCAGGGTGGGAATACGCTGAAGCGTTCCTGTGGCAGGTCACAGTCCCTGTATGAGCAGGGAATGCTGTGGCTTTTGACACGCATGCCTGAGTTGTCAGCAGGACTACTGAGTACCATCTTGAGTTTGAGGGGTTGTAGAACAGCAGGGTTTTTCTTCGTCAAAAACTGCAGTTGGAAATAACACAGTTTTTGTGCTTATTACTACTATTTCAACAAGGGAGGAGAGGTGGCAGAAGGCATCACCTGAACTACTGCTTCTGTGTAACATTCAGAAAATAAAACTGAATTGTTGATCATGAAGTTTCACTGACTTTGAATTGCAGAGATGATTTTTATGACTTGGGAGTGAGAGTATGAATTGGGGCTTAAGCCTGCTGGAGGTTATCATTATTTGTTAATAACTATTAAGTCTGACGAAGTAACAGCTAATGACATTTATTTCCGAACTATGACTTTTGTGCTACCATTTGTTTATTGCATGTGCTCAGTTTTTCGCAAGTAACAATTTGGGTTCTTCACTAATGACGAATGAAGTAAGAATTGGATGAAACTGGGACAAAGGCCCAGATGTGCCTTAACTGTTCTAAGTGCTACTTTGATGGATGTTGCCCTCATGGAGGAAGAGAAACACTGCTCCTGATCGCAGAGACACCAACGCTGTGAAGTTACTAGCTGGAAAACTATAGTTTCAGGTCTTAGCACGTATGGTAATGTGCTTTACAACTATTGCAGATTAATTCAGGAACTGTGTAAAAATAACTTCTATTCTCATAATGGACTGACTGGGTGACTTGTTTTTACGGTTCTGGTGCTCTGTGTGTAACTAGGGCTGGTAATTTTTGGTCTACAGCTGTGTGTCTGGTTTCAAAAGCCTCTTGAGGAAAAACATAATTTGTTTTTGAAACATAAAATTCACTAAGTAACTTGAAATAAAAAAGTAATTCTGATTAGATAAATCAACCTTCCTGTGTTGTAAGGACATAAGCAAGCATCTACTTTTATATGAAAAAACGTTAACAAGTTTAAGTCTTTAATCTTGGGGTCAGTCACCGTATCCATAGAACAGCAAGCATTGCTGCAGACAAATGACACTGTATTTAGCAGCCAGGAGAGCAGTAGTACGCTTGCAGGCCAGAGCTGCCTGGGGCTGCCTCAACAGCACAGCTTTGCTCAGCCCCGGTAGGCAGCGTCCCGATCTCCTTCCTCCTGCCCTGAGATGAGCCTGAGCAGGAGCTGCAGCTCCTCAGCCCCTGCGGAGCCAGCCCTGCAGCCACCCAGTTTGGTGATTTGGTCACAGGACAGAGAAGGCTGAGCTGCAGGGGCCATACCAGCCAGATGTGGGATGCACCCACTCTCTCTTTCCTCTGAGCAAAAACTGAATGCCACAGTCCTGTCGAGGGTGTGAAGCCCTTTCAAAAGCAGCAGAATTGGAAGAAATTGGTGCAAGATAGGAGTTGCAGGAAGAGAAGAGTCAGAGCAAATGTTTTTCTCCCTGCATGGCTTGACTCATTCTGCAACAGGGAGCTTCCTGGTGAGATCCATTCTCTTAACAGTACCTGGAGATAACTGGGGGGTCTCGCAGTCTTTCCTGGTGGTGTCTGGCTAGCCATGGACCATGTCCCTCTGTGTTTTTTTTTAAAAAAAAAAAAAAAAAAGGACTAGCGTGCATGTCTAGACCTAGATGCTGGGATGCTCAAAATACATTCCTGCTTCCAGCTGCTCCTGTTTTTGCAGTTTTGGTGCTCTCTTAGTCTTCATTCTCTCCAGAGAATTCCTGCTTAACTGATTGGGCTAGCTCAATCCACTTCTGCTGCGGTTTGCTCTCGGGCACCTCTGTCCATCCTGCAGTCCGCAGATTTGGTGCACTCTGCAGCCCTGGGAATGGCACAGGCTGGAAGCTGTGCTGCGTTCTCCACTAGCAGCACTGTGTGTAACCTCTGGGTGCCAGACCAGAGGGGGAAATGTTTTAAGACCTTAGTTCTATGAATAGGAAAAATAATTTAAACTTCAAACGTGCATACGGAAGTGGGCTAGTTGGATTCAAAACTGAAAAGAATGGCAATGTACGAGTTGAATATAGAAGAATAAAGCAATTGTGCTACTGTGTGCTTCTGTTCAAGGCTAGGATTCCTACTAAGAGAAGAGATGCAGTCTCAAGATGCACTAGACGTGAGCTGTGTTGCGTGGTCAGCATGCTCGTAGAGGGGTCTGTAAGGAGGAGCAAGGGCAGGGTCCAGGCCCACAGCTAGTGCTCAGCTCCCTGGGCTTGAGCGGAGCCGGGAAGCCAGCCCTGAGGGCACGCGCCGTGGGTGACTCCACTGAGGGGCAGCTGACCGTGGGGCCAGTCAGCAGTACTGGAGGAGAAATAGTTGTTGCACTTTAAAGCTTTGTGAATGTAACAGCGTATGAGAAATTAGCAGGAAGCAGATTCTGAAAGTTTAGCAGCATTTGCAGGTTTTGCCTTGAATGGCAAGTGATGTAGGATTGATCGGGAAATCGGGGAGTTCTCTGCTTATCTGGAAAAAGTAAGTTATGAACTATCACAAAATGTATTAGCTGCTGTTCTGCCAAAATAAGTCTGTTAGAGCAAATGATTCTTTGCTGCTTTGCATTCTGATAGCAACTTATGTGCATACGCTGCTGGCGTGCATGCACATAAGAAAAATATTTCTGCACATTCTGATGTGCACAAGCTGACAGGTCCATATATGCTGAAGGAATGCATGCAAACATATGTCTGCCTGTAATACACAAATTTGATGTATTCTGTACACTGAGACTGTGCTTATATAGTCTGCATGTGCACATAAATGATCACAGCATTTGCTTCCATGTTTCAGTTTGAAAACCTCTTTTCAAATTGATTTCATGAATTTTTCTGGATTTACTTGGGTTACGTTACACCAGCATCAGTAAAGAGGGAGAGGTGGGAGATTTTATTCACCAGCTTATGTGAGACAAAACTTGCTATCTTTCTGCGGTAGGAATTAAAAGACTTTTGCAGATGCGGAACTACCAGTTACTATTGCCTTTAAGTAGTAGTTTTCATCTCAGGAACCCACTCCAGCAGACAGATTTCAGCTAATCACAGTCCATGCTACACGAATGTTTCCCTGCTCGTCAGTTAAACCATCTGCTGTAGCCTCCTGTGAAGGAGAGCTTTGCTTAAAGTCCAGGTGCAGGACATGAACAAAACATGGCTGCTTGAACGGCCATACTCTTGGTAGGCAGGTGATCTGGAGCAGATCATGAGGAGCAAGTCATTTCACATCATTAGGCTAGCTGATTGCTTTCTGCCGACAGTGAAACTTCTGTCCTCTCTGGGGCAGAACAAGTGCACTTGTTATCTACGGTGATGAGTAATAAAGAATGTATTCACGTACAGCATCTTTCATTTAAAAGTAGATCCCCTTATCCCCACCCTCTTTCTTACGGTTTGATTAAATGCTGCTCTCCGGTTTGGGGAGCGTGCATGTAACACCGAAGTCAATACCTCTGGTAAGTACAACTTTATTTCATACCTGAATAAACATCATCTACTACATGTTGTTGCTCTTTGCATACCCTTCCCTCTTGACATTTCAGCAGCAAACCCTTTCCTACTCCTGTGTACCTAGGATTTGTATTTTTTGTGTGTTTTTACTATATGCTATGCAGCAGCCATTGCATTTAAGTACACAGTTTCTTACATCTCTTAGTAAGATTGAGAGTGGGGAAAAATTTTGAGGGATTGAAAAGTCCTGTTTGAGTTCAGGACAATGGGAGAAAATGCCATATTGAGATATGCATTACTGTGCCTGCAACAAAAGTTTTCAAAGTAATCTCTTTTTTCATTTACCTCTTGCAGGGGCTGAGTGTATTTGGAGCTCAAATGTGTGTGCTAAATTGCAGACTGCGTGCTCTGGGGTGTCATTCTTATTGGGCCTTTCTGTCTTTTTTGTTTTGCTGCCCAAATGAGATATCTGGAAAAAGGCAGGAGCTCCCTTTTCTTAAATGTCTCACAGGCCATTTCAGCTCTCAGAGCAACAGGTAACTCGCCAGACAGCCTTCTCTGGCTCCTGCACCCTGTCCTTTATACTGATCTTCAGCATTCAGATTCATTAAACGTTTCCCTGGCTGGGCATTATGGAGTAAATTTGATGAAGCAGCTTTGTGTTATGCTTTACCCATGAAGCCATCGTTTGCTGTAAGTTTTTCTAAGTAGGCCTAATTCATTTGCTAACACACTCCCATACAAGACTGGGGAGGGCGCGTGGGGAGAGGAGCTGCTGCTGGCTTCTGGGGCTGTTGCTTTCTACATCGCTTCAGCACGAAATGATGCAACCTCCTGTATGGTGTCCAAGTAACAGTTGAAGGGCAGGAGCTTTGGCTGGAGCGATCCAGGAACTGGCATGTAGCTCCCGAGTGACAGGGTTCAAAGCTCATACTTGAAATCATCTTCTTTTCCCTTTCCGTGCATCAGCGCCACAGCTGTGGTTCAGACACCTTATCAGTGGTCATCTCTATTGCACGTGCTTTTTACGTCCATCTGCTCTTCAGCAATTGCTGAGGGAATGACTTTGTCCCTTAGAGGCGCTTACTGTCTAGCGGAAATCTTATTTGAGGTTTTTGTTGAAGGTTTCATTGGTGCAAAGCTAAATTTACAGTTCCTGCAATTCTGTGCGTGGTTTCAGCAGCTGCTGAAGTAGGATGGTGCTTCTTGTTTGGAGTCTTGCAACAACCAGAGCCTGTTACCCTTCCTGGCGCGCCCTGGCTTGCAGCCGTGCGTCACTTGAACTGTTCTCACCTCCAGTCCCCATGCAGCTGGAGGCACTTCCAGAAGCGATCCAAACCAGCATACCAGTGCCTGTAGACCTCTGGAGAGGTTTGTGCACCATCCATCAGCATGTGGCCTGCTGGTATTACTTGCTCTCAGCACTCTCATCTTTTCTGTTTGTGTGGTTGTTTTTTAAAAAAACAAAGTCTCATTATAAGTCTACCAAACTGGATTGAAACTTCTTCTCTAAAAATGTCTTTTCTACTGTACCACTCTGTAAATTCCAGTAATGTTCTTTTCCTTAGAGCAGTTTATTAATGCTCGTAACTGCAAATGCTACATTTGGGCCCTCTTCCCTTGCCTGAATTGTCTTCTGGCATGAAGGCAATGCTATGTTCTTCACTTAAAAGCTCTCCTAGCAGCACTTACTCAGTGGATTTCTATTTTCAAGGATACTAATTAATGAAAAATTCTTCCCTGGTCAAACTGTATTTTTACTGCATTTGAAAATTTAGAGGGTTTATTACACCAAGCATTAACGAAGAGGAAATACCAGCCCCACAGTCATGTTGACACTTCATATTGTTATAACAAAATCAAATCAAAGTACCGCTGAGTAAGGAACTTACTTGAAAAGAAGCGTTAAATGAGGACTAAAGGGACTTCAAAGACACAGGAAAGGCTGCAGTACAGACTACCCAATAAAGAATTAATTGGTTGAAAACAATTCTTTTTAGGTTCTCTTGGTAAAGCATTTCAGAGGCTTGTTTAAGCACAGTTATTTTAAATTATAAAATAAATGGTTGGCCTTGGTCTGGTGTCTAGCTTGATGGGTACAATAGTTGTGGCACTTCACGTTCAGCCCTGGCTGGGGGAAGAAGCAGGATGTTCACAACGGCATGTCAGTGCTTCCCAAGTGTTGGTCTGGCTGTGGATTTGCTCAGTTATCAGTAGCAGTTAGAGGTACTTCACTTCCACTCTGGCTTTGCCACGCTGCAGACCCTGCAGCTGAGTGGGGCTGCCTCGAGCCTGCTGCAGGAGAGGGGAGAACTTCTGTGGCCCCTCAGCACCAGCTCTTCTGAATGAGGAGGAGATTGTCAGCCACAGGCTGCAGGTCTTCATACCTACCATGCAGTGTATCATACAAGTAAAGAACTTGTACCTACCTGCACTTCCATTTTTAACATAACATATGCACAACTAGGTATACTGAACACAGAGATTAATTTAATTAAAAAAATGTGGTAGCTTAATCAATTTGGATGGTCATCATCTTGAAGCTTAAGCTTATAAATGCTGTGGAATGCAGGTTTTGTTTTAAGCCATTACATAGTAAACAGCATCTTTCAGTAATGTACCCAGGACAAATTGCAAAGTCTGTAACTCTGGTGTAGGGAAATTCTGTGCTAGTATGTGCTTGTGGTTTTAAGCAGTAATTATCATTGCACTTGCAACATTTTTATAAGCCTCAACATCTGTAAACCAATGTAAAGCACACTTGACCAAGGCAAGTGTTGCATATTTCTGAATAGGATCTGTGCTAGTGCAAATGTTGAGTGCTGTAGTAGTTAGCTTTCATTGGCATGTGTGTTCAGTTAAGCAGATTCAGTAGGTCTGCACCAGTACAGATACTGCATGTTGTAGGTTGAAGTTTGCAGCAAAGCATGTCTTGCATTCTTCCAGCAAAAGTGCTTCATTAGTGTAGCCCTTGCATGTTGAAGTGCTAAACTAAGGTATAGCATGTCTCAGTGAAAGAGCCACCAGCTTATCTAATATGCATGTTCTCAGCAAGAGATCTATAATAACAGGTTAATTTTACATTACAGTAGTGAAGTGCAACAGAAAACACTTGGAAGTTGCGCTGCAAATCAGACATTAATTGATGGTATCTTGAACATAGTTAATCTAAGCCTTAAAAATTGCCTAGTGTGCTGAGGCACACCGCATTTTTCTAGCACAGCAGGGATCTTGGCTCACCTAATGCTTCTAAGTGGTGACAGTAATAGAAATATTAGTAATAATTTCAAGGGAGAGGCTGCTTTTCTGCTGCAAGAAAAGAAAGAAAATGAAATATACCAAAGATGGTCAGTTTGTCATTTGTGAGCATTTTCAGTTTGCTGTACAAGTCCTCCTATGTTTCCTGTAATGAGAAGATGGTCTGGACTTACCTAGCGGGTAGCACACGTCGTCACCAACGGGGGGCTGAGCAGAGGCTTGCTGCTGCCTTCTATGCAGTTGAAGCCCCGACTCCCCTGATGTCAGCAGGGTCTATTAGACACCAACTTGCACAGAGCCAAAATTTCTCTGTAGAAAACTTCTCTGTAAAGTTGTAGCAGCCATTTAGGTTCAGCATAGCACTACCAAAGTAGGAATTCGGAGCCAGTGGTGCTGCTTGCTGCTTTGCCTTTTCCTCAGCCTGGGGATCAGAGCATTTCTTGGCATCTGGGAGAGCTGTGTTGAGGCACCCCTCTGCCGGACTCGGACTTCGGAGGAGTGCCAGGGCCCCTTTGTATGTAGGTCATCAGGCTCTGAAAATGGCATGTGCATTTGGACTAGCAGAGCCCTCTGTCTTTCCGTACATGATACTCTCAAACAGTTTGGTGGAATTAAGGTAATTAGGAAAGATCTGACCTGAATATTACTTAGTGTGATTTATTCAATGACTCCTGTTTCCCCCAGTTTCACAAATAAAGGGAACGCCTTTGAGTGCTAGAGCTTTGAGACAGCTAAAACAAAGTTAAAAGCAGCCAGCTCCCTTTTGACTGTGATTCTGAGTAATAGTACATGCAGAAAAATTAATAAAACAGTGAAATGGAGGTGTATTTATAGAGGTCTGTTTATAGCCATCATAGTATCCTTATATTAGCGGGCTGGTGCACAAGCTAAAAGAGGATGTGTGAGTGGAAGTCTATGTACAGAAGCTTCAAACTGGCATTGCTGCTGCTTGGCTCCCCCAACATCTTTTACTATGTATATTTACTTAGGTTTTGTTTAATTCATTCAGTCCTAGTTGGATTCTGTTACACAGACTTGCAGCTCTGACACAATTCTTTGTACTATACCTTTGTTATTTGTCCGTTCAAGTTTTTGCTACATCAGTTAGGCACGTAACATGCTTTGCTAAATCACCTTAATTTAGGTTGTGTTCTACTTCTTTTGGGGTGTCCTCCCCTCGCAGTAGCAGAGGTAAGGCACGTGTAGGCAGGTGGCAAAGGGATTGCACTGAAGAAAGGGGCTCCCTGCAAAAGGAGGCAGAGCCCAGCTCAGCTGGGCACCTGCCTTGGGGTTTAGGGGCAGCGTGGGAAGTCCCTGTGGATCTGTTTCGGCTCCTTTCCAGGGAGCCCTCGCTGACACGCAGCCAGTTTGTCAGCCTGAGCAGAGGATCACTGCCACTCCAGCTCCGGTGCAGAATTCTGCTTTACTTGATGGGTTTGAAATGGTTCCCTTCTCTTCATCCTTTTAATTTAATTTTTAATTATTTCAGCTTTCAGTGATGATTTAGTTCTTATGCTGACAAGTGCTAGAGGAGGTAATGTATTGCATGCATTTTAAAGAGTTGAGAACTGAAGCATCAGGCCACATCCAGGGAGAGTGACTCTTTCACGTTGTAGGTTCAGCTCCCGTGGCACACAGCATCCGCTGCTGGCTGGGAAAAAACATGACTGTATTGCCAACAACATGTTAGAAAATACAGCCACTAGCAGCTGGAGTGAGTGTGAGGTAAATTATTTTTCTTCACACCCATACCAGTTCTGCTCACACATAACCACCTTCTATGTGAGATTCTGTATCAATATCAAGCTTCCTTTGTAAGTAGGGCTAACGGATTATCCTTACTGTGCTGGGCACAACATCGAGTTGTCCCGGCTTCAGTGATCCAAGGAGAAAAGAGGTCAACACTGAAAAGCCCCTTTCCCGTAACAGCTGGAATAGCAGGCAGCTGCAAAATCCGTTAACGAATAGCAGTCGTTAAAAACGTAAAAACGTAAAAAAACCCCAATTTGTTTAATTGGTTAAATAGGCCAATACCAAAACAAAGTCTAGCTTTAGTTACAAATACCAGGAAAAAAAAAACAGTAGCTGGAAATAAGTGGGTCTTTCCAAAGGTATGTTGTCTCGGCCCATTCTTGCGCTTCCAACTGTTCATGGTGTCAGGAACGTGTTACCCTCCTGTCATTTCTGTGGGAGCTGGCTCTTTTGCACGGGAGGTCAGGCTGAGGAATCATTTTGGCTTTTCTGTCTTGAAAGAGATTTGCGATAGAAGTGTTATATAGCTCCTCTTTGTTTTTTCAGAGTGAAAGAATTGAAAAAGGCCAAGGAACTTGAAGATACGCAGCAGCATCCCGTAGCAATGTGACATTGCTTTTCAGACTGTTTTCATTTTCTGTTTTTAGCAGAGACATGCAACAACAACAAAAATACCCACTGCAGTTCTGGAAGTACCAGCTGCAGGATTTTAACAGTAATGTTTTGGTCATTGCATTTGCACTTTCATGGACAACTTTTAATTTGTTCAGCAAGACATCTTGGAACTCAATCTTCTGTTGGATCATGGGGAAAACAAAAGACACCAGGAGGAAATTGCGAGTTGCTTCATTCTCCGAGAAGGAAGAAGCGATTAATTATCCTTTTCATATAGGGCTGTATTAAACAACATGTGGAACTGTACAAATATTATACCAAAAATATTGTTAAGAAAAGGTGGGAATGCACAAGCAACACAAGAATGCTGTTCCTGCACCTGTCAGTCATCTCCAAGAAACTGAAGCTTTGAGAGTCTCAGTGGAGGGGCTTAGATCAGTACATCTTTATTGGGTCCATGCATCCTCATTTCCTTCGCACTTCTGTCCTTTGTGTTTTATTTAAATCTCTACAGCACACTTAATGCAACTTTTTAAATCTGCAGGTTTTTAATACATCCCGTGGGAACTTACAGAGGGGTTGGTTTATGAGATAAACGGGTAATGCATGAGGAGTGGAGAGAGCAGCTTAAGCAAGTTTTAAAAAGTTTTTTTGGTATTTTTACTAGAACCTGCAAACATCAATTTTCATGTACTTTCTCTCATATTCAGCACTTTATTTTCTAGCCTTACTTTCATGTACTATTATTTTAATTAAGTTCTTAAAATAATTTGTAAAACATGTCGCTTTTTATCTTAAGTACTTGTCAAATGTCTTGTCATTTTGCAGAGTCACATACATATGTTGCCTGGACATTTTATACCACCTAAAGATCAGAGTGGTGCTGCATTCTGGCCAGTAAATTTCTTATTTTGGCTACTTCATCAAAATCTGGGCAGTTTCTGTATATATAGAAGGTAGAAATGGAAAATGAGAAAAAATATTTGAAAGGGAATATATTGATTAATTACTAAATATTTTATTCACAAAGGGTCAATAACTTGGCAAGATAAAATTATTATTTGTATAGTTTTGTCTGAATGAACGAGAAGAGTGTGGATGTATTGTTTGTACATATTGTATATATTAAAACAAAGAGATATGTGCATGAACTCAAGAAAAAGAAATGAACAAAGCAAAGCATTAGTGGCTATGGTCTGTAAAATGAAACAAAACTTTATTTCACTATAAGAAACTTTATTTTAAATGTTCTTTAGAAGAACATTTTTGCTAAAGCATGACTAAATGGCAAAAAAGAGCTACTGTATTTAGACTTAGGAAAAAAAGGCAGAGCAACATTACTTTAAAAAAAAAAAAAAAAAAGAAAGAAAAAAAGGATATGTTTACATTTGATTTTGGCTACCAGGAGTTTGGTTGGATTTAATTTATTTATTCCTTCCTTCTTTTTTTTTTCCCCCGTCTTTTTTTTTCTTTTTTTGCCAATGGTGCCAAGTAATGTGAATGCTAATATTGCTTAAGAAAATTAAGTTACTTTTGCAAAGCAGATAATCATAAGAGTACAAAAACCGTATCTAGCTTAACACCATACACTCACTCCAATAAAGAACACTTAGAATGAACATAAAATGAAAAAAAAAAAAAAAGAAATAGTACGAAAGTAGAAAAATACGTCTCACATTTTCATATCTCCTGCTGGAAGTCAGAAAATGTAATAAAAATTGCACAAAAAATTTAAAAAAAATTAAGTAAAACTTTAAAAAGATGCAAACTGATCTTGTAGGGGTGTCATGGTATATTGCTATTTCCACATAGTGAGGAGCCAAAGAAATCAGATTTTTTTAAATTGAACTACTAATTTAAAACTGTCACACATTCTCAACCATGGGAACCAGGTTCTGGTCTTTATTACACAGGAATGTAAGGGAAGAAACTCCTGAAGTCCGTGGCGTTACTGCGGGTTATGTACGTGTGTCTGAGATCAGAAACTGCTCCTGTGTGTTTGTTTTGCTCGTGGCAGTTTAAAATTTCTGAATGGACTGGTGTAAATTTGAGATGGTTAGTTTTGGAATAGTTGTTCTTGCTTGATCCCGGCCACCAACTACAATGTTTCAACACAAGGCTTGTTGTGAAGCCTAAAAATATTCACACATAAGAAGCTTTTAAACTGGTGTCTTTAAAAGAAGAGTAAAAACAAAGATTGTGGCAAATAAAACTGGGGTCAGTGCTCTTGGTGCCTTTTCTATAATTGTACCTGTTTTTAATTACTTCTTTTCACTGCCAGCATTGAATTACAGTAGATGTGCTATAGCTCATTATCAGAATTCTCTTGTACATTTCTGAACTGCTGCTTTATGACCTGATTCAATTTAAAAAAAAAAAAAAAAAAGGAAAGAAGAAAAACTAATGGTCTGGCGCTCACGCTGTGCCTGTGGGCAGCCTCATAGCCTCGATTTACTGTATGGAATTGGGACCTTAACCGTTAAATTTTCCTCTCATGCAAAAACAGAACAGGAGATGCCAAAGAATCTCCTTTGGAATGAATTGGAAATGCTCTGTATTAATACTGGAAGAACTCTGACATTTTGAAACCAAAATGTTGCTCGCATTAACCAACACGTGACAATATAGAATCGACCTTTTCCTAACAAGAGTAGTGACCTCAGTGGAAATGTTTTAACTCCCTGTCTTTACAGAAAATGATTCAGTGATATACAGAGCTATTTCAAATTACTCTTCCAGATCCATAGGCCTGGTGGTGTATCTACTAATCTAGATCCTGCTTCAGCCAAATGTTTAAGCATGTACTTGCTATTAAACATGCAAGCAATTCCACGGGCGCAGCAAAACTACTTGCATGGTTAAAGCTAAGTACAGCTTCTGAGTGCTTTGTTGTGTCGGGCCATAACCCTTCAGTGTATCACTGGGGAGTTAGAAAGACTCCCCCCGCAGTGAAGTGATTCTGCTCACCCTTTTCTTGGTTGTGGAACTTATATTTTCACAGAAGATATGTAAGTGCAGCTTTCCGGGAAAATTCAAATTCCCAAGTGCCAGGAGCCAGATCTTCTGTCTTCTGATAATGGAATTGCTCCTTTGTGAAACACATTCGACAGCAGTAATACTGTGTGAAAGAAATACAGAATATAACATGAACCCCCTCTATGGTTGCACGCTTATGGCAGTTCCACACAATAGCTGGTGCCCAATGGGGGGTCCCCAAGACTTGCATGTAAAACTAGTATAGATGTCTTCTCTTTTGTAAGTTTTATTTTTGTAACCGTGCATGTAAAGCATCACTGAATCAATGGATCTGTTGAAGAACTCAGCTGCTGGAACCATGCAAAATGTTTTGAATTGCCCTTAAAATATGGAAAATGTTTTCTGAATGCTTTATATTCTTTCTGCTGTAAATTAAAAACAAAGAAAATTTCCCCATACAAAGTGTGTGCCTTTTTTCAAACACGTCTCTTCCATTCTAGTTTAATGGAGTGATAATAGTCCTTTAGTCACTTTAAGTAACCATAAAAAAAAGTGTTTCTGCTACTACTTGACCTGCTTGTAAGTAGCATCTAGTTTATTATGGATTATAAGCTGAAGAGCCCACAGCGTACCTGTGAGAGCAGGTGAGCAGCCCCCGGAGCTTCGTGGGATTCACTAAAGGCAACAACATGGTCCCTGGATCTGCAGCCCTTTCTGCTGCTGAATTCCAGTGTGTGCAACCTTTGTTGCTGTATAAAGCAGCAAGTTAGAGAGGAACTCTTTTATTTCTCGGGCAGCAAACTCTTCTGGGTCTCCTGCTGAAGAGTGCTGCTGACCAGTGGTGGTCTGCAGCTCCCTTGCACAGCAGTTTCACACCGGTCCTTCTCCAGTTCGGAGGCCATTCCAGAGCTCCATGACTGCTCTGCGCTACCAGCTCAAGACACCAGGCCCTGCCAGCGGCTCCCATGCCACCAGCTGCCTAGACAGACCCGCCACCCCGTTTCTCCCCGCCCTGAGGCCCTCGCCCCAAGCAGAAACTTTTCCTCTTAAGCGTTGTCCACATTCTTACAGCAGAAAGGAAAACTGTCTTAAAACCACAGATACTGGGTACCCATCTACCCGTAATATCCACGCTTCGAATTACAGGTTTTGCCAAGATCACTGCTACTACAGAAGAGCATTAAAAATCCATTTGTCCTTAAAATACAAGTTCTGCCCAGCTGCAGCCAGCAGCCTGGATTGGTGGAAATGAGTTTTCATGGCAACATGCTGTAGTTTATCAAATTTGGAAACATTCTGTGAAATTATGTAAGGTAACATATTGCTGTATATTTATAAATATTTACCCAGCCTTTAGATGGCCTCAATTCTGATTAGGTTTTCTAACACAACTTAAAGCAGTTCTATATAATAGTATATACATGGCAGATACATACTCATCTATGATGACTAGCTCTTCTGACATTAAATTTAGTTCCTCTTCACTGACAGTCACTTTCAGGGCAGGGGGTCTGGGCTTTTCATGAGAAACCATGCACACCTAGTAGGAGAATGCTAGATCCTACATTGTGCACAAAGCAGAGCGAATCTTAATAGAATTCAAGAGGCCTGCAGATGCTGAAACCTAAGAGGCCACATTTAATTACACAGTAATAATAATAACTGAGGCTTAATAGCTAGCTGTTGCATTGAACAAATATGTAAGTTACATGAACCAACTCTCAATAATGCAGATTTTGTACCTGACTACAAGGCTGGCCTAGCAGGGAAAAAAATGCTTTGATAAGTTAATCATCTCGTCTGTGAAAGGCTATGGTAGTACTATTATGAGTAAGTTCTTCCAAAACATAGGCCCATAACAGAAGATGAAATTTCCTTAAGAGAGTTTCTTCTGGACTACAGAGAAACAGGTTTAAGTATGTTTCTCTTTAAGAATAAATCAGCATTTAACTCCATGATTTGCTCACAGATACTTCTCCAATTTTCCATTTTATATGCCCGTTAATTTCTGCGTTCTCCTTTAGCATCACGGTGGCTTGACCCTGGCAAGAAAGTAAGCACCTACCTCTGCTTGCTCATTCCTCCACCTCCTCCTTTCTCCCCAGCAGCACGAGGGAACAGAATTGGAAGAGCAAATGAGAGAAAAAATACCTAGGGGGAGACAGTTGGTTTAATAAGTGAAGGCAAAAAAAGGAAAAGAACAAAAAATAAGAAAAAGTGATGCAAAGGCAGTCACTCGCTGCCTCCCACTAGCTGCCTGGTACCTCGGAAAGACCACCCCCCGCCCAGCTTTACTGCTGGGGGTGACATTATCTGGCATTGAAAGGGGGCCTACAGGGAAGATGGGTGGGGACTGTTTATCAGGGAGCGTAGCGGTAGGATGAGGGGTAGCAGTTTTAAACTGAAAGAGGGGAGACAGATTCAATAGCAGCAAGAAATTCTTCACTGCAAGGCTGGTGAGCCCCTGGCCGGGGTTGCCCAGAGCAGCTGTGGCTGCCCCATCCCTGGAGGTTCAAGGCCAGGTTGGACCTTGGAGCACTCTGGTCTGGTGGGAGGTGTCCCTGCCCAGGGCAGGGGGTGGCACTGGGTGGGCTTTAGGGTCCCTTCCCACCCAAACCACTCTGTGGTTCTACAGTGCTGTGAACAGCCCGTGGGTCAGTTTGGCACAGCTGCGTCCCCGTCCAGCCAGTCACCCGTCCCCGGCCCACGCACTGTGGGGGCGGCATGAGAAACAGAGAAGGCCTTGATGCCGTGCGAGCGCTGTTCAGCTACAGCCAAAACACCAGCCTGTTATCAACACTGTTTTGGTCACAAATGNTCCAGAGCTCCATGACTGCTCTGCGCTACCAGCTCAAGACACCAGGCCCTGCCAGCGGCTCCCATGCCACCAGCTGCCTAGACAGACCCGCCACCCCGTTTCTCCCCGCCCTGAGGCCCTCGCCCCAAGCAGAAACTTTTCCTCTTAAGCGTTGTCCACATTCTTACAGCAGAAAGGAAAACTGTCTTAAAACCACAGATACTGGGTACCCATCTACCCGTAATATCCACGCTTCGAATTACAGGTTTTGCCAAGATCACTGCTACTACAGAAGAGCATTAAAAATCCATTTGTCCTTAAAATACAAGTTCTGCCCAGCTGCAGCCAGCAGCCTGGATTGGTGGAAATGAGTTTTCATGGCAACATGCTGTAGTTTATCAAATTTGGAAACATTCTGTGAAATTATGTAAGGTAACATATTGCTGTATATTTATAAATATTTACCCAGCCTTTAGATGGCCTCAATTCTGATTAGGTTTTCTAACACAACTTAAAGCAGTTCTATATAATAGTATATACATGGCAGATACATACTCATCTATGATGACTAGCTCTTCTGACATTAAATTTAGTTCCTCTTCACTGACAGTCACTTTCAGGGCAGGGGGTCTGGGCTTTTCATGAGAAACCATGCACACCTAGTAGGAGAATGCTAGATCCTACATTGTGCACAAAGCAGAGCGAATCTTAATAGAATTCAAGAGGCCTGCAGATGCTGAAACCTAAGAGGCCACATTTAATTACACAGTAATAATAATAACTGAGGCTTAATAGCTAGCTGTTGCATTGAACAAATATGTAAGTTACATGAACCAACTCTCAATAATGCAGATTTTGTACCTGACTACAAGGCTGGCCTAGCAGGGAAAAAAATGCTTTGATAAGTTAATCATCTCGTCTGTGAAAGGCTATGGTAGTACTATTATGAGTAAGTTCTTCCAAAACATAGGCCCATAACAGAAGATGAAATTTCCTTAAGAGAGTTTCTTCTGGACTACAGAGAAACAGGTTTAAGTATGTTTCTCTTTAAGAATAAATCAGCATTTAACTCCATGATTTGCTCACAGATACTTCTCCAATTTTCCATTTTATATGCCCGTTAATTTCTGCGTTCTCCTTTAGCATCACGGTGGCTTGACCCTGGCAAGAAAGTAAGCACCTACCTCTGCTTGCTCATTCCTCCACCTCCTCCTTTCTCCCCAGCAGCACGAGGGAACAGAATTGGAAGAGCAAATGAGAGAAAAAATACCTAGGGGGAGACAGTTGGTTTAATAAGTGAAGGCAAAAAAAGGAAAAGAACAAAAAATAAGAAAAAGTGATGCAAAGGCAGTCACTCGCTGCCTCCCACTAGCTGCCTGGTACCTCGGAAAGACCACCCCCCGCCCAGCTTTACTGCTGGGGGTGACATTATCTGGCATTGAAAGGGGGCCTACAGGGAAGATGGGTGGGGACTGTTTATCAGGGAGCGTAGCGGTAGGATGAGGGGTAGCAGTTTTAAACTGAAAGAGGGGAGACAGATTCAATAGCAGCAAGAAATTCTTCACTGCAAGGCTGGTGAGCCCCTGGCCGGGGTTGCCCAGAGCAGCTGTGGCTGCCCCATCCCTGGAGGTTCAAGGCCAGGTTGGACCTTGGAGCACTCTGGTCTGGTGGGAGGTGTCCCTGCCCAGGGCAGGGGGTGGCACTGGGTGGGCTTTAGGGTCCCTTCCCACCCAAACCACTCTGTGGTTCTACAGTGCTGTGAACAGCCCGTGGGTCAGTTTGGCACAGCTGCGTCCCCGTCCAGCCAGTCACCCGTCCCCGGCCCACGCACTGTGGGGGCGGCATGAGAAACAGAGAAGGCCTTGATGCCGTGCGAGCGCTGTTCAGCTACAGCCAAAACACCAGCCTGTTATCAACACTGTTTTGGTCACAAATGGAAAAGACGGCACCATACGGGTTGTGATGAAAAACACCAACTCCATCCCAGAGAGGCCCGGTGGAGGCATAACCCAGATAGGTCTCTGAGAACAAGCCCAGGTGTCATTCTGGGCCTTGGTCACACCCAGAGCCCTTCACAACCGGCAAGAGAGATAGGAACAAACCTGCCCACCTTGGTAGGCCTTGGCCTGCAGTGTCTCCCGCTTGCCCTCGGGTGATACAAGGCACATGCTGACAGGATTTTAAAAACACAAATTTCCCACTGTATAAGCACAGTATCTCAAAACCACCACACGGACCCAGGAGTCCAGGCTAAGCGTTTGCCAGCCAGGCAGGGTAACTGCATGGCTTCTGAGGGCGCTGCCACAGAGAACGGGCAGCTCACGCACGGGGCAGCAGCCCCCAAATGGACACCGGGGCACAGTGACACAAGATGGCCAGAGGGGCCGGCCAGGCCCTGTCCTCAAACTGGCGGGGTGGAGG
>VZSF01010243.1:366962-405740 GCA_013398295.1 Chionis minor | reverse complement strand
GAAGAGACCTTTAAGGTCATCGGGTCCAACCATCAACTTAGCACTGCCAAAACCACCCCTAAACCATGTCCCTCAGCACCACGTCTGCCCGTCTTTTAAATACCTCCAGGGATGGCGATTCCACCACTTCCCTGGGCAGCCTGTTCCAATGCTGGACAACCCTTTCCATGAAGAAAGTTTTCCTAATACCCAACCAAAACCTCCCCTGGTGCAACTTGAGGCCATTTCCTCTTGTCCTATTGCTTGTTACGTGGGAGAAGAGACCGACCCCCACCTGGCTACAACCTCCTTTCAGGTAGTTGTAGAGAGCAACAAGGTCTCCCCTCAGCCTCCTCTTCTCCAGGCTAAACAACCCCAGTTCCCTCAGCCGCTCCTCACAAGACCTGTTCTCCAGACCCCTCACCAGCTTCGTTGCCCTTCCCTGGACATGCTCCAGCATCCCAAGGTCTTTCCTGTAATGAGGGGCTCAAAACTGAACAGAATATTTGAGGTGGGGCCTCATCAGTGCTTGTGTTTTCAGGATGTTTGGGGTGGCATGAACTACAGTCAAGAAAGTTGTTAAAGTTTCAACAGTGTTGAAGAAGTTTTTAAGTGTGTCTTGCTAGTTTATTAAGGTAGATTTCCTCTGGAAGAAACCAGGAAGTTTCCCTTCCAAGGAACCCCTTTTAGGGTCAGCACTCCATAGAGGATCTGTCCGAAACAAGCAATTGTAGAGAAGGTTGTGGTGGAGATGAACAGAGTAAAGCCTAAAAATAACCAACCAGGTGCTCCTGGGTTTCTCATCAAAGTCATGAATGAAGAAGTGAAATTGCTTATGGTAGTGTTTAACGTCCTGCTTAAAAGTTTTCTTGGTATCCAAAGACTTCATGGTAGCCAATTTGGTGCCAGACTGTAAAAGGGGTTGCAGTAGAGTTCTGGGGAACTGTAGGTCTCTAAGCCTGATGTTTATTCCAGGTAAATTAGTAGAAATAACAGAAGATAGGATTAGTAGATGCTGGGAGAAATACAAGTTGTTTGGTCAACATTGCTTCGGTAAATGGGAGTCCTGCCTTAGAAAACTCTAGAGTTCTATGAAGGATTGGGAAAACATGAAAATTGTGGTGATCTGGTTGATATATTCTACTTGAATTTCCAAAAACCTTTGCAAGGAAGTGCTATCAATAAAAAATAAAATAAAATAAAATAATATGGAAGCTGCTGGTACAGATATATTATTGTGATAAGAGATGGAGGTGGGAATAAATGATCAGTTCTTTCAACTGAGGAAGATCCCCCCCAGAGTCCCACATTAGTCTGGACTGTGTAACTTTCATAAATGACCCAGAAGTACTGTAAATAAGCAGTAAGTGGCAAGATTTGTCAATGGGATTCAAAGCAGCAAGGACACAAGCAGACGAGAAAAATTGCAGAAGAACTTTACAAGACTGAGCGATTGAACAGTTACGTGGCAGATGAAATTTAATGCTGAGGCACAGAGGTGAAACACATTCCTAACTTCATATATAAAAGGATGGGTTCTGAGCTCATTAGTACCACCCAGGAGTGAGACCCTGAGGTTACATGAAATAAACAGGCATTGTGCTCAGCAGCAGTCAAAAAAGCAAATTGCCTGTTAGGAATGATTGGGAATGAATAAAGAGGGCGTCATTATGCCATTGCATAAATTCATGGTTTCCTTACACCTTGAGTGCAGTTCTGGAAGGGCAAATGCTGCATGCCATGATCCACCTCCTGAAGCAGTTAGATATGTGCCCTGGGGCCTGGCAGTCTTGCAGGTCACTCAAAATTGCATGATAACCTTTGATAACCATGCTGCAAAGGCATGGATCACGAAGTTCCCCTCAAAATCCAACTCTCCTGCGCCAGCTGCTCTCACATGCAGACTCTGGGGCTCTGCCTACCGAGACATGTCTGCTGGTAAGGCTGCACTCCTGGCCCAGGGGGCTGTGGGTGTTTAAGAACAGAGAAGGGTGGCATGCCACATGGCGTAAATTCAACAAATCTGGGACCTTTAAGTAAAGGTCCAGGCAAGACGGAGTCGGCACTCTACCAGGGATGTTGGTGAGATGACTGTCTTCTTGCTTGGCTTCCTAGTTGGATTGCTGTGAATCTCCTGCAGGAACATGACAGAGTTCTCCCCAAAGATCAGAGAGTACCTCATCATTGTGAGGAATCATCCAACAGCTCCCAGCATGAAAAGCATTTTTTTTCAGTTGCGTCACTAGATGAAGGGAGACATTCCAGTCCTGTCCCTGGTGGTGGTGGTGCCATGCAAAAAGTAATGCATGTGTGAGATCTTGATGGTTAGGGTCTTCTTGAAAAGGTGGATGCTGGTCTATGCCTTCCCATCAGTGAGTCTTCCTTAGGAGGTGCAGCCCCAGGACCAGCGTACAAGGAAGCAATTGGGTTGTGGTGGTACTGAAGAATGTGCCCACAGCTGAGAACATGCTGATTGCAGATGAGGTTGCAACTACTTGGCCCTACCTCTGGCAGTGGCAGATCCATGTTCTCAAACCTGGTTGACATGCTCATCGCAGATGGCTGGGTTGTAGGTGTTGCTGCAGGCTGTATTTCTGAAGAGGTCTCTTGACCCTTTGTGCCAACTGTTAGTAAGTCCCTCAGTAAAACCCTGCCTGTGCCTTTTGCTGTTGCTTTCTGGTGGCAATGACCACAGCAATTGTGGAGGGGGAGAAGTGGGCTGCTGCAGCCAGGCTAAGGGCGTCTCTTTCCTCCTGTTTCTTTTCACAGGCACTGCGTGATTTTCTGTGTGTCTACCTTCAGACTAGGGAGAGAATTCACGAGGGAGTGGAGGAATGAAGTGGCGTGGAAAAGGAGTAAAGTTATTTTTATGAGGATGAATAAGGAAAAGAATAGAATCACTGAGTCATAGAGTAGCTGAGGCTGGAAGAGATCTATGGAGGTGTCTAGTCCAGCCCCTGCTCAAAGCAGGGTTTCTTAGAGCAGATTGCTCAGTGCCATGTCTAATCAGGTTTTGAATATTCCCAAGGATGGAGACTCCACAACCTTTCTGGGCAACCTGCTCCAGTGTTGTATCACCCTCAGAGTAAAATGTTTTTTTCATGTTTAAGTGGAATTTCCTGTATTTTAATTTGTGCCCACTGCCACTTGTCCTGTCACTGGATACTGTTGAGAAGAATTGAATCCATCTTGTTTACATCAGCTATTTATACACTTTGATATGATACCCACTGAGCCTTTTCTTCTTGGGTCTAAACATTCCCAGCTGCCTCAGCATCTCCTCATATGTCAGGTGCTTCGTCTCCTTTATCATCTTAGTGGCCCTTAGTGGCAAGTTCATGTTGACTCACTCCAGTATGTCCATGTCATTCTTGTACTGGGAACCCGGATCTGTACAAATAATGAAGTCACAGTTCTCCTCAACAAAGTTTATCCTTCAAGGCAGACTTAATCTTATCCTCATCCTGTTTTACAACCAGCTTCTGTGAAAGGGCATTGCCCTGGGAATGAACAATGATAGTGCAATGATAATAATAAAATGCTATTTTTATAATCCAATGGTGAAGTGCAAGGAAATAAGATGTTATGTTTAGGTCTAGCTTCACTAATGACTAGTTAAAGATGTAAACTTACTGCAAATGTGTCTCTCTTTAAAGCTGCCTTTGAAAAGGCTGAAACTGGCCTAAGAGGCGTCACAAGAAGAAGAAAGGTGTCTTTCAAAAACCTGAAGCTGTGTTCAAACAAAAAAATAAAAAATTAATAAAATCAGAATAGTTTGATGAATAACTTTCCAAAGCTGAAAGAAACATCGAACATCAGAAGTCGAACAGCTTGCCAGGAAGTCCGTAATGTAAAAGTAGAGAAGGAACACTTAGGGCAAGTGTGGCAGTAAGGAATTTGAGGAGGGTCCTGTGTCAAATCTTCACACACAGCATGATCTGTCTGAAGCTCAAGTACTATGAATTACGTTGTTCAATAAAGACAGAGGAAAAAAATGTTCAAAAACCAGTGAGTATTTACCAGTGAGTTTAAAGGAACTCAGACACTGAACAACTACCTGTATCGTGCCAGAATGTTTTAATATCACAAGCTATGAAAATAAGTAACATGACACCAAGGATCCCAAAGGAGATTGTGGGGACTACCTAGCAGTAAGTCTGAGGACTCTGCTGTGGAAGTTGACTAACTCAGTAATAGAGAATGGATTTAGTGGAGACATTAATAACTATGGCATATTGGAGGAGTCAACATCACATTTACTGAGGATGAGGTTATATGATATGGGATATCCCTTTGGTCAGTTTGGGTCAGCTGTCTTGGCTGTGTCCCCTCCCAATTTCTTGCCCATCTCAGCCTACTCTTTGTGGGGGCAGAGTGGGAAAAAAGAAGTCTCGATGCTTTGCAACAGCCAAAATGTTGGGGTGTTGACAACACTCTTAGTCACAGCACCATACAGGCTGCTATGAAGAAAGGTAACTCTCTCTCAGCTAGACTCAGTACAGGTTTAAGACCCCTTGATGATCCATCACATCCGTCAGTCTGACTCATCACTGACTAGGAGATCTTCAGCCAATGGGCCTGATCTTGGTCCCTGTCTCACCCTGAGGCTGCTGCTTGAGCTAGATCCATACAGTCGTACGCTGTTGATCAAGGACATCCCTCCAGTTTGACCACCTACTCAGTGTAATCCCTTTCTGGGCACCCATCACCCGTCTCGGCTTACATATTCTGTGGAATGAAGCCTGCTGGGAGAGTGACTTGCTCTCTTCTCTGCTGGGCTGCATCTTCAGCCTTGGTTGTCTTTACAGTGGTCTTAATAATTGGAGGTGTCGTTTGTTTCTCTGGCCGGCTTCCTAAGTTAGAGAGCTCATCTTGCCGCAGAGCACATGGTGTTGGGGAACGAGCCCTTTCTAGCACTACTACTATTACAGTTACCAGACTTACATGGTTCTGGCTCTTCCCATGTATCTCCACCAAAAGATCGGGATTCTCCCTGAGAGTTGCAGTGGTCCCTTCTCCACCTTTTAACTGCTTTTTCCAGGCTGCTCTGTGACTCTCACACTGCGAGTGATGGGCCCTGAACAGGGTGTCTGTGTTCTCACACCAGCCCCAGCCTTTCTATTTGATTCAGCTTCTCTCTACTTGCCTGTTGCTCCTTAAAAACAGATGTTTAGCTCTTCCTTCTCCTTCTACATTTGTGTCCTCAGAGTCACGGTCTTCGTTGCACCAGACACACCCTGTGCTGGCCAAACTTTGAACTTTTCTCTTCCGTTCTATCTACTCAATGTTTGGTGCTGCTTTTCACCCCTCAGTCCCAGTATTTCCTCCACAAACTCTTTGATCCTTCTCTCAGCTTCTTGGCTGACAGCCAGCCATGCCCACGGGCATCATATTTTGCTCTTCCTCAGGCACACTCTTCCTCGTTGTTTCACACTGCCTTTCAGTGTTAGGGAGTCTGAGTTCATTTTCCATGTGTGCAGGTTTTGGCTGGGACAGAGCTCAGTTCCTTTACAGCAGCCAGGATGGGGCTACATTCTGGGTCTGTGCTCAAAATAGTGTTGATAACAAAGGGATGGTTTTGTTACTGCTGAGCGGTGCTTACGCAGAGTCAAGGTGTTTTCTGGTCCTTGCACCACCCCGCCAATGAGTAGGCTGGGGGTGCACAAGTTGGGAGGGGACACAGCTGGGACAGCTGATCCCAACTGATTAAAGGGATATTCCATGCTATATGACGTTGTGCTCAGTATATAAAGCTGGTGGAAGAAGAAGGAAGGGGGTGGGGATGGACATTCAGAGTTACTGCATTTGTCTTCCCAAGTAACCATTATGTGTGGTGAAGCCCTGCTTTCCTGGAGATGGCTGAACACCTGCCTGCCGATGGGAAGCAGGGAATGAATTCCTTGGTTTGCTTTGCTTGCGTGCACAGCTTTTGCTTTACCTATTAAACTGCCTTTATCTCAGCCCGCAAGTATTCTCACTTTTACGCTTCTGATTCTCTCCCCCATCCCACCGGGGGGAGAGTGAGCAAGCGGCAGCGTGGGGTTACCGGCTGGGGTTACACCACGACGGTAGCTTTGTAACACCTTCTGGGATGGCAGCGAGGGTGAGGCTAACCAGCTCCTTCTCAAGCAAGTTGATGGAGGGTTTGTTGGTTTTACCAAACGGAACACGGCTTATCCCTGTCCGTCCTCACGGTCAGCACTAGGCGAATGAAAGGCCTGCGCCTGATGGAGGCTAAACAGCAGGTGTAGCAAGAGTTGAGAATCTCAGTACAGGAAATGTAAATTGCTAAGTCCAGTTGGAAAACTGGAGACTGTACTCCAGTAGATCCTGTCAAGTCAGTCCAAACGAGGCGTCTGTGAGCGCTCTTTGAGCCGAAGCTTACCAGTGATGCCAATGGGAGGTTGGAGGGCAGCAAGGAGGCAAAGCGCTGCCGGCTGGCTGTGAGCCAGGCATTGGGCATTGCGTGCCACACAGCTGGAGCTGTGCCAAGCCTGGTGTCCCGAATGGAGTGAAGAGCATAGCTGTACTGCCAAAGTCTATGCTCAAGGGCTTTTGCTTCTGTGGCCAGGTGGTTAGCTGGACCAGAGCACGCAGAGGAACCACAGCAACAAGGCATCTACCTGGCTTTAGGCAGCTCAATACAGACCAACCTCCAGCTGGAGGCTGCTGGAGGCAATTAATGCCTAATAAAAATGTTCAGAGTGAACTTCACAAAGTCCAAAGTAGGAGTAAGATAGCTCATGAGTCTCTGTGGGTGTGCAAGCCTCCGTTAGTGCAAGAACAGAAGGAGGACAGATCACCATAAAGGCAACCCGTGAAGAGCTCTATCATAAGTTAATAGGGATTGTAGAGTGGTGGACGACTGAGGAAAACGTTAGGGACCAGAAACTAAGAGGCTGGTACATACTATACCCAAAACAGCTTGCAAGAAATTTTATGGGTACCATATGGCAAAGACTGAAAGGACAGAGTGCTGCCCAGCGGAAAGCTGGGAGGAGAAGGGGAGAAGTTCTTTAAACTTTAAACCCTGTTCTTTAAACTGAACATAGGCAGAAGTGAGCCAGAATTTCCCAGAGCTGAAAGTGTTTGTCTTTTGAATCAGAAGTATTTTGTTCATTTTAATGCAGGTGTACTCAGCATGGTGAGGTTAAAAAAAAAAAAAAAAAGACAACACAAGATTTTTTGGGACATTATATTAGAAGGAACAGTAAGAAATAGAAGAATTGCATGAAATAAAAGCTGGAGCACACTGATTAGCTCCAGATATCCTTAAGAAGGAGCAGTGGTATTTCATGCAGATGGATGAAAACATGGGAGATGTCACCGTTCCCCCTCCGCACTAAAAGGAAATTCTTCAGGATGTCTATAACCACAGGAAAAGTGCATGGATCCTCACGGATACAGAGTCAAACCTCTCCCAGGGTAAGTGTGGAAGCAGTCAGACACTGTCGTTGGGCACCTGGGAAAGCTGGGCTCTCTGGCTTTATTTCTCAACTCCTACAGCTAAACCTCTTCACTCTGTTTTACAGAGGAATATCAGGAAAGCCTGGTTAGTGTGTAAGGGGCAGGAAGATACTGAGCTGGTACTGGATGTCCTCCTGAGGCCCCTCCCCACCTGGATCATTTTAGATCTTACCCTCTTGAAAAGCCCTAAATTTTAACATAAAGAGGACTGGCATTACTAGTAAATGATCACGTTTCACTTCCTCAACATGAGATTGGCCTTCTGATGAAAAAAACCTGGAAAACATGATGCTTAAGAGCAGAGAAATTACAGAACTGTCTCTCTTAATGCTTCTGGTGCAGAGGTGTAGATGGTGGAGCTGACCGTTATCGGAGTGCAATGCTGTATCAGGAGCACCTGCTCTAGCAGCAACAGGAGCAGAGCAGACTTCTCCAGCTCTGCCGATAAAACTGCCTGTGCTGCTTCCCATCTTGTAATTCAGTTAGCATTTAACATCCAAAATTTACACTGCTTATGGAGTTCTTCCTCGTCTTTCCAACAACAAAAGGTAACTCTCTCTCGTATACCAAGTCTTTTATTTGGAAATGGAATGCATAAAACAATGACTTGAACAGGAAAGTCTCGCTCACCTTAAAGACTTAAAATGTTCTGATTTTATATTCTTTATGACTACCGTATACGATATTATGAGGTCATTGTCATCAGAAATGCAAGACAGAAGGCCAGTAAACTCACAGTATGTAAAAGTGCCAAGAGTGATTTTTCAACAGCTACCTACAAAAATGAGTAATGAAACATTAGAAATACCAAAATATGGTATTCTGGACTTTCAGAAGCTATTCTAGAAGAACCAATAACTTGATTGATTTGAAATGGCACAAAAAGGGAATCTGCTATATGCGTTATTTATATCAGGAAAAAATTTCACTACTTACATTTAACTGTTATTATGAAATAGGAGTCCCAAATTAATTTGCCTAACAGCAAAGAGGTCCTTCCAAACAAATCCAAAACAGGTACAAGACATAGCAAATGCAATCCTGGTTTTGCATAGACTTATTTATGTATGTTTAATGCTAAAAATCAACAGTCATCCTTAGCTCCAGTTAACAGTGTAAACAGACCTTAACATGAACACAAGTTAAATATTCTCTTCAAGACTCCTTCCATTGCCAGTAGCATGTAAGGATGTCAGTATAAGAAAGACTATAGATTGTAAGAAAAGAAGTTAGGCACATTTCTGTATCTTTTTGGGACCCAAGTATTTATATGTTCAGACTTCTGCAGTATCAGAACTGGGTAAAATCCACTCCATAAAGTAGTTACAGACTATGGGAGTAGATCTGTGTTCTTCAAGGTTATTCAATTAGTATTTTCAATCAATGACAAATTGAAATTAAACAGCCATGTACAAACAGCATGCAATTTAATAAAGAAACTTAAGAATCATTAGGGTTTATTTGTAAACTTAGTGACCAAAGCAAAACTGGAACTGGAAACTACAATTCTGCCTTCTGGATTTTTTTAAATTGCATTTTATTGCTACTGAAAGGAATCCACTCTATAATTCACTTACTGTTACTAAGAAACCTGCTTTTAAAAATCTAGAACCATGGTTTCTAGATACAGCTGTGAAGTCCAGATTTTGGTGTAATAATTCAACCTGATTATTTTTACTTATTTGAAAGAAACAGATCAAAATACCTCCCCTTTAATGAACTGTTCCTATGGGCTATGGATTTTTAAGTTGTGTGAAAGGAAGATACCTGTTCTTCATCAGGCTGGGGTTTTTTCCCCCCTCTGTCTCCAGGTCACTGTTGAACCTGTATTGCATTTGAGCAAAATCATTCCACTTGAATGATGCATGCTTCTTCTCATAAATAGAACAGGGCAGGGAGGGAGAGGGGAAAGAGCGAGGAATTACTCCCTTTGAAACGTAAGGGGATTGGCCCAGTAGGTCACTGGGGTACCACATGATGAAGAATTTAAGACACGTTAAAGAGACCTTCCTGGTACATAACAATGATGTGCATTATATGAATACCAGCTATGCCAAGAAATCAGGTTTGTCAACAATGCAGAAGGATTTATATGAACTCAGATACATATTGAAAGAAATCATGTTACGGTTTTTTCACATCTTTGTTCACTTTAAGACAACTGAAACCCTCTGCCATGTTGTGGGCTAAGAACGTGGCAGAACTTGAATTTTAACTACCCCATCTCTGTCTCCCTACATTTCCAACAAATTTTTAAGCTATGAACTTATATGCCCACACACAACTTTAATCATGATTTCTAGAATTTCCATTATTTCCATTATCAAATGAAAATGATTTGTAATTAGTATACAATCAAATATTACACATTTTTGACAGCCTCCAGTTTGGCAATAATGCTTGATTCTGCTGCAACACACTGCCTTGTTTTTTCCACTTTTCATAGTCTAGTGGCACGGGCATCACATTTTGTGAGTTGTCTTAAAAACATAGATTTGGATATTAATTGCAATGGTCCGGACATTTAGGTTTTCAGCGAAGAGAAGTTTCAATGCAGGAAGTTTATTTAATGACATCTGGCAGACTGTGGACCTTGTGAGGACAAAAGAGGATCTTCATATAGGAGGATATCAAAACTAGATTTTGGCAATATAGAAGATGTATTGTCCATGTAGTTCTGTCATAAGCTTTAAAAATACTCTTATTAAATAAGTTTTTCCTTCCTTAAGCCCAGATAATACATGAAGCCAGTAAGAGTCCAGGGGTCATAATCTTCTTCAATTCTAAGTTATTCTCTATGAGCTTTTTTTTTTGGCTTTTCTTCGTAAGATTCTCCATACTCATTCACTCTGCTCTTATCCACAGGATAAAGCCTGGAAGAAAAAAACCAAATGATTAGTTATAATATTGCCTGCTACATGGAGGAATTAAGCAGTTCTGTGCTACTTAATTTTAACAGTGAATTTCTTTCTCATCATATTCTCTATTCCCATTTGTAGCAAAAAAATACAACAGTTTTAAAGATTAGCTATGGATACATCGGCTTCTTCACATTAAGACTTAACCAGCTGTCTCATAACAGGGCCTCTTAAGAGATGCATTTGCTCCCCTAAAGCTTGGCTGGAGTATTTCTCAAGCAATCCAGAATCCCTCAAACTTGAAACCAGTGTCCAGCCCCTATCAGAAGTTGTTGAGCTCTTAACTTCTAGAAAAATACCTCGGAATGGGACCTATTTTACTACAGTTATATAAATATAAAACTGAGTTCACACTTAGTATTAATGATTAGACATATACATCCTTTATTCTGGTATAACGTGAACTAGGCTTAAAATTCTTGTTTGCTGCACAGATAAATATTTATTCTTGGGAACAAGAACGCACTTTCTGTAGCTTCATTTATGAACAGTATTTCAATGATTACTGCATATACCCTTCTTCCTCATCTTACTTTAGTTACTTAAAGAATCTGAAACTTGTCAAATAGCCAACTTACAAAAGAACCTGTGTTCTTTTGTAACTTGTATTTGGAAACATACAAATCTCACAAGTGTTTACAAATACTTAAAGGGAGGTTGCCAGGAGGAGGGGGGCAGTCTTTTTTCAGTGGTAGCCAGTGACAGGACAAGGGGCAATGGGTATAAAATCGAATATAGGAAGTTCCACCTGAACATGAGGAGGAACTTCTTTCCTTTGAGGGTGGCAGAGCACTGAAACAGGCTGCCCAGAGAGGTGGTGGAGTCTCCGACTCTGGAGACATTCAAAACCCGCCTGGACGCCATCCTGTGCAACCTGCTGTAGGTGGACCTGCTCTGCCAGGGGGGTTGGACCAGGTGATCTTCAGAGGTCCCTCCCAACCCTTAACTTTATGCAATTCTGTGAAACTAGATAGGGAGGAAAGCAGAGCAGGGCAATCCCTCATCAGAAAACATCCTTCGCTAGTTGGGCATCTAGCCCAAGAGCAACTACAGCAACTTGGGAAACATGTCTCAGATGTAAACATGAAGCCCCTCAGCAAGGGTTAGAAGCCCAGAAGTCAAGAGGATTTGCAAATACAAGCTTAAGAATTGCTCTCCTTCACCTTACTTCAGGTATTCATGTTTGAGGTTAATTTTTCTTGGTGACTCACAAATGTGAAACTATCTGCTGAAAAGGAGGACAGCTGTTTTGAGGAAGGAGAACGGCTAATTGACATAAATTCTGAGTTCTGTGAGAAGAGGAATTTTTTGACTACTCTCTTAGCATGCTAAAAAGTGTCCAGGAATACTGTCAGTTAAAGGGAAGTGCTTTTACTCCTCTCATTTATTTGTACTGAGTTCTCCTTTTCAGGATCCCCAGGTCAATATTCCCTCGACTAGGCATATACACAGCTACTATTATCCAGACCATACTATATGTTACTATGGTATAAAAATTCTGCTTCAAGTCTATCCCAAGCTATTTCATAGTTCTTTATAGCAATAAGACTGCAACCATCTACAGTGTTGTAAAAACTCTGATGAATATTAAAGAAAGGCATACCATCTTTGGTAGAGATAGACCAGGAACACGACATCATCTCTGAAGCATGCCAGCCTATGAGATGTTGGCATAGTGATG
This sequence comes from Chionis minor, assembly GCA_013398295.1. NCBI lineage: Eukaryota > Metazoa > Chordata > Aves > Charadriiformes > Chionidae > Chionis > Chionis minor. The sequence goes on along the minus strand of VZSF01010243.1, from coordinate 393,695 downwards.
ATAAAAGCAAATATATCATCAATAAAGGTGTTGAATGCCTACAAATAAATGAAAAGCATACTTCAGTTGGCTGTGAAGAAAGGAAGTCATCTGTCATACAAAACTACAGGAAACAGGCTTCCTAGAACTATGTTTTTCAGGAGGAACACAGACTACTTTCATATTTGTAACAATATTTAGGGTTATGCCGAAGAGCTAATTAATGCAAACTTTAGAGTGCTTTCTTTTAACGAAGACCATACTGTCTACTCCAGACCACACAATTATTGTTACAAGTAAAAAGGAAGTAGAACTACTTCAGGTAAACAAGAGTATTGTCACACAAAAGCAAAAACATGGATTAAACTTCAGTGAAATCTTTTAAAGACTGGCAAAGCAAACCCTTTTTAATCATTCATTACTCAACTGAATTACAAAATGTCAGCTCACTTTCATTTTCTGTGGGAATTTGAAATTTGTGTAAAAACTTGTTAATTTACTGGTCTTAAGAACTTGACAGCCTTGGAGAGATTTTAAAATATTTTCAGTGCTCTCCTGGAAGTAATCATCCATCCTTTATCCAAGACACAGTTTTCTACACCATTTCTGCTCAACTGGGCATACTATAGGTTCTGTTTCTGATGCAATAATGAAATATTATTCTTGCTACTTCTTCCTGAGTGAGGAAGTTTAAATTCCCAGCCATCTGCTAGGAAAGCAACACAAACAGGCTCCCAGCATGCAAATACAACAATATTTTGTCAGAGAAAGTAAACAGAAGGGCAACTTCTCTGGATCTGGCCCTGGCCTACAGGGAGGACTCTCAGAGCGTACCACCTCCAGTACTCATGTTGCAACTGTTTTGGCTCACTAAACCAGAGGGAAATAAATCCAACAAAGAATATTCACTGTTGGATTAACTAACTGAGTAAGTAACGTGGCTTCTCCTTTCAGTATTAGCCAGCTGTACATTAATCCATACCATAAAGATGGGGAAAAATATGTATTCTTTAAGCAAAGGAGGAGTCATTCTTCAAAATGAACCAATGATTTTATGATGAAACAAAGCATCAGCAGAAGATGGGGGTGTTAGACAGGAGAGAGTTCTGATTAGTTACAACAAAGCTCCTTCTAGCAAGTCAAAACAAATTCATCAATCTGAAGTGATCAAAGAATACGGACTGAACTTCTCAAGCCTGTGCAAAGAAGGTTTGTCATGTAACCAAAAAAACTTGGCAAGTTGGAAAAGGCAGCCTTTCCAAGTCAACACCCAAGTGAGTGATCCTAGAATGATGAAAGGAAGAAAAAGCTTAATGTTCCATCCTTCAGGCACTTAGGCAGTCCTCAGAAGCCTTGAGATTGAACACATTAAGGCAGCCCATCTAGCAGTATTTAGCTAGTTTTCTTTTGAGATTACCTCATTTGAAGGCACTCCTCATAAAAGTGTACAGAGCATAAACATAAAGGCTACAGAAACTGGAAAGTTAGACTGATCTTCACTTTTGCCAAGGAAAACAGGGAAGAGTTCAAATTAAGGAAACAACCAAAGCACTCTAAAACAACAATTGCAGATGAGACCTCAGACTATTCTTTCCACTCTTCAAAGTGCAGAAGACAGCAAGCAACTTTAAATATCCGCAAGGAAAAAGTAAATTACCCCCTCCAAAGACTAGTAAGTTACCCATAATTGAAAACATCATACACTTCTTTCTACATACGCACAAGCCTCTCTTGTGGGTAGCCTCCAGCATCTTAACAGGAACCATAAATACTCTGTAAGAAAAGCCTATTCAGCAAGAGAATTCTACTGCTTTAAAGGTTACTTACTTGAATACTGTCCCTTTGTTGTCTATTTAAGTGGTGATGTCTGCTCAGCTAGTGTATTTTGTTGCTGGAGTGAAATGGTGAAATTATTTCACCAATATACCTTTTACTCCCCTCTATAAAGAAACATGCTGACTTGCCTAGTGTATGTCTGAAACACTAGATGTTTGTTTTTATTTTTTTGCTATATTTCCATATCGAACACTGTTTAGTTGTTGTTCTGCTAGCAGCTGTATTCTAACCTGTTTTCCTAGATGTCCCCCAAGTCCTTAAAAATATTAAGGCAGTAGATAGTCAGGCAATTGCTGCAGGCTTACAGAAACGGAAAAGCTATGAAGCGCACTTCAAATGTTAAGATTTTAGGGTTTTTGTCCCAGATCATCTGTTCATAATTGGACACCATGTCTTGGGCAGTTTTTAACACTGCCTTTTAAATTACTGATGTTCTGGAGAATTGTAATACATCAGCACAAAGGAAGAATAAATGAAAGCATTTATGAGCGGAAGAAGAAGCTGAAGCAAACACGTCAGGTGTTGATGGCATCAAGGTCCTGATGATCCCAGCACACCCATCTTGTGGGAACAGAGTACAGGGAACTACCTTGGGTAGTCAACAAAACATTGTTGCTTTGGTCGGCAGAAAGGTTAGGAAGAACTGCAAATTGCTCCAAGAGAATGTTGTGGTTAAGCAATCAGCTCTGTGTGATAACACGACTTTCTAGTTATGCTCTGAAAAGATATATAAGGTGTAACTAATAACAAAGGTCTTCGCTGTCTGCACTTGCAATGAGCATCGGAGTCCGTGCCTTAATTGCCACAGCATCTAGGGTTTTCTCAGGACACAGTCATCAGGAAAACAAATGATAGTACAAAAAACCTACTGACTCACAGAGGTGGGGAAGGATGGAGTCAAAATACTACCAGCTCTCGAGGGAAACAAGAGCAGAACTAGCACGTAGCTGTCAATTGAGGAAGAACGTAGCAGACAGGAACTCAACAGTGGGTGTCCCCTGTCCTCCATATCAGCGCAAGGAATCGTAACGAGGATACTCAGCTACATCCATCTCGGTGCCTGAATACTACACAACCTACTTGGACACACATATGGGTGCTTCTAAGTATGCAGCTATCAAAGTTTTAGTAAGCTGACTTTGTTTTGGAATAAACTCACCTTCCCCTCCTCCAAGGTCTGGTGTTAAGCTTTGCTACAGCACCGCGTGACTTCCCACCAGGACAGTCTAGGCCATGGGAACACCACAGTGCAGCCCCTTTTCCACCGTGTAATAACCCACACATTTGCCACTACACTGCCCAGAAGCTCAGAATTACCACCCCACCACAGAACAGCGCGTACATTACTTTAGTCTCTGGTAGCTCCTGGAACCTGCCAAAACAAGGTGTCTCAGTGGTCCTACCTGTTTCTTGAGAACTATCCTTTGTTAATACAATCTCTCTCTTCCTAAAATAATGTATTAAATTGAGATCGATTAGTTTATCTGCAGGACCAACATTTGCACCCACACACGACAGCTGACAGAAAAAACCAATATTATCATCAAAAATAGGATTTCAGGTATTGTCATTATATTGAAATCATTATCAAAAATGGAAAACAACCTTTTTTTTTTTAAGACATTTGCAAGTAAATTTGGTTTTACTGTCAGTTTAGTTCTTAAAACAAACAAAGCACTGTCAGCCTTCAGCTACATAATACTAAGCTGTTTCTCACAGGAAATTATTTCCAAAATGACTGCACCAATCTTTAAATTAGAGCTTCACTTACTTTGTATGTGAAAGCCTTCCACGGTAAGTGTGCAACAGATTTCATCTAGGATTAAAAATATCAATTTGTTATAAATTCTGGAAGAAGAGACTAAAAGAGTAGTCTTTTATCACTTTTCAATCTTACCTTGTAGTTTACAAACAGCTGGGGCAGCATAAACAGGAATCCGAAAGCATACACTCCTAAAGATAGAAGATGGAAATTACAGTCAAATGCCCAATAGCAGTACACCACCCAACTATACTTGCACAATTAGATTTACACTTGTTTTCCTAAAGAGGGGAGATGCATCTAATCCTTTTGTTTCACTTCGGATTGATTCTTCTCCCTTTCTCACTCACTATCGTAATTTTGGAACCTACAATCAAGTTATTGCTCTATATTACACTGATCCAGCTGACAGCAGCTGATTTTCTACTTTTGAGTCTTGGCCTCCGTTTGAAGAAATATGAATAGAAAAAAACCGTAAGGGACTCACCATTGACAAAGCTGTTAATCAACCAGGAGTACCAGCTACAAACGAAGAGGACAGTTCAGTTACTGTTTAACCTCAGCCAAAAATATGTACCTGTAATCCTCGACATGGCTGCATGCTGACTACTCCAAGAAATGGCTACGTTGTGAATTACTTTACACAAGAACTAAATACCTCGCATCTTCCTTTGATTAGGAAGGGCTTCAGAGAAGGTGCTAACAGTTTAAGCAAAGGATATTTATCTAGTGCATCCAACTCTGGAGAGCTTTATCAACTGCTCTTACGCTTTTTTCAGAATGTTCTAAGACATCTACACCCAAAATGACACCAACCAATACTGCACACTGAACGCTGCCTGTATCAAGGCTCACAAAGGTAACACTGTTTTCTAAATACTAAAGAGACACTTAATATGGCATTGTAAGGACTTAACAATTTCAAACAACAAATACCATTGAGTACAAACCACTATAGTAGGTACTTAAAAAAACAAGTTAAGCACAAGGAATCTACATTTTTCCCTCTTTACATCTAAAAATCTCTCTCAGACGTTCAATGGAGCACAAACTCAGCAACACAAGAGTAGGGTTACAGACAGTGGTCAATTTCCATATTTCTGCTTGCAACAGTAAGAACAGCTAGTAATTGTGATGCTCAGGTTAGATCATTTAAAATTAAACTTGCAAGGTTGTGTTAGTGACTTGTTAATAGCAATGTTACAGCTGTAGCAGCATTTCATTAATCCACAAGCATCTAAAAAATGCATTAAAAAATGCCTGCAAGATTAAAGGATAATCCACTGTTAGCATTACATGTTCCATCACATTTCCTTACAAACAGACTTACCAATGATAAAAATTCTATGGTATCAATTGTTTTCACAGCTTAAGAACACCTGGCATATAGCTACAGCTACAAACACCTGGCATGTATTTTGCAGTACTGAGTGAATTTAAGAATTTTGTGAGAAAAGCAGAATTTAAGTGCTACATATTTGCTAGCTCCTTACTAAGACAATAGTCTTTTGAAAAAAATTATTTTTCTAATAGCCCAGAAATTGGCCCAGTTTCTAGTACGAGTACTACAGCCCCACGTATGCAGCAACAGTAACTCTTCCTGATGTTATTTTATGCTCCTGCTTGGTCCCCCTCCCATCCCTTCAGGGCCTAAAGACTATTGAAAAATAGGTCTACATGGCCACCACAACGCTTGCATTTGTAGTCTCATAGCTGCGCACTCGCTTGCATCTCTCCAAAGCAAAATGAACCAGCTCTATTATTTTGAGTGGAAGTGGAGAGGAGTTTCACCTTTTCATGAAATATTGAGTCTTCAGCTCCTGCTGAAGTATCAATATGTTGCTGTAGGCCCATGCCTCTAAAGGAATACAGAGTCTTTTCTTAAAAAAAAACAAACAAAACAAAACGCTTTTGCTTGCCATCCTAGCTATCGTATTTAGGAACAGAGGAACCTCTTGGTCAGAGCTGTTAATTTTGGGACAGTTTTTGCTGCTCTCTGTTATTGGACAGGTTTAACCACTGAATTCCTCTCATCTCTCCTGTCACCTTATCAGTTCTCTGAACATCAATGGCAGCTCGCTTGCTCCTCTTCTGATTCACAGCTTGCTCGTGTATGTAAGCTACTGAATTCCGTACTACAGTAATATCAGACTACTTGCTAAATATAACAGCATGTAGCTTACAGGATGTTAAAAAACAAGCCAAACTTTTCAGCTTTAGATCATACAGAATGAGGAAGATTCTAGTTCCTAGCTTAGGAATGAAGCAAAATAAAATAACTGATGTCCATAACCCATCATGTCCAATTAATTAACACAGGAAAAATGGGGAATGTTTCAATTCTGCATAAGATCATTTATAGATTTACAGTACCTTTTGTATTTGACATTCAGCAAGGAGTAACCTGCACCTCCAATACATAGTGGATAGAGCAAATATGACAAGTATTTCATAGCCTAATAGACAATGAAAATAGTTTGTTAGCTTGCATTGTATATACAGCAGATTTGTCAAGGCATTAACTAGAAGACAGCCACATATTTTTTTTCCTGAAAATCTTTTCTATTTCCTGATGTCTACTCTTATTTCCAGTATGCTTCCAGTTCTAGGGAAGGTGTGAAAATTCCAATGCTCAGTTCAGACCGCCAAGGATCTTAGAGCATAAGCAACAGGAGACAGCATGAAGATCCGAGTCTAAGAGTAGTTCTCTGCTTAACTTCCCAATTTCTTCAACTCCTTTCAGAAATCAGGAAGCACATGAACATTCCTCCAGTATAAATAACAAGTACAAACATAAATTTTCAAATTTGTGAATGAAGACCCTTTACGATATTTCTCTTCAGTTAAGTCACTTGCAATTCTGCTTCTCAGAGAAATGTTTCAACCAAATTCAGCTAACAACTCTTTCACTGTTTCTCTTCATAAATTATTAGAATGAATCTTCACTATCTGATCATCCACATAATGGTGATGCACTTGACAACCATGCAAAAATGGGAAATGCACTTGTAGTGATAAAGAGTGAAACAAGTCAATCAGCAGGCCACACATGTAGACCGTATAGATCACAGGATTCCTTCTCACCTGGGTATCGTACTCCTCGGTTTTCTTTTCAGAGTCATTGTATGTACCAAACTGCAATACATATAAAATGCATAACCAAGTCAGAACTGGAGAGAAAGCACGTGCTGTCCAACTCCCTAAAAAGAGATTTAAGCTGCAAACTAAACTGCTTAGATATTAAGCTAGGTAACAGTTCAAAGTTCTTATAAGCTTCTGTACAGGAGTCATACAAATGTCCTGTGCAGCCTGCCAAATACAGGGTAGGCAAAAAGTTTAATTTTTCGCTTCATATTTTACACCAAAGATTCAGGACTTCTTTGCTTAGGAAAATGCTGTTGAGACAGCAGAGTTCACAAAGCAAAAGGAAAGTCCAGCAGCTAAGAATATGACAGATACAGGAAGCCGTTATTAAAAACCATAATCATTTTCATAGATGAAGAGGTCAGTTATGGATTACCTCCACATCTCCAAAAATTGTGACTGCTTAAACACAGTTCCTTGAATACTGAACAAAGGAACAACCAGAGCTATGAGGCACTCTGGATTCATACACTTCAAGCAGCACAAAACCCTAGTACCTTTTGTGAATTAAATGCTGAATTAGACAGCTGTTTCTCCTACCAACAAGAGAAACTTGCAATGTGGATTGTTCTTTAAAAAGCATTAATTTGAATCCCAGCTGCCTCTGCATTTCCTGCAGTCTCAGGACTTACAATATTTACCTAGAAAATTTGTGAAAGACTGTCCTGTCCCCAGGACACGTTACATCTTCTCCTAGTTCCACAATGGACAATTATACCTACAGCTTCATGAAAAATTCAGTTTCTTACTTCAAATGGTGATGCTAGATAAGAGTGCCTTTCCAACAGTGTCAGGAGCACAGTCCCACCTGTTAAGGTTTAGCAGGACTGACAGAGCAGTTCTGAAAATCCTCACACCATAAATACACACAGACAGCTTTTCATTCTATACAATTCATCAAAGAAATTCCTAAGTTTGAAAACGCTCACCCAGCTTTTGGATTAAGCCATCCAGGAAGAGAAGACACGCATTTACAATTTTTTTTAGTCTTCATTTCACTGAAAGCCAAGTTGCACAGTAACCCGGAAACAGATGGAAAGCTCAAGAGCGTAATCACTAACAGGACAATGTCTACTATACCTGAATTTTGGGTCTCAAGCCTTGCCACTTGATTGTCATTTTCAAAGCTTTCTTCACTTTCCAGAGCTGTGATTAGCAAAAACAAAATGCGCAAATAAAGAATTAGCCAAAGGAATGTCTTACACAGGACTCAGACACTCAGAATCAAGATCCCACAACATCTATTTTAAGCACCCACTGTATAAAGCAGCAATAGCCTGATTGCAGCACACTGCCTGCATCTCTATACAAACCAAATTCTGCGTCACCAGACAAGTACATCATTGGGAGCGTGCACTATTAAGTCTCCATATCAGATGATGTACTCCAAGTGAAATAATGTAGTCCTTCCAGGATATCTGGATTGCTGTGCTTAGGTGGGGGTTAGCTGCTCTCAGCACCAGCAGGCACCCCAGGACAAGCTTTCAGAGAATTCCGCACCCCAGGGCAAGCATTTAGAGAATTCACCAGCAACCACCGGCCAAGCAAGTTTTTACATGCCTTCGAGGTCAGCTGGGATCTGCAAGATGAAGGTGCCTCAGAACTCAGGGGGGCACTTACACGGTCCTTACATTTCAGTAGTGGGCTACAAGCAAAAGCCAGTGAATCCACTGAACTGTTTGGCTTGGTTTGTTTGTTTAACATTAGATACACCAATTTTCTCTTCTCACCCATCACACCTTCCAAAAAAAAAAGTGCAGTACGGTAGATGATCCTTTACTGGCACGTTGATGCAAGTGAGAAAGTTACTTATTGCAGAAGCAATGTCACTATTAGTACTGCATGAGAAAGAGGTGTTAAGAACAAGTTGTGCAAAAGCGCTTCCCAGCAAACTCCTTTTGAGATTTACTGTCCTTATGTTCATTATCACCTTGGGACAACCATGTTGTCTCACCATCGCTTGAAAAAGGGAGATACGCTACTGCAACAGAACCTACAGAACACCTCCCCTCCGTGTAAGTGTCCCACACAGTGTTCCTATATAATCCTTTCAACCCAGTTTTCCCAGCCTGCAATCCAAAAGCAATTCCTGAAACTGTTAAGATTTCAGGAAGCTAAAGAAAGTGTGAAAATAAGACTAAATTTCTATTTATAGGAAAAAAACCAAACACTGGCAAATCTGATACAGAAAACTTAACACACAGAAATACATCAGGCTTAAAAATCTCCACTTACTGAAAAATAATGTTAGTCAGTTAAATGGTACTATTTGGCACACCACTGTTCTTAGTTTTCGCAAGATCTTAATGTGTCTTATACTATAGGCTGAAATTTAAGAATCACTTTGTGACTTTGCATACAACAATTTAATTTAATCGCTAACTAAAAATTCTGAACTCTTCTGTTTCCACAGGGATTACCTGCAATTATAACAGATGTGTAGTCAAAAACTTCACGAGAGTCCTGAACTTGTATTTTTAAATACTGAGAAGTAATTACAGCTGCAAGCAATGCTAGGTAGAGAGCTCCCCCCTTCCCATTACTGTTGACTTTGTGCTTTGCTACCCATAAAGGAGGCTTCTACGCAGTACCTGCGACCCACTGACTGGACGTGGTCTGCTGGAATAACTAACACAGCCGGCAGCCTCCGCCTTTCCCTCCTTCCCCAGACACCTCGGCCACGGCCGGGGAGAAAGCTGCAGGCCCGCGGCACTGTCTGACAGCGCACAGCCCGCTCTCCCACAAACATTTCCGTGACGGCTTGTTGACACAGCTATACATGCCCGGTCAGGAGTGACACCTTATCAGATGGTGTGATAGGAAGGAACCTCAGCGCAGCTCTGTGTTTGGTTTCCGCAATACCCGCCGGCCCATCCCAAAAAAACCTGATACTTCCAGTTTAGTTATTTGATAAAGGGACGCAATCTCCTTTTATCACTGAAAGCCAGTTAAACAACGTTGCTATGACAGCATACTACAACAGCAGTAGTTTTCCAGTAGCTATTTTAACATTCTTTTTCTACAATAAACTATGGATGTCGCTGCAGATACTGGCATTTGGTTCTAGAGCTTTTAAGAACTCACCTCAATCACTGCACCAATGCCTGCTGGGATCAGTACCAATAAACTTGTTTGTTCATCCAAAAGGAAAAGAAATATTACCACAGTACTAAAGCACCGCCAAAGCACTAGACAGAAAAAAATGAAAGGCTTATTAATATTAAATGAACAGCTGAGATGGTGGAAGACTGTTGGCCCATTTACTGTAATTCCATCTTACACAGTTTAAGCGTGCATTTTTATATACATCTTGATATAGCAATTAGACCTAGAAACAGCCAGTGATCTATATACCTCCAGGCAAATAAGGAACAAAAACATTTTATGAAATCCTTATCACAAAAGATGAAAAGAAATGAGAATATTTAAGGAAGATTTCTGTACTGCAGCAATTCAGCAATGTATCACTACTGTTATGAGCTACGTTCACAATTCTTGTCTCAAGGAAGCTAAAAGTCTGTGAGGTAATGTATTATCAGTCTTTAAAACTCATGCAACCAATTCAATGTTTGTAAATGCTAAGAAGTATAATTTTAGGCTTATTTTTCAGGTTTTGCAAAACCTTACATGGTTATAAGTGCCTACCAACTAATTCTTAGATTTGAATATCCATGCCCCTAAGCAGGAACAGAAAGAGAGAAGAGCTACAAGGCACTCAGACAGCAACAATTATACTGTACCATTTCCAAGCAATTACCTGTCACACTTTTCCCTCAGGGTAAGGAGGAGATACAGGCAGAAAGGTGACTAAGGCTTGCTAAAGAGTGGATGGAACCATCAATTACTGGAGACTGAAGACAGATACTTTGATAGAAAGGTCAAAAAAGCCTTTGTCACTCAGTCTTTCCAATTTGACTTTAATCACTTTCTAAACTGGCAATTAACAATTCTGAGATTTCATAGCCCATTTTGAATTTTTACTAACTTTTTGGCATACATATATGCAGCAGTATAAACGCCTTAGAAAAACGAAGGCACCCCAATAAAGACGATAAACAGATTTTCCGCATGAGAAAAACATGTTGCTGTTCATAATTTACAATGCCTGATTTTTTCCCCTGGTTTCACACGTTTTAATCAATCTCTATATATGACAGAATTAGGGATAGTCTCGGAGATCAAGTGACTCCAGACTTATAATTTTGGTTTGTAACTAGAATGGAAAAAATCTATTAGAAAAACATAGAGTATTAGTGCAATAAACAAGTCTGGAGGGTGGTGTGTTAAACATCAAGGGTCCAAGGCTGGCTGCTACCTTCATCTGTCTCTAGGAATGCTTGTCAGGATGTCAGCCCACTATACTTATCTTTCCTACATCCAAGTCAAGTCAACTCAAAAGCAACTCCGATGCTCCCTGCCTCCCCCTGTGAGCTTCCACTGCTCCCGTTTACAGCAAAGCCCAAATCAAAAAACAGTGTTACCCTATAGTGTTTTCCCTCCCAGATATTTTGGAACCTGTAGTTATCTACAAGGAACACATGGGACTCACAGGACAGCATTACCCATGACGGCACATTCTCTCTACCCACAGGACTTTTTTCTGGTCCTCATTCTTTTCTCACAGTATAAATCTGGTGACTGACTTCATATTAAACTGACTCTCAAATGTAATACAGTCAAGTAATTACAGTCAATACTGTAATACAGTCAAGCCTCAGAAGTGACACAACTGCTTAAAAGCAAGTGATACTTGAACACAATGCTAACCAAGTCAGAACCAGCCTGTTAGCCATCTTATTTGCACACGCAAACACATCTTTTTACCATCTTGGCGGATCTATAAAGTTTCAACTTAAGAGTAAGACTAAAAAACACACAGTATATATTAGATAGCACACACACACACACTTCACATTCTGGCCCATACCTGCTTTTGTAGACATCCCAATCATACTCCTCTTTTTCTTCCAAAAACTGATGTCATTTTTGAATGCAAGAAAATCAAAGAGAAGCTGCAAATAGCAAGAAACACATTTATTTGTTCAAATGTGCAGTAGTTAAAGACTACCAGCTGAAATGTTAAAAATGCTTTTAAAATGGAATTGCAAGAAAAACCTGTTTTAGAAGACTCAGAAATAAGAATTAAATATCACAAAGAAAAGCTAAAAAGAAAAACCGTTTTAGAAGCCCAAACTCCAAAAGCAGGTGGAATTCCAGGTACTGCGACTACTACAATGCTGCATCTGGTAAAGAAAGTTAGTGACCCAACACAGGGCAACACATGACAGAGGATGAAGAGGATGAGGACCCTGAGGAATTGCTCACCTCCTTGACAGATCAGGGAAAGCCAGATTCAAAGTGTTTTGTATTGGATTAATAGTTAATTCAGGCTTGGATAGTAACAAAGTTTTAAAAATATTTCTAAAATATAGGAAGTAATTTGCTCCTCTTTATTTCATCTCATCACCAAGAAGCTGATCCGTACTTCAAGGGTGTTTTAGCATTAAATTTATTTGTATTGAGTATTTTTTCCAGTATTTCTGCTCAAAATAGAATATAATAGTTCAGTTGGAAGAGACCTATGAAATCTAAAAAAAAATTGTTCTTTAAAACACAGATTCATATTTAAACCAAGACACACAGAATGCTGACAGACACAAAAGCCAACCATGCCTAGAGCCACAAGCTCTGCACTTTCCAGTGATGATTTTTTGAAGTACTCTAGATTAGCTGATCTAAATTTCTCCAGGGGTTAGAAGTCAGAGACTAAAACCCTGCTGGTGTCTGAGCTAAGCCGCTGCAACAGTAAACTTTGTGATAACTCAGCTTAGCAGAAAACGTGAAACAATGTTGACAGTCATATCTATTAATTCTGGGTGCTCTGATTCAGCTGAAAAAATAGCTATGATAATGAAGTTAAATGTTTTATATTTCAGTCAAGACTGTTTAGTTTATACCTAGTTATGGCATATTTCTGTCTTCTCTGAGATTTTAATATTGACTTGGTATTGGAAATACAGCTGACTCGTACCAGAAACCTCTTTTATAGCTCTACTGAAATTACTATTTCCAAGAAGAGTTCTCAATAAATGAAAGAGTTGAACTTCAACCCACCCCCTTACCTCCTCCCCCTTTTTTTTAAAAAAAATTTCATATAGTGTAATTGCTAAAAACAAAAGTTTCTCTACTTACATGAAACGCTGCTACGAAGAATGTCAAAGCCAGAAAGTACAGGTTAGTATCAACAAAAATTCCTTTTACTTCATCTGCATCCTTTTCTGAAAACCCTAAGAGAAAGAACAAGTAATTACGCGAGATGTACTAGACAGTTAATGGTTGTCACACTAGAGTCCAGCATGAAAGCAATCTTAGTTTACCTGTACATGTTTTATTAAGGAATCATAAATCCGAAACAAGATGGCAGCTTTATCAGTAAAACCCAAGTTTACCTGCATTTTGGCTAGTTACTTGGCTTGCCTTAAACAAACTCATCAGTTACAAGCAGACTGATGTGCCTTCAACGTGTTGTGTAACTACAACCCAAGAGGAACACCAGAGACACAAATGGCAAGACACAGGAAGTCATTCTGGCCAGAGTGAGAAGAAAAAGGCTTATTCAACCTGGCCTCTGAGCTTTTATTTGATACATACCTGATCTTCACGTTAAAAACTGAAAAACCACAAGGACTACACTGTGGGGACAACAGAGGTCAGTGGGAAACACGGCCACATGTTCAACAGTGTAGACCCCAGATGATGGATTAGGTATCAACTCTTTTGACAGTCCTTGCAGAATTAACTCAGAAGCTTGTCTTTGACAAATGGCAAAAGGCAAAGCATCTTCCAGAAATCACAATCTGTAAGCCGAATACATATTCTCCACTGTCTTATCAATTCTCCAAAAGTAGAAATGTTGCTTTCTTGTTACATACTGGACAACCATTAATTCAAAAAAAGTTAGAGCCTGTCTGTGATAAGTATGGTTGCTGTCAACAAGGAACATGTTTTACAGAAGATACAGCATCCTTTTGAACAACTTCAGAGTGCTAAGATGCTTTCTTCATAAAGTCAAAAGTTCCAGCCACTGTGACTGAAGTCTACTGTTCTCAGAATATACACAATGCTGCATTTACAGCGATGGTGTTAGTTGTGACACCGGTGAGTTCGTAGCAGCATTCCTGCATCACAGTAAGAAGAACGTGAACTTACTCATTTTCAAGTGATTCTGGACTTTTGCTAAGGTGATTTTTTCAGAAGTTATTCCAAAAGGAAAATTTTAAACCCTACTTTTCACTATCTGCATACTTATAGAGACCAAGCAGCATCTTAGGTAAGCTTTTTTCCCAGGCAGAGGAGGTACTTCTAGGATGATCAGTCTCGAGATACGTGTCCATCACAAGACAGCCAAGACACGGAACATGAAGATTTCAATTATGCCATTTTGAGGAGGCTTACAAAAACTTATGGAGAAATGATGGTGGTCAAATGCCCACACAAACTCTGAGTAAGTGGTTACTTGGTTCTTTCAAGACAGTTATTTTAAGCAGACATACTTGTAGCTTCGCTGTACGTTAGCCTGAGCTAAGAAGCAGCAGCTGGACTGTACTTAGGATGACCTTATTCCTTACCCACCCTCCCTCCACCAACAAAACGTGAGACAAGCTTAGGCTGCAAAAGAAATGGAGAAAGTCGACTCTCAGTTAAGTTACGCTGTATACAGGTACCATGTCTGCCTTAGACGTTGAGTTGTCAATCATACAATATTAATTCAGAGATGATAGTGAGTAACCAAACCCTCTATCTCTTACTGACTAAATTTCGGTGAACAAAAACTGACACTGAGTAGTACGGAAGCAGCATTAGCCCTGCTTGTGTCTCTTGCAAAACTACTAGAATACTCCATCTAGCTGCATAAAAAAAGATAAACTGGGAAGGATTTAAGAATCATTAAAATAATGCAGCACAGAAGCTTTTAAGATCTCTTGGCCTGAAAAAAGTTCAAATTGCTGTCTGAAGAGCTTAAAAGGAGAGAATCAGAAAAAATCCTACATTCATATACATCAACACCAGTTCGGTTACAATGCAGTTCCGTACTCTAGCATAAAGAAGCCAACTACAGCCTATGGAGAGAAAACTAAGTCAGCAAAGATAATCCTCAAAATAAGATGCAGATGTTTAAGAGTGCCGATTAGACTCACAAAGGTGTGTATCAGTGGAACAAACATTTAAGAACAGTAAAAGCTTGGCTGTACCAACACCAACACAGAGCATATGAACTTCAGAGTGAAAGCGTACGCTCACTCCATTACATTTAAGCGAAACACAGAATTTAATAGTTTCATGCATGCAATGCCTCTTGTTTATCTGAATTACTTTATAAATTTGCAGCCGAGCCAAAGTGAGAGGGCAACCAGTTCTGAAGCGTCAGAAATGGTATGATCAGAACCCAGATTCCTTCTTTATGCTCAGCTTGAACACAAAGACTATACTGTGCCTGCCTGTATTTCACTGTAGGTATATGGCTACAGCGAGCAGCTACACATAGCCTGTATCAAAGCTTATGGAACACCAGATGCAGCTTTTCTGTTCCATGGATGACAGGGGAAACCTGTGATGAAAATTTTCTCCTCTATTTTGGCCTCTTGTGCTTCTACAGTAGCACTATCCAAATAAAATTTATTTTAAAAATGGTTAATTGACCTATGTATTCTTGTTTGCTAGCACATGTGAAGATTATATTTCTGTCTTTACCGTAAGATAAAACAAAGTAAGATGTGTAGCATTAAAATTTTTCACCAACTAACTGGAAAAAACAGTTGTCATCTATGCACTTACAAGCAAAAAGAACTGCGGGGTTGGTGTTTTTGTTGGCCTAAAGTCAGTAAAAATGGAAAACATACCAAACTGTTGGAGGGAGTACACAGCATCCTGCATGTGGATCCAAAATCGGAGTTTTCCAAGAGAGATTTTGTCATATGACACTGTAAGAGGTAGCTCTGTTGTTGAACGATTTATAACCTGTATTTCAACAAGATATAGTTTCATTTTTAATAGCAGAAAAGTTTCAAGAATTACTTCAGTTCTTATTTTTTTAAACAAAGGAAAATAATTATATCACACTATACTTTAATCCCATAATTTCAAGAGGTCAGTTTGTTTTCTGAAAGGGGATACAATCTTAGACTTCTATACTATGATTGAAGTCTTTAGGGGTTTTTTGCAAGAAATATTGATTAACAGTTTGTTCTGTTCAAGTTCTTATAGCAACCTCACTGTTACTATATACAAATGCCTCCGAGACGTTTACATAAAGTTCCCTCTGCTGGTTTCAACTCAAGTGGGAAAAGTGTATTTAAGGTAATTCTCTCTTTTGACAGTTCTTCTCCGAATGTATACGCTAAGATTACCTAAGATAGAAGATTAAAAAAAAATAAAATAATCATATTCCAAAGGCCGCAGTCAGAACCTCACTAAATTCAGGCTTTTTTTGAGAGAAATTAAAGTTACAACAACTCATAACAAGTTGTAACTTGGGGAGCAAGATGGTCCTACTTGCTCTGACCAGTGAAAACACCACAGGTAAAGCTAAGCAAGCTACCCTGCCTGCAAAACTTGGATATGGGGTGTCACAGAAATCTTCTTCCTGCTCCTCCCAGAGAAATAAATTTCAGCTGATCTTCCTGTATCAATCTACACTTGTTATGATGAGAACTAGTTGGGGGGTGCGGGGCTGGGGGGAGGAGGGGGAGAAGGAAGGGGAGGAGAGTCATCTTAAATTGCCTCAGCTCCTGTCTCTCAAACAAGTTTGTAACACAGAAAAAAAAAATGTCCTCACAGGCGTTAGGACCCTCCGCAGCTACCTAGTTACAAGTTCAGGCAGTTATGTTTTAAACTTTCAAAGTCAGCTCAAGACTACAGACAGGCAGGCACTGTGAACTGCAACAGTTGAAGATCTATTGCTCCCAGCTCGTAATTACTACCCAACCACAATTCCAGTCTCAGAACTGTTACTCTACACTATTATCTGTTTCTACAATAATTAGCTGACACCTATCAGAGGTGAACAGGCTTCTTCTGATCCTTATGTTACAGAACATGGTTTTAGCGTCCCCATGTATCAGGCAGGAGAGAACTGAGGATTTAATTGACTCTCCCATTCACTCCCTCCTACAGCGAGTACAAACAATTCTCAAATTTTGAGTACAAACAATTACCACCCTTCCAAGGCCCTATAAGCTTTTCAGACAGTGGCAGAACGTACATGCCTGCAAGGGAGAGAAAAGGTAGCTGAAAAAGTTTTATAAGTACAGCAGAGCGAAAGAGAAAGCTTGAGAAACTAGGATGGTGCCAGGGATGTCTGAACTGTCTGGAAAAAAACCCAACTAAGCCCACACATAACAACAAAACAGGGTGAAAACAATGTGGTTAGAGCTCACTGTAGAAAATGCTGGTGAGATTCTACAGCTGTTTACTAAAAGCTACATAAACATCTTCCAGGCTTCTTTTTAAAGGATGCCCGTAACCCCTCCATTCTCATTCCAATTTCTCAATCTATCAAAGACAGCATTAACATTTCTGGGAGAAAAGGAAAAGAAATTTTTATCTGTGCAGGACAGATAGAAACCAAAAATTTTGCAAATGCATGGGATGGGTAAGTGACATGAAGCAAGTGCACTCTACACAGATAAAACACTACCAAGGAGTTAGGGGTAGCACAGGGAGAAAAATCGGATTGCAATACAAGACAGAGATAGGAATTCTTCAACACCAAAAGCAAAACAAATGAACATACAAAGACCAGAAGAATAAACTCTTTCTCAGTGAACAATGAGAAGTCCAAAAGTGCTGCCTGATAACCTAGTTGACTGTGATTGTTACTAATCCTTTGAAAACTAGGAAGTTACCAAACCTCTGCAATACAACCTGCTCTTACAGTACAGCCTCAGAACATCACGTATTACTTCTAGCACTCTATCAATACCACAAAGCAGTGTGTAAACAAAGCAAGCAGGTTCAGTGGTATGAGTTTTAAAGTTTTCTCTTATCAGAATCCTGTGCAATCCCCAAACCCCCAGCACTGGCAAGAACTTTTATGAACATGAGGAATGCATAACCAGTAGACTGCACTACTTACCAGAGAAGACCTACATCTGGGTCAAAATAATAGTCACTTCAAAACCTACACAGCCTAGCACAAGCAGAGAAAACACATCTTCAGCTCTATGACTTTAGGTCAGGCATCCCAGAGAGTGTCTATGCCCCTATTTGCAGTCAAATGCCAATCTTGCTCGACAAAAGCCGTTATCAACAACTTCCTTTATCCTTTCCTGCTCTTCATTTACCCCTCATTATCTCACAGGATACATACTAATAGACCACTCTTTCTGCGGGGCTTGTCACTGGTGAGGAGTCACAGAAGTCAGTGCTGAAGGGGAAGTCTGCTAGTTTTGATGGAATAGTCTTTGCAGCACTTCTCAGGATCTTTACTGACTTTAAGGCAATGAGTCACAATAGCATTAACCCTGGCATGCATGACAGCTGCAGGAATGTTATTAACAACATGAAAATGCTGAGTTTATCTGTAAACAGGGTACATGATCAGTTAGAAGCTTAAATGAATATACTGAACTGAATGAGCTGTGGTAAGAAACTTAAAACAAAGGACAATGACCACTGATAAAAACATCACAAAACTGTATCTGAAGAAACATTGGACAAAACTATCCGTTACCAAGATTTGTAACAAATCCTCAGGAGTTTATTTTGCTGAAAAGCTTGGGGAGGGTGGGGGGAAATACCAATTCTTAAAGAAGATTCTCCCTAACAAAAAGTAACAAAAATCTTCATCTGAGCTACAGTTAACAAATTGGAAAGACAATAGAGGTCTGTGGAAAGTTTACTTCTATCAAGACTTCCACCTAGAAGAACCTGAATCCAGGCATACTCATTTAACAGTTCTGAGACATTCCCCAAGACTTTTGCTCTCAGAAACTCTGATTGCTAAATTCCCATCAGTGCAGCTGAAAAGAACTGCAGGGCTTAACTAAGAGCTGCCAAGATGAACACAGTTTAGATGCAAGAGGTTGCCTCGTGTAACTTCTAGTAAAGGAACTGCATAATTTCCCACAAAAGAAGAGTTGGGCAAAAACCGAATACAGAAAATTCTACTGAAATATATGAAAACACCTTTTATTAACTGCAGGGGTGACTGAACTCTATAACAGGTTGCCCAGAGAGGCTACCGCATCTCCACCCTTGGATATACCCAAAACACAACTGGAGAAGGTCCTGAGCAACCCGCCCTAGGTGACTCTACTCGGAGCAGGGGTGTTGTACTAGCAACCTCCAGATATCTCATTAAACCCCATCCTTCTGTAATTTGATTATTGAAGTCTCTAAGCCCTGATTTGTTTTGGTGCGCAAAATCATTGCATGTACTGTAACACCAAACTTGCAGGTGCTCAAGTTACTCTAACATGATAGAGCGCGCCACAAGTGAAATTTTTTTGAGATAAAATAACAGCTACTGACTTATCTCAGTGTAGCTCTAGTAACAGCTGTGTTCAGTATGGTCATTTCCCTAGAAGATATCAGAAGCGGCTCTGGGATGCTAACACAACTTCTTCAGCTTAGGGAGTCAAATTGCTCATGAGACTGCTCCCACCACAACTGCTGTGGCAGTGATGTCCTCCATACGCACCCAAAAGGCATGGATATCCAAGTATCTTCTGATGGAACAGAAGAGAGTGCTTGGCAGAGACTTCTGCCAATGTGGAGTCTCAAAACCCAGATCCAGCCTCTGCAGTTACCACACTCAGACACGTTAAGTTAAACAGTCATTGACAGAGTCCTTTTGTGAATTTATACTTTTTCATTACAGCAAACAACCTATGACAAAATCTTAATTAAAACAACATTGAAGATTACTATTAAAACTGTTAAACATAATTAAAGGTATTCTATTACTCACCATCAAATCTTTCACTCTGTTGCTTAGTTGATCAATAAATAATATTGGAAGGTAATGCACTGTCTTCCCCAACTGAACCCTAGGATGTTTAAACATGGATTTTATGACTGTAGTGATCTAAAAAGAAAACTACTTTTATTCAAATTAGCACTCATTCATCACTTTCCAATCTACCCATGTAGATACTTCCCACCATCTTTTCAGGCACATTTTCCTTTAACACATAAGAAAGAAAGAAAGAAAGAAAAAAGCCACTACCCTAGAGTCTTTCACTGAGAGATGTCTGTACAAAAAATTAGGCATGTCACATTTTTCTTTTCAGTTTTTAATTTTCCGTAGAAAGACAGAATAAGCTAAAAAAAAAAAAAAAGACAAACGACATCGGCTGTGACAATGCTGAAAACTGGCATGAACGAGGGTAGAGGAAATTAAAAGTTTGTTGAAGAGAAATGCGCTAAAGTCTGCTATGGTATATTTGTATCCTTTGTCTCAAAGTATCCCTGTCCTGCTGCAACAGTGACAACTCTCCACCACCTCTCCCACTCCTCTGCACCCTCAATGACATCCAGTAACAGTACATCCAGCAACAGTACGTGCTCTAGCTGGCATGGGACTATGAACACGATGGCTGGTACATACACCTGAAGGCTAGATACTACTGGGGAGTGTGCATGAGGAGCAGAAATCTCCTCTGCCTTCTCCTCAACAAAAGCTCTCGTTTGGATTGCTCTACGACCTCACCAACCCGCATGGAACCAATAGAAACTTGCCAGCCTTTGAGCCCTCTACAAAACTGACAGCTGGAAAGGTATTTAGCAAATTACAACCTATATGCAATTGCTTTGTCAGTATCTTAGAAAAGTATTTAGCCTATTGCCCTAAGAAAGACAAATTCTTAAAGTTCTTCACTGGAAAGGCAGTTATCTACACTGTTCTCGGTGACAGTCTATACAACTAGCGTGAGGGAGCTCTTAAAAGCCCGAAGCTGAATTTTAGTTGTTGACAAAAGAAAGTCGTCTCCACACATGCTAAGAAAGACTGCATACTAAATATACAATGGGCAACAGTAATAGAGAAAAGTACTAAAACCAGGCTCAGAAATACTGCTTGGTTATTAATAGATTTCTATATCATAACTACAACTGAAGTTACTGCTAGTGGAATTGCAGCAGGCTATTTCATATCTAAACTACTTCCTGCCTAATGCAATGACACAACAGCACTGATGCATATCTAAACATGACCAGAAAAAATATCCTCCTTCATCAACCCAGTCCAACCCCTTCTTGTTATGGGCTGATCTTACGAGTAACTAAGTTGATCTGTTATAGCTGGGAAGCTATCCCAGAATCACAAAATCTCCTGATTAAGCAACTACTTCTGGATTGAACAGGATACTTGTAAGATAAAGGCATCAACATACAGCAGCACGAGCCAATGCAGTACTATTTAGATGGTTAACACTGGAAGTAATTCAAGCAAACTCTGAACAGAAGCTACTGCCTGCATTTAGTGGCCCAAAAACCTATTCCTGGTATTCTCTTGAGAAAATGACCTAATGTAGGGACACACATTGCCCAGGTAAAATAAAGCAACTCAAAGGGAGAAAAGAAGATTACACAGGAGATCGGCTGTGCCTCTTCAGCACTTGCAGTTTGTACAGATAATTTGCAGATGAAGGACAAGTGGGAAGGTCAAGGGACAGCAATTGCTTTAAGGCCAGAAGTACGATTTGAGAACAAGGGGGTATGAATGTAAAATGCCTTAGCATTTTACTTAGGTCTTTGTAGTTCTGCTTTCTCTTACTATGATAACTCCATACAAAAACATATTGTAAACTTGGAGCCTCCCAGGAACAAAACATCTCCAATAAGGTTTTCTACTACATAATATCTTACTAATTGTTATAACTGGAGTGCAAGCATTGAAAGTATTCTGGTCTTGTCTCCTAAGCGTCAATTTAAACATAAAATACCAAAGGAGGCCAGGGAGGATTTTTGAAGGAATGTGCAGGAAATTCATAATAACAAATATAGCCAAATTAAGTCATCAACTTACATCTTCATGTAACGGTGAACATCGGCAGGGAGGGATGATCCATCAAACACAAAATCTTCCACCATGACATTCAAGGTTAACCTTGACCTCCAGTGAGAGACAGGTTCATCTAGAGCATTGGTCTGTTTTTCTGCTTCAATTTGCTTTAAAAATACAATAAACATACATACCGCTAAACAATACAGAATTTTGATGGGATAATACTCTAACTCACAGAAACTATGCAGTCACTAACTATATCACAAAACAGAGGGCCACTAAGAAACCCTTTAGCTTAATTCTGACCAGATCAAGTATTTTGCTCAAATATGATAGAACGGATTGTAAAGGCCCACCATAATCTGACACTGAACAACTTCAGCGCCCATTCACAGCCTTGTTCATCAAAAATGAATATTTAGCTAATTAATCTTAATAATTTAGGAATGTGGACACTAGTCAGAAAAAGTCACTTTGACTTAAGGACTGATGACATAAGTAATCAGACGTTACTTCAAAACAGTCAAAAGGATTTGGATGATCCCCCATATTAATTTTGGGGAGTAAAAAGATCAGACCATTTATTTTGAACTTCTGAGCTTCCAAATGCTGTGTAAAGCAGTGCTGAAACCGAGTACGACCTGAGCTTTCAGTAGATGCTTATCCCCATGGCATTCTACTTGCTCTCCTTTGGATGAACAGCACCCATTCTGACTTTTACTGTCAGACTGTAGCCTCAACTCGTTTTCAACTTTACTCTGACAGGATTTAGAAACAGCACTGCTGGCTACAGTTATATTTCAGATTCCAAATAAGAACTAAGCCAAATTCTCAAACTCCATTTAATATGAGGTACAACAGCCATTCACAAGTATTTCATTAAATAACACTATGTTCCCCCCTACTGGTGAGTAATCATAGCATTTGTCAAAGGATACTATCTTACTTGAACTGAACTGGAAAGTAAGAACATCCTCAAGGAAAAGAAGCAATTTGACATTGGTCAATCACCAATGCCAAAATCAAGTTCATATCTCTGTTGCATAAAAGCAAAGCATATTATTTTACATTAATCCAATTCACTATAGAAAGCAGGATCATACTGTTACAGAACAATACAGTATTTCTACCAAAAGCAATGAATCCTTAAAGAAGTAACTCATGTTAACTAGAGAAGTGTTTGAATAGCAGTCAGTGTCATAGACGGCTCTACCTCTGCCGTGCTGAGTGGTCTCTATTAGCGTACAAGCTATTAATCGAGATAATCAAGAAGAGGGGGGTTGATTTTGTTTTTTGCTACTATCATCATTAGTGTAAAGATGCAAGCACAGCAGATGCTAACACTAGAAGTATCTATAAAAGATAACTTCTTTGCAGTCATTCATCTATAGATGGAAAAACCACCTACCTGTGTGGCTGATTCTCCAGTGAGCAAATTAATCTCTTCCGGTTTAGGGACCATGTATGTGGTCAGAGGGCTTACTATATGCACCTGCTTACTGTCATGCCAAGGCAAAATGCCAGCATGATGAAGAAATATATATGCATACAATGTGCCGTTATTTCGGGTTTTCTTTGGTACAGAGACATTCACTGTCCTAAAACAAAAAATAAATACTTTATGAGATGACAGAGCACACGCTGAAATATTTAGCTATTACACACATGGATCACTGAAGATGTTCTAGAAGCAAGCAAAAAAAGGTTGGGGCCTTAAAAAAAACCAAAAAAGATATATTTGGGTTCTCTGACACACAACAATTATGTCTGGCTAACATGTCTTAATGAATCGCGGCTGGATGGGATCAAGTTATGTACTCCAGTATGTATCATAATATTTGCATTTCTTAAGTTTTACCATTATCTTAAAATACTTCAAATTTGCCCAATTCATCCTTTATTGCCCTACAGAACACAGGACTGCATCATCAGTTCTTCTGTTGTTCTCCTCTGCCAATAGGTCACGGGGCCAAAATTATCACAGCACTTGTAGAAAACAGCCTTCTGTGTGCTGAACATGTATCACAGACTGCATACACTATAAAAAAGTTTAAAAAGAAAATCACCAAGTTTTGCCAAGCGCTTTGCATTAATAAAATGTCTTCTCAACTATGGCACGAGCTGAGAACAGAACTCTAGATTGGAGCCCCAAACCATGGAAATGCTCCCCTTGTGTTAGCCAAGAAATCACCCTACTTGCAGCCTTGCATAGTGCCACCTCTATTCCTGTGAATTTGCTCAGGTTATTTTTCTCTGAATACTTTTAATGGCTTAGCACACTGTGCCAGTACAACAATTCTTACATTTTCAAGTCTGTCAGAGGTGAAGTTTAATATGACCTAGATTGCAGACCATCATGTACTTTAAGTACAGAAAATACAGAATGTGAAAGAAACTGGGAGACTGCGATGAGAGTCAAAAACAAGGCTACTATCTGAAATGAAAAACAAAGGCAGGCAGCAAATATGAAGCACAAAACAAGCAGTCTTAATAATTTTAACTGTATAGCGGCATACGTAGCGTTATACTCAGAAATTTGTCTAATGGCACAATCTTATTCCATCCTAGCACCAACATCCCTTCAGAAGATCTTGAAACCCTAAACCCTAAAAATAAACTAAAAAAGGTTTAAACCTAAGAAAAGGCTTATTTTTACCATTATTAGCACTGAAACAGTTTTAGAAAACCATGTTGCTAAAACACAGGAAAAGAGAACACGATTTGACTTCAAGTTCTATTCCAGGTCTGAAGCCATGGCTATTAAGAACATCATGTAGCTAGTAGACTGGCTACACGTTTTTAGAGGAAAGTCTCAAGCATTTCCAGGCACTTTGACTTAGATCTTCCCAATGGAAAAATAATTTTTACTATTATAAGCAAAGCACACTTTTGTGAAACACTTGTCTGTGTGGCTGAAAACACTACGCTGATCCAAACTAACCAATATTTAAGTTCAGCACATCATATGTACACTACTGATCTAGCTAGTAAGACGAACATTTATAGAGTGGCATCTGAAAATTATTATAGATGACATAGGACAACGTTCAAGACTTGTAAAATCCATGAGAGAAACAAGCGTTTCTGTATTTACTCGTACAGCTTTGTTTTGCAAGCTTTGTTTCTTGCAACTACAAAATGATTTTCAATGTAAGAAAAGTTTGTCTAAGAGCCTATTCCTCAGCGCCAGGTGAACTTAGCACACCATTTCCAACAAGGCAGGTACTTTACCAAGGTTTAAGTCATGAAATATTCTAGGAACCTTTAATTAAAGAAAAAAAATACTGGTTTTATTAACAGCAGCGCCTTGTCCTCAACTCTAAGGATGAAATCCAACTAACATCTTTCCTGCCTTTACACAGCAAATATAGTTATTACTTTATGAAAACAAGTGTGAACTGAATAGCCTGTACAGCACGCAAAAAGAGTTTTAACCTCAAAATGAAAAATGCAGTAACAACTCTGCTCTTTCAACACAACTATCATGAACAGCCTACCTTGCTTCGTGCACACTTCCATACATGTAACTACTAGTTAGGCTACATCCTTCAGAATTAAACAAAGAACTTGTAGTTCGGATACCTACCTTTCAAATTTCGACTCGATATCGAAATCCTCCACATTCAAAACCAGATCTATATTACTCTCAGCACCAATGTTTGACCGTGTGGTAGTATAGACACTTAACTGAAATCAAAACACAGCACAGAGAAATCAGAGTAGAGAAATATTAAGTTAGAATCATAGAATGGTTAGAGTTAGAAGGGACCTTCAGGATCTTCTAGTTCCAACCCCCCTGCCATGGGCAGGGACACCTCCCACTAGACCAGGTTGCTCAAAGCCCCATCCAGCCTGGCCTTGAACACTTCCAGGGATGGGGCATCCACAGCTTCCCTGGACAACCTGTGCCAGTGCCTCACCACCCTCAAAACTGAAAAATTCCTTCCTCGTATCTAATCCAGATCTCCCCTCATTCAGTTTAAAACCGCCACCCCTCGTTTTAAGTTCATGCATTNTAGAATCATAGAATGGTTAGAGTTAGAAGGGACCTTCAGGATCTTCTAGTTCCAACCCCCCTGCCATGGGCAGGGACACCTCCCACTAGACCAGGTTGCTCAAAGCCCCATCCAGCCTGGCCTTGAACACTTCCAGGGATGGGGCATCCACAGCTTCCCTGGACAACCTGTGCCAGTGCCTCACCACCCTCAAAACTGAAA
Source organism: Chionis minor (assembly GCA_013398295.1). Taxonomy (NCBI): domain Eukaryota; kingdom Metazoa; phylum Chordata; class Aves; order Charadriiformes; family Chionidae; genus Chionis; species Chionis minor. Next base: position 367,750 of record VZSF01010243.1, on the reverse strand, counting down.
AATTCCTTCCTCGTATCTAATCCAGATCTCCCCTCATTCAGTTTAAAACCGCCACCCCTCGTTTTAAGTTCATGCATTACTATTTAAGTTCACGCACTAGTATGCTTAAGAGTACAAATCTGTACGTACTCCAGCTTCACTAACATTCCCAGTCACATGATGCTTATAAGCACTGGGAAGAAAAACAAAGCACTCAAAAAAAGGCTAAAAATAGCCGCCGGTTATCCGTCCCCTCCTTTTGCCGGCAGAAACGCACTGTAACGCTTTTACACGACGGCCTGACACTCGGAAGCCGACGATTTCTAAGGAAGCGGCGCCGCTCCTCCCGCCAGCCTCCCCGATCCAGCGCCTGCGCCACCATGCAGACGACATCACGGGCAAAAACACGCCTTGGTCCCACCCGTGCTTCTTCCTTCAGCCCGCGCCGACACCCGGCACGGCCGGGGGAGCCCCGGCCCCAGCACAACCGCGGCCCCGCCGGGGCAGACGGCTGCCAGCCCGCGCAGCGCGGCGCCTCAGCCGGAGGACACCAGGCCCGAGCAAGGCGCTGCCTTGTGCTCCTCCCTGCGGGCCGGCACCGGCGCCCGGGCCGTACCCAGCAGCCCGCTGCCGCCGGCGGGCAGCCGTCAGGGGCTCAGGGGCCGAAGCGGGGGGGAAGGAGGAGGGGGGGGGCGGCCCCTTTCCGCCGCGCTCACCTGCAGCTTGGGCCGCCGCGCCAGGTAGGGCCAGACGCAGCCGGCGCCGCCACCGCTCCCCGCCGCCGGGCAGGGCCGCGTGTAGACGATGCC